>JAAAKM020000498.1:14462257-14556383 GCA_010016025.2 Alatinidae sp. Z8VKAUB7J3
GCGCGATGCCATTGCTCAGAATAGGGTATTTCTTGTCACTTTAGTCTGAATTGGATTTATTGTCGTTAATTTTCAATTCTTCTTTCCTTCGAAGGCATCTGCGTGCTTCGCACTGTGCGGCATTCTATCCAAAACTTGAAGCGAAGTACAGCGTAATCCTTTGTTATCGTTTTCTAATTTGACGTCACAAATTTATGAGCCATGGCTAATACGTCCCAGTTTAAAAATGCATAAATCGGCAATGACGTCATCACACTCAGATCTTCATTAGAGGAAAGACTAAATCAACATGACTTGAAACTGTAGAGACAGATATGAGTAGTAATGATGGTGATAATAAGTGGTGATAGGCTAGAGAAAATAGGCTTAGAGCAAGCTGCACAAAATCAGATCATGTTGAAAAACCTTGCTTGGCGGCGTCAGCGCGCTATGTCTTTCTAGGAGACGAAAAGGCGTACTACAGAGAGTAGTAATATCCCTGTAATCAATCGAATACATGCATCAGCTAGCGGAGGAGAAGGGAGGCAATTTTATGTGAAGGTGATTATCCTCTCTATACATGACTAAACCGGAAACGCTCGTTAAGCGTACTTGGCTACAATTGAAAGTATCGTGAAAGATGCGTTAAAGATTTTGATATATTAAGTTAACTTTTTAAGTATGATAGGTGGGTGAAATCCTTTTATAGGTAATAATACTAAACCTGAACAAATATTATCAGCATCTCGTAGAAAATACTGTGCTGAGCATGTTGTTGCCACCTCGTAACCATGGCCATTCTCGCTTCGGGTTGAGTATACTGTCGCGAAAGTTTGACGTTAGCCAGGGTGGACACAGCAGTTATTTAAATATGAAATTTGTGGAGAGAAGAATGTTCATAAGTACGCAAACTATGAATAACGTATTAAGACCGCAAAGAAAAAACTAAGCGAGCAGGCGCAGTTCATGATCTGCTAACAGTTAAATAAAAGTTCATTAAATTTAATGACATTATAATTAGTCGTTGACTCTTCGCAATCGATGATAAAATGAAACAAATCCTGCACAAACTAGTAATTGTAATATAACATTCCCTCACATTTAAACTTCTATCCTTAATCGACATGTACATCATAGATTTTACTGTTTCGTATGTGTAGCAATTGAGGTGTTAGACGAGTAGATTAGCACAGGTGGTGATGAAAAATAGCCACTCTGTGGATTAGTTGAAAAGCTGTGAAACCCTTACCAATGGAACGTTAATGACAAGGGCATGAAAATCTTACTTTGTGCCAGTGTGATCAGGTTTCCAATGCTTCGTGGTCATTGGATCGGTGTACTCAAGTAAAACGTACGCAGAAATCGTGTTATCAATAGCAACAGCAACAATAAATAACGGTACAACGTAAGCAATTGGATTATGTATTGTTAGCAGTCTCTCAATCAAAGACCCCTGATGAGCAGTGGGCCCGGCATTGGAACTACCCTAAATAAACAGAAAAACCGCAATTTTGGCTACCAGGCAGAGAAGCAAGCCATGGAGCAGGCTCAACCGCCCAGTAGGACCGCCTCTAACGGACCATTGGAAGAACCTGCAATCAATGTATCATCAATGAGAACAGATACAACATATGATCCTAGCCAAATGACTGACCCTTCTTGCTACGTTCTCAGTTCACAAAGCAATAATTCGAATAAACTCTTCAGTTTTCAAAATTATTGAGCACTCAGTGTCCGACAAAGTTTGGACCTTTTTACTTTCGGACAGGGGCCTGCTTTAAATTTCACTTGTTTGTAATGTTTCATGTCTCATGTTGAGTGTCATCCAAACCTTATCCATTTTCAAGATGATGTCGGAAATTATAAGCCCCGTCACACAATTGTCAGAAACGAGCTCCAAACACCACGAGACTAGAAATCTTGTCCGAAATTTTGGGGTCTGCAATGTGATAGCAAACTATGCAATTGCTAAAAACGTAAGCGACGAGACTAATCGGTAGTGACGTCAACCGAAACA
Source organism: Alatinidae sp. Z8VKAUB7J3 (assembly GCA_010016025.2). Lineage (NCBI taxonomy): Eukaryota > Metazoa > Cnidaria > Cubozoa > Carybdeida > Alatinidae > Alatinidae sp. Z8VKAUB7J3. The sequence continues at coordinate 14,464,254 of JAAAKM020000498.1, forward strand.
AATGCTATTCCTAACATGACAAGTTTCTCTGCCTCAATGGTGTAATGGCTAGCACATCACGTTGCAATAGCGAAGGATGGGGTTCGATTTCTCGTGGTCCTACGTTTTCACCATTGAGCATTTCATTCTATTTAATCAGCCACCCACGTCAAATCGTAACGACGTATTGCATCTCTTAAGAAAGGCTAATATTCTCAGTTCTTGGGACTAGTTAGAGCTCTGAACTGTCTTGTCTAAGCTTACGACAATCTATCTTCTAAAACGACAAAAATCGTAGGGCCTTAACCAAACTTTTGCATAACGTAAAGTGAGTATAAAACTTTTGCCTTGGTGCCTCAAATTTTATAGAGACATGTGTTTCCGAATTTGTGTTAAGAAGTGGAATAAAGTGTTAAAATGATTATGCTTCATAAATTGCGCCTTCTAATAATTGCTGCATACAAGAACCAAAGAGCAATCCTTGAGTAGCCAACAGTTCCATCTTTGTTGTTTTAATAGTGTTCAACACTTACTTTCATTTCACCAAGGGTTTCTTGTTTCTATCTTACTTTCGAAACATTTTGGAAAAGGCATTCAAAGCGTCTATAGTATATTATTACTTTAGAATTCTTTTAAAATGGTAAACCAAATTACTTAGTATTTCGTCCCCCTCTCAATTTTTAAACAACGCTACGGCACTGCGGTATCAACAACTACCCGTTCTGATTTTGAAAGTTAGTATTGCAAAAACGTCCCCTGCTTTCAAAGACAGGTGATGATCTCCGAGTCAAACACCCCTAATGAGCAGTGGGCACGATTTTAAAACTACGCTAAGTGAACAGTAAAACACCAAACAGGCTAACCAATAAATAAAGGGCAGCTTGGCCCTGCCACAACGTTGCCTTAGGGAGGCCTATGAGGAAGAGAAGCAAGCCATGTGGTAGACTCAACCGTCTAGTAAGGACCGCCTCTAACGGATTATGGAAAGAATTTATAATCAATGAGAACACATACTACACCCATTCCTTGCCAATAGGTTGGGAAGTGAGGCGATATTGCACTGATTTTCCCCGCTGCTGTTGCAGTTCAAACACTTCCACCCCAGGTAAAACTGAGAGAAAAAGCAAGATCTATTTGGGGTCAAGTCACATGGCAGAGGGGCTGACTTTCAATTTGCTAGGAAGCGGATGTCAATGTCCACTGGTAGAGTACTTGGAGCTGGTGCGGCCGTTAGAGAAATGGAACCTGGGTGAGTGAGAATCAGCGCAAGGGGTTGCAGATGTGCAGATTTTGAGGAAATTCTATTGTAGTGAGCTTTATAAAGCAATAAACATTAGGTTGGACACAGTTAATAAACGAGCCAAATCATGTCAAACATTTGCTTCAAAAGCCGAAGTCGAAGTAACAACACACGTCTAAACGAGTCGCACTACTACAGCTGTTTCATATCTATATAAATACATAATCTCTAGCGACCAAAGCCGTTAACTAGCAACAGCAAGCATGGATCTTTTCGATCAACGAATTACAAAACTTCTGTTATATTCGTATAGCGTAACTTGATTGTCGTTCCTTTAAAAATTCTGTAAAGGAAACCAGTTACTAGCCAGTAGATTATGCTTTACCATTTAAGTAACTTACAGGCTGTCGTCACAACGGTCCGCAATCTTATACAAAATCTATTTAGCTACGAATATTACAAACTCAAATCAGAAATCGATGACGTCATTTGACGTCTTAGCGAAGCCGGTAATTGTGATATACGCAAACACAATCCCTATTCTATTTAATCATTAAAAAAGAGATTTGGAGATTTGAGTGTTTGTCGCTAAACGGCGCCGGAAACCGGGGAAGGGGGCACTGTGTTCGTGACAATCTCTCAATCAAAGATCCCTAATGGGCCTCTGGCCCAGACATTGAAACTACCCTAATAAACAGAAGAACCACCCAACAGGCTAACTAATAAATAACGGGCAGCTGAGGTGTCCGAGGGCACAACCTCTTAAATTTAGGATACCGGGTAGGGACGCAAGCCATATGAAAATATGAGAATACGTGATACGACAACAGAAGAGCAAATGTTGCGGCGCCAGCTCTCAAAAAAGAGGGACGCTTTTAATGTTTCATCAACTATGATAGTTCAATGACGTCACTAACATACAACAAGATTAATAACAAAGAAGGAGTAAATGCACGCGGGTTGGAAGGGCTCGAAAATATTTCATTAGTCAAAACTACTGTCGACAGTGAAGTCTCCATTTTCCTGATCAGATATAGACGAATCCAAATTTGATATCTGAGACAAGTGGGTGAACAAGTATCCCAACCCTCCCACTGCCCCCGCTACTAGCCTGAAGAGTTATCACCCAAATCTATCCGGCGATAGTATGGCTGCAAAATCTTAGAGATTCACAGGATCTCAGATATGAATTAGGTATTTGTCGCGGTGCAAAACAGGGTCCCTGTTAGATTTTGTGATTTCCCCTCGAGGTTTTGAGCTGCAATCTTTGTCAAAACCGTTGAGAAAAATTGATGTAAATTTGACCAAATCAGTAAAAATGCCGCAGAGCAGTTGCTACGTAACATACGCTTCAAGTACTGGTACTACTTGATATGTTCTCCTTTCCCTGGGGTATTACAGGGCTCTGTTATATTGCTATGCAAACACTGTTTTGAAAATCACCAGAGGGGCACTGTTGGAGACAGTAACTTATTATTTGCGAATAATAAGTCACTGTCTGGAGATATACCACTGCCCTGAATTGTAGGTACAACTTGTCTCGCGTGCTTAATAAAAGTGTTTTCATGGTATATTGTCGATTGTACATTGCTTTCCATCATGCAGCAATTAATAAGACTTGACCTTTGTCGTGCCTCCTCAAATTTTTTATGGCTTAACCTTAGAAAGCTTTATTCTCATTTAATTTAGACTGCTGTCGATCGCACTTCTTGGAAATATTTTGAACCTCTATAGAGCGATTGCAATATTTTAAAATGGAATGCGTGTAGTTGACAAATTTATAGTCTTACATATCACCCCCTCAAACAAAGACCCGTGATCAGCAGTGGGGCCGACATTGAAACTACCCTAAATAAACAGAAAAAAAACCCACAATACAGGCTGGCTAATAAGTAAAGGGCAGCAGCGGTGTAATAGGGCAACGTCCCTCAACCGCCCAGCAGAACCCCCTCTCACGCATCATGGAAAGACACTACAACTATTACTTGCCAATAGCACTTCTTGCCATCAGTAATTCCCGTGCTCTTCTCGTCAGGGGTATTGGCGTGGTGTTACGGATCACCGAAATTATCGAACGTTTTATGAACTACACAAACTACAGCAAATCCCTCGTTCTCAATTTGAGTGAGTACATACCGTAATATACAAAAATCTGTCTCGTTTCTAAAGACGAAGGGATGCAACCCACAGTGTTTTCATCGGCTTGTTGACAATGTTAGACTATATGCACTTAGTCTGGAGGCAAGACCACACCCCACCTAAGTCTCAATAACAGGTTACGTTCCTAACCGCTATTACAAAACTTCAATAATCATCCGTTGAATTATCTATTTAAACTAAATCTTTCATACACCATATACACAGACGAACAGCCAAATTAGAAAAGAGATGTCATCTTCATATGGAACGCATCTATATAGGTATTTACAGTTCCGTTGTCAGAGTGACAAAAAAAATCAACCACATCCTCGTATCAAACTTAAGGTAAACTTCAGGAAGAAGGCAAACATTCAGGGTTTGCCTTAAGTATTAAACAGTCATCTTGCCACTTGGAGACACATGGCACCTACCAGTCATTATATCCCTATTATTTTACGTGTCCAATTGAAAAACTGTTTGAAAAGGCATCAATACAATCTACAAGCTGAATTTTTCGGAAGGTGTTTTGCCTCCGGAAAGTGTTTTGCCTCCGAAAGGTGTTTCACCTCCGAAAGGTGTTTCCCCTCCGAAAGGTGTTTCCCCTCCGAAAGATGTTTCACCTCCGAAAGGTGTTTCACCTCCGAAAGGTGTTTTTCTTATTCTCAAAGGTGCCATTCTACCAACCAACCGATTTCCCATAATAACTGCTTACATTGCCGCGTTCCGGCGTACTAATTTCTAACAGTACTGACGTAACTCACCAGTGATTGTCGTTGTCTTATTATAAAATATTCTGTAACAACTATAATCATAGAAACTTAAGTTGTAGTAAAACTTCATTCCATAGAATGCGGTGCAAATAATAATGCAAAGTGATTAATGCAGCGTGCAGGCTAAGCAGGAGTGATAAATCTATGTAATAAGTCCTGCTGTACGGCCCAGATATGGCCAATTTTCAAATGGGAGATTATGTCTTCTCCTTCTTCGTCGAGTGTAGTCGTAGCATACAATCAAGAACAATTTGCTGTATGAAATCTGCTCTTGTCTTCCTAAGTTTGTTACTTGTGCAGTAATTCTAAAAGAAAGAAAAAAGAAAATTGGTAGTGACTTCTAGTAAGTTTCTGAACATACATGAGTAAAGCGTGTAGTTGTTTGGTCTAATCTGGTGGTCGGAAAAGGGATCGGAAGCCCGGTGACCTTCAATGAGCTGGTCGCAGCTCAGACTATCAAAAGTCAAATATACATAGTATCATTGGTAAAATATGCGAAGATTTCAGCAAAGAAAAGAGCACAATGTACCCTGTGACAGGGCGGAAGGGGAAAAAAGACCTAAGAAAAGATCGCGAAATGAGAAGAAGAACAAACTGGCAGCAACTGGATGCAAAATGCACAAAACAGAATTCAGTGGAGGAGATTGTGGAGGCCGCCTGCTAGCAATGCCACCAACATTCCCAAAAAGTTAAATGCAGAAGATCAGCAAGATGGTCGTGTCATCTGACTGGCCTCAGCACCAGCCATCACATTATCGTTGCAAACTCATGACCGTCGAAAAACACGTTTATTAGTTCAAGCTGACATCACAGCGCAACAATCCGGCCATTATACGGTAGGAAAGCCATTGAGAATGTGTGCAGCCGACAATCTACGTCTGTTTTAAACGAACACATTCGTATGATCTATGTCAAAAGAACTATTATGTCGTTCCACAACATAACACATCAACAACAAGTGACTATTCGTGTTTTTGATTATCCGGACTGATTCTGAAATCCTGTGTACCACGCAAACCGAATAATCGAATGGCCACTGTCTTGGTATCTTATTCAAACAAATGTTAAACCAAAATTATATTTTCATATTATGGAAAGCAGTAAAACGCACGCTCAACTTACAAGAACTCTTCTGTTAGTTTCCAATTCCATCCATCGAGGCAAACTCGCCTAGAACAAATAAGACAGGGGAAGCGATCACACCATCGTGTAACGTAAACTACTACCACATGTGCTGATAACAGACTAACAATTAAAAGGGGGCCAGAAGACCACTCCCATTACATTCACCTCTCATCAATTCTCAACATACGCCACTAAACCAAGACTCGAACGGCCTTGGTTACGCTGTGGCAACATCATAATCAGCAAAGTATTTTCTACAAGGTGCTGATAAAACGTACTGTTAGTAACGAAAAAAGGCGTTAGTAGAACAGAACATCGTAGGCTCGTTAGGTAACACGTAAGCTAAATAACGTCACATCAGCCAGAAGCCAAGCTATCTGGACGTATTCGGTAAGGTGACGCCTTTCGACGTTTGAAAAGCCCACTTAAGTGTTTTATCTCGAAATTGTGTACTGGAAAGAAGTAAGATACAAAGCATGATTTGGCAAGATAAGCTCTGCAAGTTAAAATAGTTTGCTTGTTGTACAAAACAAGATATGGCACGAAATAGCGAAAACATTGTGTACTTAAAAGCTTTTTTCGTCTGACACTCCCCCAGATTATTAACGTCAGAATGACCGAAATGAAGTGTGTGAAAGAGAATACCCAACTGTATTTTTGAAAGAGCGAACCAGAATTTGGACTGCCTGAATGGTTTGTGTTTTTGGACCAATCAGCATCCACTAAAAGAAGATTAATTGAATAGGCCTAGTGAGAAAACGAATGCTTTCTGTCTGCATAGCTAAGATCTTCTTTCTATTTTCCTGCAACAGACCATATGTATTACCTTTACTTTTACAGTAACTCTGGACAAGCTATCACGCAATAAACTGATTCGAATTAAATAACAAGTAGCAAGTTTCTCCGCGGACGATTATCATTATGCAATGTTGTCTCCACTTTAATGTGATCATATTATTTGGTTGTAATATTTTATAAATAAATGCTCAAATGAGCAGTATAAAACACGTGTAGATGACTAAATCTATGACGGAGACAGTACCGTATTGAGCGATCTACTATTACACAATACATACACCTTTGCACTTGATCGTAACTACCACATGTTACTTATTATAAGTTAAAACGGTATTTTGTGAGTGCATATAATAGTCTCAGGTGATTTTTAAGAAGTTCTTCTTAAGAAACTTTGAAGTCCAAAATTGGATAAATTAAGAAACTGGAGATTGGAAAATTTTTAAGAAACTGGAGGCTCAAGCCGTTGCTTAGGTTTCTCATAAAAAACAACGTGTATATTTGAAACTATTCAGATGGGAATAAACAACAGCCTTAAAAGCGTTTGAAGTGCCATAACAAATTTGGAAAATTTCGGAATTTCACATAAAACAATAATATCTTATACATCGTCTAATCTAACTAAGAATTGGATGCTGCAAGGAAAATTGACACAAGTAGGAATACGTTAGACTAACAAGTACCTATAATCAGCTACTGAACTTAGGGCCTAAATTAACTATATTTTCAATTAGCTTTAAGCCACACTGCCTTGTCTAAACCGTTACCATAATTTTGCAGACACAACCTACAGTTCTGGTATTCAAAAGCGACGGCACTTGCTATTTGTGAAGAGGCTTTCTCCTGTCACTCTGCTACGTTCTCTGGAGTGCTGAATAAACGGGGGGTATGAATAAACGGGGGTCATCATTACGGTCTCAAGTTAATAAACGGGGGGGTCCAAATAAACGGGGGGGGGTCTGAACTCCAGTCTCAATATTGTGAAAATTCTAAATAAGGATGACACACAAAAATCGTACTAATTGACTAATTAGCAACTGTTTAAGGGTCAAATGTTGCATGGGAAGTTATTCAAGAGCTTAAGATTTCATTTTCATTTTGAGTACTGGGAAAATTCCTTGAAATTAATAAACGGGGGGTCCTAATAAGGAGCGGGGGGTTATATATTTCAAAAAATTTATAAGCGGGGGGGGGAGTACGATTATTTGGCACTCAAGAGTACTCCGGGAGGAGGAAGAGAGCAGTTATCGTACATGCTAATCAAAAGTTAGTTTCACTTCTTGAGTTAGACACCGGAAAGATAGAAATCTATCTATTTACTCACCGAACTTTCTTGCCCTGCTCTCCCACAAATAAAGTTGTTAAGGTTATATTTTTCTGTGAAAGGAACCAAAATGTTATAGAGTTAAAAGAAATGGAACACTCTCTCGGTATCTTTCATTAGTTGTGATAATAAAAGTTCAATCAGAAGTATAGTAATAGAAACTATTATAAATTTTACGGCAAAAACAACACCGACCAACCGAAGGTAAGACGCTAAAAAGGAAACTACAATTTAGACAACGTTTTGTCTTTTCTTGACGGCTTCCTCAGGCTACAAACCTAATAAAGGTATGCTTGTACCAGAGTATATTAGCGTGGGGATCTCCAGTGTACAAAGATCTGACGAAACGTTGTCCATATTGAAGGAGCTATTATACTTTAAGTTGGCTTTATCTTGACTCCTCGTTTATACGGGACTGCTGTATTGTTGAGGTAGTATCGAGCTGGTGATGACAAGATAATATTGTCGAAATATTCTCAATAAAGATAGTTTTCCTTGGATTTTATATCTTAAAATCAGGAAATGTTATTATTCGGATCGGTCGCCGAAGACTTCCAGGGCGCTCGCGGCGATCGACTCACGCCGAGCCCGGCCGGCGCGCCGGCGTTGGCCGCGGTGGAGCCGGAGGAGGTCGTCCTACCGGAGGCTCCGGTCGAGCTCGCGATGGAGCCGGGGCCGACGCTCGCCGGCGAGGTCGAGCCGGGATCGGTGCTGGGTACCGGGCTCGGGGAGCCGGTCCTGCCCGCGCTCCAGCCGCTCGACAGCGAGCTGCTCCGACTGCGCGACGACGGTCTGGAGGTGGCCTCGCCCGGCGGCAAGCGGGGCCTGCTGCGCTGGGATCGGATCGTCGCCCTGGCGGTCCACGGTATCGCCACCGGCGGCGGGCGGGCCCACCTGGTGGTCGACCTGGTACCGCGGCAGCCTCGACACAACGGCCGGCTCCGCCTGATCCGACTCGACGTGCGCAAGCTGCCGCTGCAGGAGATCTTCCCCGAGTCGTCCTCGCCGGACGCCCTGTTCGAGAAGCTCCTCGCCCGGATTCTGGACGAGGCCGAGGCGACCCCGATCCCCTCCCGCCGAGGGTGCATCGCCGGTCCGTACCGCAAGTACGAGGCCGCCGACGACTATGCGGCCGAGCTCGTCCGCGCCCTCGGGGAGGCTCCCGAGCCGGCCTAGCTAGCCGCGCGCCGCCGCGAACCGGGTGGTCCGGGCGACGAAGCGGTCGAGGTGGCCGGCGAGGGTCTCCGGCATCTCCAGGTGGGGGGTGTGGCCGCAGTCGAGCTCCAGCAGGCCGTCCAGGCGCCGGCCCAGATCGTCTCGGAACCGGGCGGAGTGGGCGAAGGGCAGCACCGGGTCGTTCCGTCCCCAGACCAGATAGACCGGATGGCTCTGCAGCGCCAGCACCTGGCGCAGCTCCCGGCGACCCGCGACCTCCTCGTTGGCCTGCTGCAGCCAGCGGGTGATGTGGCGCAGCGCGTGGGCGGCGTAGGGCTGCCTCAGTACGCGCGACGAGCCGTCGACGTACCACTCGAGCTCCGTCTCGTACTCGCGCCAGCTCTTGCGTCGCAGATCGAGCACGCTGCGAAGGCCCATCTTCACCAGGTACCGGCTCAGCCACACCGAGGTGATGCGGCGCACCCCGACCGGCAGCGAGGCCGCCACGATGAACAGCGGCATCCGCTTGACACGATAGCCGGCCGGGTCGAGCAGCCCGAGCCCGAGCACGCGGTCGCCGCCGCCGCGGCAGGCGAGCTTGTGTGAGGCCGCCAGCGCCATCAACCCACCGAGACTGTTGCCGATGACGTGGAACGCCTCCTCGGTCACCACCTCCTCCAGGAAGCGGGTCACCAGGGCCGACATGAAATCGGCGTTGTAGGCCGCCTCGCTCTGGGGACGGGAGCTGTAGCCGTGGCCGAGGAGATCGAGAGTGTAGAAGGTGTACTCGCCCCGCCGGAGCAGCTCCCGCATCAGCGGGTACCAGGTCAACTGGTTGTCGAGCAGCCCGTGGATCAGGACCGCGCAGTTGGGCCCCGAGCCCACCTTGCGGTAGGCCAGCCGGAGGGTGACACCGCTGCGCTCCAGCTCGCGCTCCAGCCGCTCCCACTGCGGCCGACTGTCGTGCAGCACGAAGTAGTCGTCGGAGCTGCCGATCGTCTCCTCCCCGCGCGGCCGGTAGGTGAAGTACTGCGGTGTGCTGGAGAGAAAGGCACTGTCGAGATCGACCGACATTCCGGACCCCTGTCACGCACGTCGAGGGCGAGGCCTGCGAATATACGGTCGGCCCGTGCAGGTGGCAACGCGTACGACGATGGCGACGGCCGAGTGAGCCAGGATTGGACGCCGACGGAAGGTCCGGTCAGCTCTTCGCTCGGGACTTGCTCGACTTGGCCTTCTTGGTCGCCTTCTTGCGCGTCTTCGAGGCGGACTTGCGGGTCGGCTTCCGGGGCGCCTCGGCGGCGGACTCCAGGGTCGACAGCCTTCGCTCGATCGCGTCGAGACGCTGGTGGACGGCGGCCAGGTCCTCGGCGGTGGGGAGCTGCATCTGCTTGAGGACGTAGCGCAGGTTGTCCTCGACCACCTCCTTCGCCTCGAGCGAGCGGCGGACCATGGAGATGAAGTACGGGTTGGCCATCAGCTCGTTCGAGATCCGCGTCAACATCTCCTCACCTCGCCCTCTCAGCCCCCCGATCAACCCCTTGTCGTCCATGGTGTTCCCCTACCGTGTGTGGCCTGACATGCGCGTATTGTAACGACGGCGGTAGGGCCCGGCGTCGCTCGGTCCGCTAGACTGCCCGACGCGCGAGTCGGCGGACGGAAGACGGCGGTCGAGCTCGCCCGGGGGGACGACGATGCAGGTGCTGCTCATGCGACACGGGGAGGCGTCCTTCGGCTCCCCCTCCGGACGGGATGCGGATCGCGAGCTGACCCGGCGAGGCCGTCGGCAGGCGCGGGTCGTCGGAGCCGGTCTGGGGGCTCTCGAACAGACGCCCGACACCCTCCGCACGAGCCCGCTGCTGCGCGCGCTGACCACCGCCGAGCAGGTGGCCGAGGGGCTACCGAGCCGCCCTCGCCTGGTCCGGGAACCGTTGCTCGACGGCAGCGGCTCGATCGACGGCCTCCTGCCGGTCGTGCTGCGCGAGTCGGCGGCCGGCCGGGTGCTGTGGATCGGTCATCAGCCGGAGCTACAGGCGCTGACCCAGGCACTGCTCGGCGACCGGGCTCCGGCCCTGGACGTCGCGACGGTCGTCTGCCTGGAGGCCGAGGCGCCGGCCGAGCCGGGCACCTTCGCGCTCGCCTGGGTCCGACAGCCCGACGAGTTCCTGACCCTGCTGGGCGGCGCGGGCGGCTCAATCTGAGACAGTTCTCGCCGGACCGGGATCGGTCCTGCTCAACCCCGCCGAGCCACCGACCGATAGACGGCAACAGCACGACCGGGCGGTGAGGCGGCGCCGCGCGCCCCGCCCCTCCGGGCGAAGCGCGCGCGTCGCTCGCCGACGTCGTCGCGCCGAGCACCGCGAGCCGCTCCTTCGGGCTTGCATGTCGGACACCGTGAGACTATTCTCAGACTCTCTCTCGCGGCGTTCAAGTCACCCCTCACGAGGCGCTCCGGATCATGCCGCAGATCTTCCAGACGAGCACGAACACGCTCTCGCGCGTCAGCATCTTCGGCGCAGCTTTCATGGTCGCGCTCCTTCTCGGGATCGTGGCCCTGATCGAGCGTTCCTCCTACACCACGGGCCAGGGCGTCATCCTCAACCAGCCCGTGCCGTTCAGCCACGACCATCACGTGTCGGCCATCGGCATCGACTGTCGCTACTGCCACACGTCGGTCGAGGAGTCGGCATTCGCCGGCATCCCGCCCACCCAGACCTGTATGAACTGTCACTCGCAGGTCTGGACGGACAGCCCGATGCTCGAGCCGGTGCGCGCGAGCTGGCGGGACGGCGTCCCCCTGGAGTGGAGTCGCGTTCACGACCTTCCCGACTACGTGTACTTCAACCACAGTGTCCATCTCGCGAAGGGGATCGGCTGCGTCAGCTGCCACGGACGAGTCGATCGGATGCCGCTCGTCTGGCAGGCGGAGACTCTGCAGATGGAGTGGTGCCTCGAGTGCCATCGCAACCCCGAGCCGCACCTCCGCCCGGTCGAGGCGGTGACGGACATGCGATGGCAGCCCCCGGCGGGCGACCCGGGCTACCGAGGTCGCCTCGCCGACGAGTATCAGGTCGAGAGCCTCATCAGCTGCTCTACCTGTCACCGGTGACGGCCCGCACGGCCGGCCAGACGTTCACTCACGGGGCGCGACGCGCTCGCGTCCCGACCGTGGAGCCCAGCGTTGAGCACAGGTCCGCACCCTGACGCGACCCAGCCCGTCGTCGAGCCGACCGAGACGACCGGCCTCCCGTCGGCCGACCTCACGGCCGCGCGCGCCCGCCTGGCCGGCAAGCGGGGTCGCGAGTACTGGCAGAGCCTCGAAGAGCTCGTCGACGACGACGCCTTCCGGGAGGTCCTGGCGCGCGAGTTCCCCCGCCAGCTGCCGGATTCGGGCGACGGCGTCAGCCGGCGCCGCTTCCTCGAGCTGATGGGAGCCTCGCTGTCGCTGGCGGGCCTCGGAGCCTGCACCCAGCAGCCGGTCGAGACCATCGTCCCGTACGTCGAGCAGCCCGAGCAGCTCATCCCCGGCCGGCCGCTGTACTTCGCGACCGCGATGGCCCTGGGAGGCGACACCCTCGGACTGCTCGCCGAGACCCACATGGGGCGCCCGACGAAGCTGGAGGGCAACCCCGAGCACCCCTCCAGTCTGGGTGCGGCGGGCGTGCTCGCTCAGGCGGCCATCCTGTCGCTCTACGACCCGGATCGCTCCCAGGTGCTGACCTACCGGGGCGCGATCAGCACGTGGGCCGCCTTCGTCGACGCGCTCACCGGCGCGCTGACCGCCCAGGGAGCGCTCGAGGGGTCCGGCCTCCGCCTCCTGACCCCGTCGGTCACCTCCCCCACCCTGGCCTCCCAGATGCGGCGGGTGCTGGAGCGGTTCCCGAAGGCGCGCTGGCACCGCTACGAGCCGATCCACCGGGACGCCTCGCGGGCTGCCGCGGTGCAGGCCTTCGGACGGGTGGTCGACACGACCTACGACTTCGCCCGGGCGAAGGTGGTGCTCTCCCTCGACTCGGATTTCCTCACCAGCGGTCCGGGCAACCTCCGCTACGCGCGGGACTTCGCCAGTCAGCGGAAGCTCGACGACCACCATCACCCGGAGATGAACCGGCTCTACGCGGTCGAGTCGACGCCGACCCTGACCGGTGCCACGGCCGATCACCGGCTCGGCCTCCCGCCCGCACGCCTGGCCGTCTGGGTGCAGGCGCTGGCGGTCCAGCTCGGCGTCGCCGGATCGTCTCCGCCGCGCGGCGAGCTGACCGAGCGCGAGCAGCAGTGGGTGCGTGCGGTGGCCCGCGACCTGCGGTCGCACCGCGGCGAGACCGTCGTCGTCGCCGGCGATACCGCCCCGACCGAGGTCCACGTCCTGACGCACGGCATCAATCAGCGCCTCGGCAACGTGGGTCGCACGGTCCTCCACCGCGAGCCCGCCGAGGCCGACCCGGTGATCCAGGGCGAGTCGATCACCCAGCTCGCCGAGGAGATGCACGCCGGCGACGTCGACACCCTGCTCATCCTGGGCGGCAACCCGGTCTACGACGCTCCCGCCGAGCTCGACTTCGTCGGTGCCCTGGATCGAGTCCGCCTCCGCATCCACTCGGGACTGCACGCCGACGAGACGTCGGCCCGGTGTCAGTGGCACGTCCCGGCGGCCCATCCGCTGGAGTCCTGGAGCGACGTCCGCGCCCACGACGGCACGGCCTCCGTCGTGCAGCCGATGATCGCGCCGTTGTACGACGGTCACTCGGCGCACGAGATCGTCGCGGTGCTCGAGGGCCGGGCCGGGACCCCCGGCTACGACCTCGTACGCCAGCACTGGCGGGAGAGCCTCCAGGCGGTCGATTTCGAGCGCGCCTGGCGGCGCGTCGTCCATGACGGCCTCGCCGCCGACAGCGCGAGCGAGCCGCTCCGGCTGCGCGTGACCGGCGCGCCGGTGCGGGCGGCGGTCCGGGCGATCAACGCCGCCACACCGTCCGGCTCCGAAACCTCCCCACCGGTCACGCTCTGTCTGCGGGCCGACGCCGCCGTCTACGACGGCAGCCAGGCCAACAACGGCTGGCTCCAGGAGCTGCCCCGCCCGCTCACCAAGCTCACCTGGGACAATGCCGCCCTGGTCGCACCGGCCTTCGCCGAGCGCCACGGGCTGAGCAACGAGGACGTCCTGGAGCTGAAGGTCGGGGAGCGCACCGTGGAGGCTCCGGTCTGGATCGTGCCCGGCTGCGTCGACGACACGGTCACGCTCCACCTCGGCTACGGCCGTACCCGGGCCGGTCGGGTCGGCGACGGCGTCGGCACCGACGCCTACCCGCTGCGGACGGTCGACCATGCCTGGAACCCGACGCTCGACGGCTTCCGTCGGACCGGCGCCCGGATCGCGCTCGCCTGCACCCAGACCCACCACAGCATGGAGGGCCGCCACCCGGTGCGGGTCGGCACCCTGGAGCAGTACGGCGAGCACCCGGAGTTCGTCCACGAGATGGGACACGCGCCCGCCCCGGAGACCACCCTGCTGCCGCAGGTGGAGTACGACGGCTACGCCTGGGGCATGTCGATCGACCTCAACAGCTGCATCGGCTGCAACGCCTGTGTCGTCGCCTGCCAGTCGGAGAACAACATCCCGGTGGTGGGCAAGGAGCAGGTGATCGCCGGTCGCGAGATGCACTGGCTGCGGATCGACCGCTACTACCACGGCCCGCCCGAGGACCCGGAGACCTACCATCAGCCGGTGGCCTGCCATCACTGCGAGCACGCACCGTGCGAGATCGTCTGCCCGGTGGGGGCGACGGTACACAGCGACGAGGGGCTCAACGACATGGTGTACAACCGCTGTGTCGGCACCCGCTACTGCTCGAACAACTGCCCGTACAAGGTCCGGCGCTTCAACTTCCTGACGTACAACGACTACGACACACCGGTGCTCGACCTGGCGCGCAACCCCGACGTCACGGTGCGCTCGCGCGGCGTCATGGAGAAGTGCAGCTATTGCGTGCAGCGGATCAACACCGCGCGCATCGACGCCAAGCGCGAGCGCCGGAGCATCTGCGACGGGGACATCCAGACCGCCTGCCAGCAGACCTGCCCGACCCAGGCGATCCACTTCGGCGACGTGAACGACTCGGGCTCGGTGGTCTCGAAGCTCAAGTCCGAGCACCGCGACTACGGCCTGCTCGAGGAGCTCAACACGCGCCCGCGCACCAGCTACCTGGCCCGAATCCGCAACCCGAACCCCGAGCTGGAAGGAGTCTGAGATGGCGGGCTCTAGCTCATCCGATTCGACCCCGGTCATCGCCCCGGGGCACACTCCGGCGTCGGTCACCGACCAGATCAGCTCGGTCGTCCTGACCGGGACGCCACGCTGGTTCTGGGCCGCCTTCGGGGTCGCGTTCCTGCTGGTGATGGTGCTGCTCGTCTCGATCACGCACCTGCTGCTGAACGGTACGGGCGTCTGGGGCCTCAACGTCCCGGTGGCCTGGGGCTTCGCGATCGTCAACTTCGTCTGGTGGGTCGGCATCGGCCACGCCGGCACCCTGATCTCGGCCATCCTGCTGCTGCTGCGCCAGGACTGGCGGACGTCGATCAACCGCTTCGCCGAGGCGATGACCCTGTTCGCCGTCGCCTGCGCCGGGCTGTTCCCGCTGCTGCACCTCGGTCGGCCGTGGCTCGCCTACTGGCTGTTCCCCTACCCGAACACCATGGATCTGTGGCCTCAGTTCCGCAGCCCGCTGGTGTGGGACGTGTTCGCGGTGTCGACCTACGCCAGCGTGTCGCTGATGTTCTGGTTCATCGGCCTCATCCCCGATCTCGCGACCCTGCGGGATCGCAGCACGAACAAGGTCGCCCAGGTCGTGTACGGCATGCTCGCCATGGGCTGGCGCGGATCGGCGCGCCACTGGCACAACTACGAAAAGGCCTACCTGCTGCTGGCCGGCCTGGCGACGCCTCTGGTCGTGTCGGTCCACACGGTGGTCAGCTTCGACTTCGCCGTCGGCCAGCTTCCGGGCTGGCACGCCACCATCTTCCCGCCCTATTTCGTGGCCGGCGCCATCTACTCCGGCTTCGCGATGGTGGCCACTCTCGCAATCCCCCTCCGGGTGCTGTTCCGCCTGGAGGACTTCATCACCATGCGCCACCTCAACAACATGGCGAAGATCATGCTCGCCACCGGGCTGGTGGTCGCCTACGGCTACATGGTCGAGATCTTCATGGCCTGGTACAGCGGCCATCAGTACGAGACGTACATGATCCTCAACCGCATCACCGGACCTTACCGGCTCCAGTGGTGGGCACTGATCCTGTGCAACGTGCTGACGCCTCAGCTGCTCTGGTTCCGACGCATCCGGCAATCGGTGCCGATCCTGTTCGCGATCACCATCGTGATCAACATCGGCATGTGGCTGGAGCGCTACGTCATCGTCGTCACCAGCCTCCATCGCGACTTCCTCCCCTCGTCCTGGGGCATGTACGCCGGCACGAAGTGGGACTGGGGCCTGTACGTCGGAACCATCGGGCTGTTCCTCTGCTTGCTGTTCCTGTTCATCCGCTTCCTCCCGATGATCTCCATCTTCGAGATGCGCACGATCCTCCCGGAAGCCCGACGGATGGAGACGGAGGAGGACGACTGATGACGATGCAGCCGGGCCAGGGGCTCTACGGGCTGATGGCCGAGTTCGACTCGCCGGAAGCGCTGCTGGAGGCCATCGAGGAGGCGCGGGAGCGCGGCTACCGCCAGATGGACGCCTACACGCCCTATCCGATCGAGGAGATCTCCGAGGCGCTCGGGCACCACCACTCGAAGCTGCCGGCGATCGTCCTGTGCGGTGGCATCCTCGGATGCGCCGCCGGCTTCGGGCTCCAGTACTGGAGCTCGGTGATCGCCTATCCGCTGAACGTCGGCGGCCGACCGCTGAATAGCTGGCCGGCGTTCATCCCGGTCACCTTCGAGACCACCATCCTGGTGGCCGCGATCTTCGCCGTCTTCGGCATGCTGGCGCTCAACGGGTTGCCGATGCCCTACCATCCCGTGTTCAACGTACCGCGCTTCGCGCTCGCGTCCCGCAACCGCTACTTCCTGTGTATCGAGGCCGACGACCCGCTGTTCGATCGCGAGGGCACGGCGACGATGCTCCGCGAGCGGCAGGCGACGGAGGTCACCGAAGTTGAGCCCTGAACGAGATCGACGTCGTCGTGTGGGCGCGCTCGGTCGGGCGTGCGCCGGAGCCGTGGCCGTGCTCGCGCTCGCGGGCTGTCGTCAGGACATGCACGACCAGCCCAAGTACGAGCCGCTCGAGGCGAGCCGCTTCTTCGCCGACGGGATGGCGTCGCGCCCCGCGCTGCCGGGAACCGTCGCCCGCGGTCAGCTCAACGAGGACTCGCGGCTCCACCAGGGACGGGAGGCCGACGGCAGCTACGTCACCGAGATTCCGGTCCTGGTCGACCACGACCTGCTGTCCCGCGGCCAGACGCGCTACGACATCTTCTGCTCCCCCTGCCACGATCGCGTCGGACGCGGACGCGGCATGGTGGTCCGCCGCGGCTATCCGCCGCCGCCGTCGCTGCACGAGGAGCGTCTGCGCTCGGTCGAGGTCGGATACCTGTTCGACGTGGTCACCGAGGGCTACGGCGTCATGCCGTCCTACGCCCGCCAGACCTCGGTCTACGACCGCTGGGCGATCTCGGCCTACGTGCGAGCTCTCCAGATGAGTCAAGACAGCTCCATCTCCGAGCTGCCGGCATCGGATCGCGTCGCGGTCGGCCGTACCCGTTCAGGAGGAGACCGATGAGCAAGCCGATCTCCCCCGACGACCTGATGGCGCCGGCCTCGGTCGGCCGGCTCGAACGTCGGGCCCGCATGATCGGGCTCGGTGCGCTGGCGCTGTGCGTCGTCGGCGGCTTCCTGAGCCCCGAGCGGTTCTTCCAGTCCTACCTGATCGCCTACCTGTTCTGGCTCGGCATCGCGATGGGCTGCTTCGCCCTGTCCATGCTGCACCAGCTATCGGGGGGCGCCTGGGGAATCGTCATCCGCAGGACCCTGGAGGCCGCGGCCCGGACGCTGCCCTGGGTGGCCGTCGGGTTCGTGCCCTTGTTGTTCGGCCTGGAGAGCGTCTACCCGTGGGCCGACGCCGCCCACGTCGCCGAGGACTACGTCCTCAAGCACAAGGCTCCCTACCTGAACGTGCCGTTCTTCGTCGGCCGGACGGTGTTCTACTTCGGCCTTTGGGTCGCGCTCGCGACCGTGTTCGCGCGCTGGTCGGCCCGCCAGGACCGCGGCCCCGACTCGGCCCTGTCCGAGCGGATGCAGAAGCTCAGCGCCGGCGGACTCGCCGCGTACTGCCTGACCGGCACGTTCGCCTCCGTCGACTGGCTGATGTCGGTCGACCCGCACTGGTACTCGAGCCTGTACGGCGTGTACTTCATCGGCGGCCAGGCTCTGTCGGGGCTGGCGTTCATCATCCCGGTCACGCTGTTCCTGTCCCGGGACGAGCCGATGTCGCGTATCGTGCGTCGGCGGCACTACCACGACCACGGCAAGCTGATGCTCGCCTTCGTGATGCTGTGGGCCTACTTCAGCATCTCCCAGTTCCTCATCATCTGGTCGGGCGACATTCCGGAGGAGGTGCCCTGGTACATCGAGCGCCTCCAGGGCGGCTGGCAATGGTGGGCCCTGTCGCTCGTGCTCCTGCACTTCGCGCTGCCCTTCCTGCTGCTGCTGTCGGTCGACCTGAAGCGGGACGGACGCCGCCTGGCGGTCGTGGCGCTGATCGTGCTCGCGATGCGCTGGGTCGACCTGTACTGGCAGGCCGCGCCGGTCTACAGCCACGGCCACCTGGCCCTGCACTGGCTGGACCTGGCCCTGCCGGTCGCGCTCGGTGGCCTGTGGGTGTCGCTGTTCGCCGGCCAGCTCCGGCGGCGCGCCCTGGTGCCGGTCCACGCGCCCGGCGCCGAGGAGGTGCTGAGCCATGTCTGACCCCAAGTCCGACCCCAAGAAGGACCCGTCGCTGGAGCGCTGGAGCGACACCCACCGCGACCTCGATCTCGACCTGAGCGCCATCCGCTGGAGCGCCTGGGGCCTGACCGCGATCATCGTCGTGACCTTCGTCATCGTGGGCTGGCTCTACGCCGAGTTCCGGGACGCCGAGATCGCTCAGGATCCGGTCCCCGACCCATTGGTGGAGCTCGACCGCCTGCCGCCCGAGCCACGGCTGCAGACCAATCCGGACGCCGAGCTCGCCGCGATGCGTGCCGAAGAGGAGGCCACGCTCGGCACCTACGGCTGGATCGACGAGAACGACGGCCGGGTGCGTATCCCGATCCAGCGGGCGATGGAGCTGACGGTCATGGGACGCAACACGCTGCTGGAGCCGGAGCTACCGCAGCGGACGACGGAGACCCCATGAGCACCCCGTCGCACCCCGCCATCGCGGCGCTCGCCCTCGCCCTCGCCCTGCTCGGCGGCGGCGACGTGCGCGCCGAGATCGCCGAGCCGTCGACCCTACCGGCCCCGCTCGACCGGATCGACTTCGCCCAGCACCTGGGCGAGACCGTCCCGCTCGACCTGAGGCTGACCGACTCCGACGGCACGCCGGTGGTGCTCGGCGACCTGTACGGCGAGCGACCGGTCCTGCTCGTGCTGGTCTATTACGAATGCCCGATGCTGTGCAGCCTGACGCTCAACGGCCTGACCAAGGCGCTCGACGTGATCGACTTCGATCCGGGGAACCAGTTCGACGTCGTGGTCGTGAGCTTCGACTCTCGGGAGACGCCGGCTCAGGCGCGCGCCACTCGCGCTGCGACCCTGGAGCGCTACGACCGCCCCGGGACCGAGGCCGGCTGGCACTTCCTGACCGGCGACGCCGACAGTATCCGACGGCTCACCGAGGCGGTCGGCTTCAGCTACTCCTACCAGGAGGAGCGCGAGCAGTTCGCCCACGCCAGCGGGGTGCTGGTGACGACCCCCAGCGGGGTTCTCGCCCGCTATCTGTACGGCATCGAGTTCCCGCCTCGCGACCTGCGCCTGGCGGTCATCGAGGCAGCCGACGAGAAGATCGGCAACGTCGTCGACAAGCTGCTGTTGTACTGCTTCTACTACGACCCGAGCACCGGAAAATACAGCGCCGTCGCCCTCAACATGGTTCGCCTGGGCGGCGTCGTCACGGTGGTAGCCCTCGCGGGACTGATCCTCACCTTGCGGCGACGCGACCCTTCCCGGGTCCATCGGCCGGCAGCGGAGAACGTCTGAACCGATGCCTGAGATCCCGCTTTTTCCAGAACAGGCCTCGACCCTGGCGCCGAGGGTAGACGCGCTGTACTTCGCCGCTCTGGCGGTGGCGGTCTTCTTCTCGCTGCTGATCGCCGGGCTGATCTTCTACTTCTTCGTCCGCTACCGGCGGCGTTCGAACGACGAGATCGGCTTCCAGGCGCACCGCTCGACCACGCTCGAGATCGTGTGGTCGGTCATCCCGCTGGTCATCTCGCTCACGCTGTTCGTCTGGGGAGCCCGCGTGTTCTTCGCACAATCGCGCCCCCCTGCCGACGCCGTCGAGTACTTCGCGGTCGGCAAACAGTGGATGTGGAAGTTCCAGCACCCCCAGGGTCACCGGGAGATCAACACCCTGCACGTACCGGTCGGGGAGCCGATCAAGCTCACGATGACCTCCGAGGACGTCATCCACAGCCTGTTCATCCCGGCCTTCCGCGTCAAGGCGGACGTGCTGCCGGGCCGCTACACGACGGTCTGGTTCGAGGCGACCCAGACCGGCACCTACCACCTGTTCTGCACCGAGTACTGCGGCGCGGAGCACTCCCTCATGGGGGGCGAGGTGGTGGTGATGGAGCCGAGCGACTACCAGCAGTGGCTCTCCGGCGGTCCCAGGCCGACCTCCCTGGAGGAGGCCGGAGCGGAGCTGTTCGACGCCCGCGCCTGCAACACCTGCCACAGCGACGCCTCCGGCGCGCGTGGCCCGAGCCTCCGGGGCGTCTACGGTACCGAGGTGACGCTCGCCGACGGGCGCGTCGTGGTGGCGGACGATGCCTACCTGCGCGAGTCGATCGTCGACCCGGGCGCCAAGCTGGTCGCCGGGTACGAGCCGCTGATGCCGACCTACCGGGGCCAGCTCAGCGAGGAGTCCATCGTGCATCTACTGGCCTACATCAAGTCGCTCCAGCCCGAGGGACCGGCCGACGTGGCCAGCGCCACCGCCCCGGTGGACGCCGAGCAGGGGGAAGCCCGATGAGCGCGACACCCCACAAGCGGAAGGCTCACTACCTCAATGCCGCCTACGGCGTGAAGTCGTGGCTACTGACGGTCGACCACAAGCGCATCGCGCTGCTCTACCTGAGCTCGGTCACGGCCTTCTTCTTCCTCGGCGGACTGATGGCGGTGCTGGTGCGGCTGGAGCTGCTGACTCCGGCGGGCGACCTGGTCGAGCCGGACGTCTACAACCGGCTGTTCACCATGCACGGCGTGATCATGGTGTTCTTCTTCCTGGTGCCGGTCATCCCGGCCGTACTCGGGAACTTCCTGTTGCCGATCATGATCGGCGCCAAAGACCTGGCCTTCCCCAAGATCAATCTCGGGAGCTGGTACGTCTACACGCTCGGCGGGCTGATCACCCTGTGGTCGCTGATGCGCGGCGGCGTCGACACCGGCTGGACCTTCTACACGCCGTTCAGCACGACGTTCAGCAACACCTACGTCATCTCGACCGCGCTCGGCATCTTCGTCACCGGGTTCTCGTCGATCATGACCGGCCTGAACTTCATCGTGACCATCCACCGGATGCGAGCTCCCGGCATGACCTGGTTCCGGCTACCGCTGTTCGTCTGGTCGCAGTACGCGACCGCGCTCATCATGATCCTCGGAACGCCGGTACTGGCGATCACCATCCTGCTGGTCGGAGCGGAGCGGCTGCTGCACATCGGCATCTTCGATCCCGCGCTCGGCGGCGACCCGGTGCTGTTCCAGCATCTATTCTGGTTCTACTCGCACCCGGCGGTCTACATCATGGTCCTGCCGGCCATGGGCGTGGTCAGCGAGCTGATCTCGGCATTCTCCCGCAAGCCGGTGTTCGGCTATCGCTTCGTCGCCTTCTCCAGCATGGCGATCGCCATCCTCGGCTTCCTGGTCTGGGGTCACCACCTGTTCGTCAGCGGCCAGTCGGTCTACGCGGCCACCATCTTCTCGGCGCTCAGCATGCTGGTCGCCATCCCGTCGGCGGTGAAGGTGTTCAACTGGACCGCGACTCTCTACCGAGGCTCGATCTCCTACCAGACGCCGATGCTCTACGGGCTCGGCTTCATCGGCCTGTTCACCATCGGCGGACTGACCGGGATCATGCTGGCGACGCTGGGCATCGACGTCCACGTCCACGACACCTACTTCGTCGTCGCCCACTTCCACTACATCATGGTCGGCGGGACGATCATGGGATACCTCGGCGGCATGCACTACTGGTGGCCGAAGCTGACCGGCCGCATGTACCCCGAGCTGTGGTCGCGGATCTCCGCCGGCATCATCTTCATCGGATTCAACCTGACGTTCTTCCCACAGTTCCTGCTCGGCTACCTCGGCATGCCGCGCCGCTACCACGTCTACCCCGAGGAGTACCAGGTGCTGAACGTCATGTCGACGGCCGGGGCATCCATCCTCGGCGTGGGCTACCTCATTCCGATGGTGTACTTCCTCTGGTCGATGCGCTACGGCCCCCGGGCGCCGGCGAACCCGTGGGGCGCCGCCGGGCTGGAATGGCAGATCCAGTCCCCGCCGATCACGCACAATTTCGAGGAGATCCCGGTCGTGGAGTCCGGTCCGTACGACTACGCGGCAGCCCGCCCGGAGGGGAGCTGACATGGCGCACGCGGCCTCGACGCCCGAACACCTTCACCACTTCGAGAGCCCCGAGCAGCAGCGCGAGGCGTCGTTCTTCGGGATGTGGGTCTTCCTCGTCACCGAGGTGATGTTCTTCGCGGCTCTGTTCCTGGCGTACACCATCTACCGCAGCGCCAACGTCGAAGCGTTCGCGGCCGCCAGCCGCCACCTCGACATCCAGCTCGGCGGCATCAACACCGTGATCCTGATCGGCAGCAGCCTGACCATGGCACTCGCGGTCTGGGCCGCCCAGCAGGGGCGGCGCGGTCTCCTGCTCGGCTACCTGACCGCCACCCTGGTTCTCGGCTCCGCCTTCCTGGGAGTCAAGTCGGTCGAGTACAGCCACAAGTTCCACGACCACCTGTTCCCCGGACCAGCCTTCGAGTGGATCGGGCCGCGCGCCGACGCCGCCGAGATGTTCTTCTCGATCTACTTCGCCATGACCGGATTGCACGCGCTGCACATGGTGATCGGCGCGGGTATCCTGCTGGTGTTGATCGTCGGGGCCTGGCGCGGAAAGTACGGACGCAAGTACTACACGCCGATCGAGTGCTTCGGCCTCTACTGGCACTTCGTGGATCTGATCTGGATCTTCCTGTTCCCGCTGCTCTACCTGATCGGCGTGGCGGACGGAGGTCACTAGCCGATGTCGGACAACCACGTCTCGGTGCGGACCTATATCGCCGTCTTCCTCGCGCTGATGGTGCTGACGGCGGTCACGGTCGGGGTCGCCTACCTCGACTTCGGTCCGTTCAACGACCTCATCGCGCTGGCGATCGCGTCCACCAAGGCCACCCTCGTCGTGCTGTTCTTCATGCACGTCCGCTACAGTACCCGTATGACGCAGGTGGTCGTGGTCGGCAGCCTCGTCTGGCTGGCGGTGCTGTTCGCCTTCACCCTGTCGGACTATCTGACCCGCGGGTGGCTGGACGTTCCGGGCAAGTAGCTCGGCCGGCGTGGGGGGCGCCGTCGACGACCACGGGATCCGCTGCGCGGGGGACGCTGCGGTGCAACTGGACAACCTACTGTCTCGACCGCTGCACGTCGTCACCGGCAAGGGCGGTGTCGGCAAGAGCCTGATCGCCACGGCTCTGGCGAAGCTCGCCCAGCGCGAGGGCCGCCGCGTCCTGCTGGTCGACATCGACGCCCGCAACCAGGCCACCCGCCTGCTCGACCTCCCACCGGCCGACGCCACCGAGACCGAGATCGAGCCGGGTCTGTGGCTGCTGAACGTCGAGCTCGACTCGTTGATGACCGAGTTCGTCCGCTCCACCGTCAAGCTCCCGTTCGTGGCCGACAAGCTGGTCGCGAGCCCGGTGTACCGCTACTTCGTCGCCGCCGCCCCCGGACTGCGCGAGCTGATGACCCTCGGCAAGGTATGGCACGTGCAGACCGCCGCCTCGGACGCTCCCCGCTACGACGTCGTGGTGGTCGACGCCCCGGCGTCGGGCCACGCCCTGTCGCTGCTGCGCGTGCCCGAGGTGATCGAGTCGACCGTGCGGGTCGGGCCGGTGGCGGGCTACGCGCAGCAGATCCGTCGGCTGCTCTCCGACGACGCGTACACCTGGGTCCACCTGGTGACCCTGCCGGAGGAGCTACCGGTGAGCGAGACGCTCGAGGTCGACGAGGAGCTTCGGCGTCGGGGCATCACGGTCGGGACGCTGACCATGAACTGCGTCTGGCCGCGGCTGTTCTCGGCCAAACAGGAAGCCTGGATCGAGTCCGATGCGGCGATCGAGGGACCGGCCGCGGCCCTCGCCCGCAGTGCGCGGGCCCAGATCCGACGACGACGGCAGAGCGCCCGCTACATCGAGCGCCTCCAGTCTGGGCTCGACCGCCAGGCGATGCAGCTTCCCTACCTGCCGCGCGAGACGCTCGGACCCGACGAGGTCTCGGAGCTGGTGGACCTGCTGGCCGACGAGCTCGCCGAAGCGGAGCCCCCCCGATGAGCCGCAGCGCGCTGGAATCGCGCCTCGTCGAGGCGTCCATCCTGATCTGCTGCGGCAGCGGCGGCGTCGGCAAGACCACCGTGTCGGCCGCGCTCGGCCTGACCGCCGCCCGCCTCGGCCGGCGGGTGATGGTGCTGACCATCGACCCGGCCCGCCGGCTCGCGCACGCGCTCGGTCTGCGCGAGCTCGGCAACGAGGAGGCTCGCATCGAGGCCGAGCTCGACGGCGACGGCGAGCTGTGGGCGATGATGCTCGACGTGCGCTCCACCTTCGACCGGCTGATCGAGCGCTACGCCTCCACCCCCGAGGTGCGCGACCAGATCCTCTCCAATCGCTACTACAAGAGCCTGAGCAGCACCTTCGCCGGCTCGCAGGAGTACATGGCGATGGAGAAGCTGTACGAGCTGCACGAGGAGGGCCGGTTCGACCTGATCATCCTGGACACGCCTCCTTCCCGCAACGCGATCGATTTCCTCGACTCGCCGACCCGCATGAGCGAGTTCTTCGAGGGCAGCGTCATCCAGTGGTTCCTGAAGCCGTACTTCAGGGCCGGACGGCTGACGATGAAGTTCGCCTCGAAGGTGGGCAAGCAGCTCCTCGGCACCGTCGACCGGGTGCTCGGCATGCAGTTCCTCGCCGATCTGTCGGAGTTCTTCGTCGCCTTCGAGGGCATGTACGAGGGCTTCCGGGAGCGCGCGCTGACGGTGCATCGATTGCTGCGCGACCCGTCGTGCGTGTTCCAGCTCGTGGCCAGCCCGCGGTCGCTGCCGCTGGAGGAGGCCGCCTTCTTCTACGATGCGCTGGCCGAGCGCCACTTCCACTTCGGGGGCTTCGTGTTCAACCGCACCCACCCGGACTACGGCGAGGTCGGCGACGAGCCGCTGACGGGCGTCGTCCCCGGCCGGAAGCTCCTGTCGCGCCTGCGCGACAACCACGCCCACCACCAGGCTCTCGCCCGCCGCGACCGGGAGCGGATCTCGACCTTCCTCGACGCCCGGCCGCGGCGGGAGCCGCACGTGGTCGTGCCGCTGCTCGACAACGACGTGCACGACCTCGACGGCCTGGACGCCCTGGCGGACTCGCTGCTGACCGGCGAGACGGTGGCCGACTGACCGCTCCGCGACGCGGGCCGGCAGGGCCCGGGTTCTGGTATACTGGCGCGAAACGGAGGCCCCATGGACGCCGAGCGCCGCATCGAGACGTACGAGGAATTCTGGCCCTTCTACGTGGGCGAGCATCGCGATCCGACGAACCGGCTCCTGCATTGCACCGGGACCACCGTGGCGCTGGCGGTGGCCGCCTGGGCCCTCGTGTCCGGCGCTCCGACCTGGCTCCTGGCCGTGCCGGTCATCGGCTACGGTCCCGCCTGGTTCGGTCATTTCTTCATCGAGCGCAATCGCCCGGCGACCTTCCGCTATCCGCTGTGGTCGCTCCGGGCCGACTTCCGCATGCTCCGACTGAGCTACATGGGCCGTATGGGCGCCGAAGTGGCCCGACTCTACGGCGACGTCGCTCCGTCGCGCGAGGCGCCGCTGCGGTCGGAGCGGTAGCCGCCCCGTTCCCAGGGGCCACGGGGAGAGCCGATTGAGCCTGCCCCGGAACTTCTCGAATCCCGACGACCTGTCGCCGGGCGAGCGGCTGCGTGTCCTGCGCCGGGCCCGGGAGCTGAAGGCCTCCCGTGAGGCACCGACGCCGTCCAACCTGCGCGCCGGTGCCGTCCTCTTCCGGTGTGGCCCCCGCCCGAGGGTCGCCTTCGAGCAGGCCGTGTGGCGTCTCGGCGGTCACACCCAGTGCCTCGATTTCTCGGGCGGGCGCTGGGCGCCCGAGCTCGACCCCGAGGCGCGGATGGACGGCGCAGCGGGCGAGAACATGGTGGACGTGGCACGAGCCCTCGGACGAGCGTTCGGCGTCCTGGCGGTCCGCGCTCACCCTCGCGCCGGCTCCTGGGACGTGGAGCGCGAGGAGCCGCTCCTGCGCTCCTTCGCCGAGCACCTCGGCATCCCCCTGATCAGCCTCGAAGGGGCGCTCCACCATCCGTGTCAGGCGCTGGCCGACCACCTCACCCTCCGGGGGCACCTGGGCGACGATCTGCACGGCGCACCGATCGCCCTGTGCTGGAGCTACCATCCACGTCCGCCGAGGCTCGCGGTGGCGCACTCGTTCGCTCTCGAGGCCGCCCACGCCGGCGCCGACCTGACTCTCGTCCATCCGCCCGGCTACGACCTCGACCGCAGGGTCGTGGGCGCCGTCCACGACGCGGCGTCGCGCGCCGGAGGTCGGGGCCAGGTCGAACACGACCGCATCGCCGGTCTGGCCGGGACGGCGGGTGATCTACGTGCGCAGCTGGGGACGCCTGGACCGTCACGGCGAGCCCGAGCCCCGGGCCGGGCTGCGGGACTGGTGCCTCGACGAGTCGGCGCTGGAGCGGCACGACGAGGTGAGCGTGATGCACGGGTTGCCGATCCGACGCAACGTCGCCGTCGCGAGCTCGGTGCTCGACTCCCGCCGCTCGCTCGTCACCGAGCAGGCGGAGAACCTACGCTGGGTCGTCGCGGCGCTCATCGAGGGGTCGGTGCGCGACCGAGAGGGCGTGCTCGCCGGCGCGTGAGCGGTCGTACCGCACGTCCGGGAATCAGGAGGAACGGGTGTCCGAAGATCGCGGCCCGCTGTTGACCGAGGCCGCCTACTACCTCGGGCGTCTGCGCGCCCACCTGGTCGTCGTCCGGCTGTCCGACGAGCTGGTCGACGACGCCCTCACGGTCGATCGCCTGGCCCAGCAGCTCGGTGTCCTGCACGCCTGCGGCGTCCGCCTGGCCGTGGTCCACGGCTCCGGTTCCCCGGCCGACGGAGCCGAGGACTGGGGAAGCCGGCGCACGCCGCTGGTCCACGACCGGCCGGTGCAGCCTTCCGAGGTGCGGGAGGTGGTCCGGCTGGCGGCGGACGTGCGTCGCAATCGCCTGCTGGCCGAGACGCTGCGCAATTTCGAGCTGCCGACTCTCGGCTACGACGACGGCCTGAGCACGGCGGTCCTCTGCCGGCGCCAGGCACCCGACCCGGACGCTCCTGGCCGCTCCGGCTGGGGCGTCGTCGCCGACGTCGCCTCGGTCGACGCCGCCCGCCTGGACGCGCTCGCCCCCGCTCCGGCCATCGCCGTGCTGCCCGGGGTGGGCGTGCTGGACGACGGGGCGGAGGTGACCGCCAGCCCCGATGGCGTGGCGAGCCGTCTCGGCGTCGCCTTCCGCTCGCCGCACCTGGTGTTCGTGACGCCGCTGCCGGGTGTCCCGGTGGTGCCGCTCGCCGGGCGCTATTTCCCCGAGATGAGCTCCGGACGGGGTCGCCTGCTGCTCGAGGGGGGCAAGCTGCTGGGGCCGATGCGGTGGCACGTGGAGGCCGCGATCGCGGGGCTGGACGACGGCCTCGCCGCCGCCCACGTGATCTCCGGCTACGCCCCGCACGCACTGCTCGACGAGCTGCTCACCGCCCGCCGCTGCGGAACCCGTATCGACCGCGGGGACGGCGACCGACCGACGTGAGCCCACGGGCCGCCGGCCCGCGGCCAGCCGCTATACTCACCGGCCGTTTCGACGCCCCTGGAGAGCCATCCCATGAGTCCACGAGACAAGCCCGCCGGCGGCTCAATTACCCTCGAAAACTAAAACTTTTCACATAGGAAAAGAGCCTTTAATCTCATTCTTTACCATGTGCAATCATAAAATAGTCTAATATCTTCATTTTTTCAACGGCATAGATAGCATGGAATAGGTTCTAAAAGACCTTGTTTCCACAACGATGCCTTATGGCGTTGTTAAACACAGATAAACTAGCCCATGAACAAAACGAATTTTGTACAAAACTCGGTGTCTATCAGGATATATAGTTTGTTAAATAAGAGGGGAATAATTGCTTGTTTTAGTAATATGTAACGTGATTTTATATGATGTATGTAAATGGTAAGGCAGGGTAATTTTTACCATAAGCTGAAACAGGTACTGCCCTACAGTTTGACACGGTTTTGTTCATGAAATATGGATAGTTTGACAGTGTTTATGAGGTAATTTCTTATTTTCAATATTGAAATGTTGAGAGAGCTAGTGTATTTAGGCAGACAAAGTAATATTTTAAGATTTTCACTTAATGAACATCTTCATTAATACACCAGAAGGGCCTGCGCAGCGATCTGTGTTTGAGTGCTTAGATACGTAAGGAGCACTGAAGGAGTTGCTATGAATAAAGCCAAGTTGGCAATGTAGTAGTGAAAAGTAGTAACAGATTGTGAGCTTAGCTACTGCACTTTTAAATGAAAAGGTTTGAATTGCTTACAGGTTTAGCATAGGAGATTTCTATATGATCGTCTTTGGCAGCCATCATTCATATTGCTATTAAGAATATTAAATCTAGAATGAATGTTGAGTGCCTACAATGTATTATATATGTATCTATCTTTCTATCTATCTTTCTATTCGTCTAATCTAATTCTTGTGAAGACACCTTCAGCAGTTGTAAACAGCTCATAGATACGCATATTTTAAGTAGGATAATATCAAAACGCCGATACGTTCTGCATTTTGTTAGTGATATATTTATGCGTGTTGATATATGCAGACGCCTACTAGTACTTTATTCATGTATGTAAATGGCAGTTACAGAAATTAGTTTCTTACATGAACTGTAATATAATTCCTTTTCTCTAGTTTTGCTTGATTCTATAATTAGGTTAGTTTATTGCTATTCTATTAATTTCTGTGTAATCTTTGGCTTTAAGATTATGATCCCTAGAGTGCTATCAAGAGTCACTTTTTCTACGAAATGTTAATCAAATGAATCTATAGAACCATAGTTGGTTTTAAGTAACTTGTATTACTACAGGGTCGACCTAATGCATTGCCTTTTGCCATCAAAGCATATATATTCCGTGGTGTACGCTATGTTGTTTTTATCTTTCTTTCCTTACCTTGACCTCACTACCTTTATCATACCAGATTTGTTGCTGCATACTTCAGTGTGTCTTTATGCAAGTCGATAGATGAGCTATGCAGAAAAAGGAATCTTATGATAAATAAAAAACCCTAGCAAAACCGCAAGAGCAACATGATGTAAATGCATTGAAATACCAACAAATTATTTGATCCTGTGAATTTGATGTTTCTAGCAGAATACAAGCGTGATAGATAGAGTTAGCAAAGTATGACAATTAAGTGAGAGAACACCAAATGTTACAAACAAAAACAACCTATTAATTGACCCTATGGAGAAAGATATGTGATCAGGGAAGAACAAGGGGAAATATTAAGTGTTAGAAGATATAAAGATTATTCGAGAAGCTGTTAAGTGGGCTTAAGTTTAGACGATAGGAGGTTTCCTATGAGAAGGAGACCGACCTCAGTAGAGTCTAGCGCAAGAAAGGTGAAGTTGGAAATGGAAAAGTGTGTGTTACAGTCAGTACATTAAAAACGAATACCAGACAAAGAAGGTTTGGAGAGTTTTTCTCAGTCAAACCTCAAATACCCAGATGATCGGGAAGGCGCCAATGAAATTCAGAGAACGTTTGACTAAAATACATGACATTACATCCATGACATTTTCAAACGGTAAACGAGGTCGAAGCAACCTAGGAATCACATCCTTTACTAAAAAAGCAAATGTGAGACATGAAAAATTGGTTCAGCATTCCAGCATTCAATTTCCCTTAGAAGTTGAAAAGAACGGTTATTCAACGTTCTTGTACGACTCAATTAGTGGCTTTGCATCCCAGGCTGGCGCCTCAGTTTACCGTTTGCCTACTTTGACTGGTTTGTTTACAAGTTGTGATAGTTTCTTACCATTTAAATATAAGAAAGACATTGTTTTTTAACATCGTTCACCGTAGTTTCAACATTTGTTCGTCTTATGCAATTATAAATAGGAAGTTTGGAAAGTGACTTGAGTTTTATTGATTCATATATTAATAAATTCTTATGTAAAGTGTAAAGTAGATGCTTATTCCCCTCTTAATGTAAGGTCCCCCCCCTTTCTTTTGTCGTCTGTCACGGTGGCTAGGAGGCCATTAAGCGAGTAAGAGCATTTATAACCCGTTAACCACTTACGTTATTGTGCTGCAATTTGTTGATTTTATATCTTATGCTTACTTATTTATTTCAGAGCTATCTACTAAAGAAGATTTTTGCATGAAGCGTTTAATTTACCTGAAGACAAAGTTGTCCTTGATTATATTCCGAAAGTGAACAGTAAGTTGGTGTTCGTTAACCTTGTGCATTGGGCCATTGCAAGGGAGACGTTCCGGTTTTAATGAATAGCAGGCAATGAGACTTTCTAAGGCTCAAGTGATCGAAGGTTGTGTCTACAACGAGACAAATTACCCCCTCTGAAAAGACGAGACTTGTATGACGCTGCAGAGGCCTTTCAGCCAATCCTCCCCCAGCTTCCAAAATTCATCAAGTGAAATTGAATAATAGGTTTAAGCAAACTAAATAGAGTACTGGCTTCTTTCTTTTGATGACTATTCTGCCCTAAACGAATCCTCTTGGTGATTATTGGCACATGCCGAGTATTCAAGCAAGCCTTGAGGAATTATCTTCAAATACACACATACTGTCTTCTTTTTGTCAATAAAACACAGGATTATTTGCTTTCAACTTTGCCTTGTAATTTTAACATTTGAAAAGATTCTTGAGAAATAGAAAATGTGTCATCATCCATGGGAAAGAGCGTCAAAAAAGTTTATCTTTGTGTTCCAGAGACAATTTTTCGTCAATATAACTAGTACATAGACAATAATTATAACTCACTTTTTAAAACGGCCTGCTATTTTTCTGTTTTCTATTCTGTTTTCCCTTCTTTGAGTTATTCAACCAATCAGGTGTTTCCTATTGTCACTTCGATGCCATGAATATTCAATAAATTTGTTGTAAACTGTATAGTGTGTTCGGAGTAATGATGCTTTTATTCTGACGAGGGTTAGTGAAAAACTAAAGTAAGCAAATTTGAGATTTCTTTTAAGGGGATATGGCTTTTATTTTCAAAACTACAATCACTATTCAATAATCAACATAAGCTACCCACTCCTATATTATGCAACTTTGTTCTCACAGGTACCCTTACTTGAAAGTAGTATTTGTTTAAAATGGTAAATATTATGTGAAACAGTAATATGTAACAGGGGAAATAAGAACCTATAAAAGCCTATGCCGACAGCCCCATTGTTTGATAGTTTCCTCTTGAAAAGTGAGGAAAAATCAGCAACTGCTACAGGTTGAGGATGTGACTGATTCTGACTATTGTACTTTGAAAAGTGTTGGACAGAAAGAGCTCTTAAGTGCATAATGTTTCCGCTATTTCGGAAATTCCTCTTGACAAAAAGTTCGAATCTAGAAAAACGTCATTCGAATCTTGATCTTTCTAGCATTTCAGCCACTTTAACATGTTGATAATTTTCCACAAAGGGTTCCTTGTCTCTTGTAAAATAAGTTTATTGGTACATGCTCCTTTCCGTATACAGGATCAACTGTGGTTAGGGGTCCAAAACATATCGATTTTTTTGCCAACAACGTCGTTTTGATGTTTTCCTTTAGATTGTAGCCTCATTATGGCAAGGGAGTTTTACATATACGTACATGGAATCAAAAATGGTTGCAACCAGCCAGTAATTTCTTGTTTCTTATGTTGACTCTTAATTTCTGCTTGCAAGGCGCTACACTAAAAGTAAAGCGGATGTGCAGAGCTTAACTACTGGGTTGTTACTATGCGACATGTAGCTAGTTACTGCAGAGCCATGCAGAAAACAAAATCATTAAACCCTGACAGAAAGCTGCCTAGTGACCCCTGAGGACTTTCAAGTATTGGAATTTAATTGTGATCACTAAGATGTAATCTAAAGAGCAGCTTAACTTTAGGATCAGCTTCCGTCCATTTAAGCAGGAAAATCAACAAAGGAAGGAATGGTTTGACGTCATAATGACGTTTTGTAGGCCTATTACGTATTTATGTCATGAGCAAAAGTAATTTGAAAATAGAACAAATAGAAAATAAAGTAAATACTTTTGTACAAAACGATAATATCTGTTACAAAAAACGTGCTCTGCGTTGATCTTACTGTTCTCTTTTATTTACGACGCATACAGTATTACACTTTTGCATTTACAAGTATGGTTAAGTTAAAATTCACCCCTAGAAATGGTGCTATACTTATTACACATTTGGGTCAGTACTATAGTTTCACCGAGAAGCGTAATATCACTTATGATAAGTGCGATATCATTTATTAAATTTTGTGCCATTACTAAATGCGATACTTCCAATTTTTTAGTTATTCTAAAGAGTAGATTATGATATCTTTGCTTCTGCTGTTGGATTCTTGCTGAGTTCTTTCTAAGGTCTATCTCTACTCCTATCAAATGACTCATCGGTAAATGCATCCGTAGAATACTTATGCGTTGGCTCACGATGCGAGTCTCCATCATCGTCATCATCATCATCATCATCATCATCATCGTCATTATTATAACTGGATTATTAACATGGGTTTACCAATACACAGCGCGGGGGGTTCTATAAATTCGTCACTCATATATCAATTTTCAATTGATCAATGCTGTACTTACCTTGTGCACAGACAGAACCTACCATACAGTAGTACCATATTAATAGTTTTATCCGTACCATAAAGCAAGGAGACTGGGCCTGGTCTTCTTCCTCTAGGGTCTGCACGCTGGCTATGCTGCGTCGATTTGTTAACGACACATACATGCACATGAAGATTATTGTAATTACGAGAAATGGATCTTATTGAGAATACCAGAGCACCGTGAAAATTTAGAGGTCTTCCCTTAAGAATTCTCCCAGTGTCCTCAGAATGAAAGCCAATGGTCGTGGATGATCATGGAAAATGTCTTAAAATTGCCCAGTTCCAAATCGGTGTATTGCCAAGGCTAATTGTCAGACTATTGTGGGTAAATAACCACAATCAAGAAGTTTTCTATGATAAAAAAACATAAGATAAGTTGTCATTTAAGCGCCGTGCTCCTTATTAACAATTTATTTCTCTGCCCAGGTGGAAAACGTAATCTCCGCTGCTTATCAGGGAGACTGGTATGAAACACCGGTGGAAAACGTAATTTAGTAATGAACAGCAACGCCCAGCAATGTGTATAGGTCAGCTATATATGCACTCTAGAAAGCCACATAGTCTTATTAATGTTTTTTTTTATTAACTTCTATTGCCAACCAAATATCTTAAAGGGTATTCGGTAAAAATCCCTAAAGAAAAAATCCCTACGGAATAAATCCCTAAGGAAAACATCCCTAATGGAAAAAATTCACCTCGGAAGATATCCCTAAGGAAAAATCCAAAGGAAGAAATCCCTAAAACAAAAATCCACCATGGAAAAAAATCCCTAAGGAAAATATCCGCCTAGGAGAAAATCCCTAAAGAAAAATCCATGATGAAAAAGATCCCTAAGGAAAATATACCCCTAGGAAAAAAAACTAAGGACAAAATCAACTAGTGTCATCGTTAGGTAAAAATCCTCCTAAACATGAACATCTTTTAAAGGCACGAGAAGCCTTCGTTTGTAAACATACTGCATATTATGTTGGTTGGTGCAACATAATAACCGTTTTTAAGGGCGCTAAGTTAAGAATAACTGACAAGATTGCTTGCGTGAGATGCTTCTCTAGGGTTGGCTCGGTCCCTAGTAAGTAGTGGAGCTTGTCCTAGGGGAGGCTAGACGTAGTTCATGAAGGCAGGTATAATAGTTAAGATGGGTTCTGCATTTTTGACGGCACTGCTGTGAGATTGGCTGATTACCATTTCACACATTAGTACTAGTACAACTATCTTGTATGATATTCTGTATTAGCAGTATCACAGCAGTCTATCCGAGCTGAAACAGAAAGTCTTGCCACTTCGTTCAGTCCTTGTATCCCACTATGAATACGTGGACGCACCAAAAAGTTCCGTGTTGTTAGCAATCTTACCCCTGAAATAACCTGTTTCGCGTAGGCTTCAACAAATAAACAAAACCCTTACAAATCATCAATCCCCGCAACAGGAACTTGTATGTCATCTATAAAACATGGATCACTACCTTGCATTTTTAGAAAGTTCTTGTTATTCGAAAACCTGAGAGACGCTAACGCAACAACATCAACCCAAGAATCCAATTACTTCGGTATATATTCCTGGTTCTACTTCTTGTTTCATTTCTATTCATATTCAATGTATAATTTAAGCTTTAAATTGTCGTGGTTGTTACATATATAATAATATAGTTATATTTTAAAAATTTGCTACCGGTTTGTCATTTGGAAAATGTAGGCAAAAATTACTACAGTCAAGACACTATTGTGAACTCAGAAAATAAATTTTGCAGCAGAGCAGCACGATCATTGAAGCTTTTTTGAAAAAAAGTAATTAAAATGTGGCAACAATTGAAAAACAAAGACTCCCTTCCTTTAGGTGAATTTTTACCTACAGCGAATTAGTACCTAGTAACCAGGGCGTGCAATTTTCCTTGGGGATTTTTTCCAAGAGGGATATTTTCCATAGGGATTTTTGCTAGGAGGGAATATTTCCTTAGAGATTTTTTCCACAGGGGAAATCTTCCATTAGGGATTTTTTCTTTAGGGATTTTTACCTACATTCATCTTAAAGGTATGAGTAGATATCCTGTATTGGTTGTGGGAGCAAGAGAACGGCACCTGAGTTAATGCTAGGCCGGTAGAATGCACCCGAATTCTTGATCAAAAGTATAATGCCAGTTATAACTGCATTGTCATTCTGTTATGATTTAAGATAAGATTTGGAAGCACATAAAACTGATCCTATCGTATTTGTATGCCATTTACACCCTCACTAATGTTTTCTTTTCCTACATCAGGAACATAATTACTAATTATACATAGAATGAGTATGAATCGCTGGTCAAATAAATCCAACAGACATTTAATGCTTCTGTTTAGGGTCAATCATAATCGGAAGTAAGCAAGGTGCTTAGTACTTCTAATCTCTCAGGCCGAATTCGAGTAAGGTAACGGCGCCTAAAGGTCCATAAATAGTACGACAAATCCTGGTCAACTGGATCTGAAACGATTTTCTGAATACCTACTAAATCCAGTCGAAAGATACCGTACATGCTTCTGAAGCAACTAGAAAGTTCTACCGCAAATAACTGTTGCCTTGATATTCATTCTAGAGATGAATCTCTGGTATGTTTATGTGCATGTGAGTGGCAGTCTCTCAATCAAAGACCCCTGATGAGCAGTGGGTCCGACATTGAAACTACTCTGAATAAACAGAAAAACTACCAAACACCCTAACTAAAAGCAAGTCGGCAAACATGCTAAGTGGTATATAGAAATTTTATTTGGTCCTATGCTTATTGTCGGATTGATTTATTGTCTCTAGGAAATTGCATTTGCCTTAATCATAATATTGTTACTGAAACATCTATTACATTGTTCAACCTTACTTTGACAAGACCAGCGGGTTCGTCAATCAACTCCCGAAATGGTACAAATTCTCTCCAATTCCCTCCAAAGTCACACAGGAGTTCTCTTGGTGACTGCCCAATTTCCTGCCCAGTTCTTTGACTACGTATTTATTTTACAATACTTAATTCACCCTTGTTTAGTGTGAAGACACAGTAAAACTTGCTTCTTAAACAATTATTAAAATCTGTACGGAGCTGCACGCGGAAATGGACTCTGTCGTAAAATGCTCTTTTATTAAGCACTCCTTTATTTTTAATCCTTCTGTACACATTTCTTTTAATATAAGCAACCAAATTGCTAAGGCTTCAGCCCTCAAATTAGCAAAAAAATTAAGCAACTTGCTTAGCAACCCTCAGCCCTGACAGTTTGTTAGCAACTTTATTTCGTAGAACAAAATTACAAATTTTCTTAAAAATAAAGACAGAGGAATTCTTTTCTGATGCGAAACAAATACATAACGAACTATTCGGTATCACAGAGAAAAAATTACCGTAGCAACCTGTTAAGCAACTTTGACCTGAAAATGTATCATTCCCTTAGCAACCCTAGCCCTGACCCTGAAAATCGAGTTGCTTATATTAAAAAATGTGTACTTTCAATTTAACCCCCTTAGGAGTGATGATTTCACTTTTCTTCAAAATGGGATCAAGATGGCAAGGAAATGTCATCAAGGTAGATCCTAAATGACACTTGAAATCTGCGAAAAACCAATAATGACCCACTAACGGAAAGTGTCCAGATATTCACTGTAATTCCTTAACTTAATTAAGGCTCTCTTGCTCGACGTGGTGTCCAAAAATACGCTCAATGCATTTGCAGTATACAGTACAGCAATGCTAGACAGGATGAAACCATATGGTGCTCAGTTGTTACAAAAATGAACACTACAGTAGCGTTTATGACAAAATTGTCAAGTTGTCAGTTAGAACCTGATGTCAGTCAGCTAGGACCAGTTTTTGGCCTTCCGTGATAAAAATTGCAAGACATCCCGCACTTTTATGTAACGCAAATCTTAGCAGTAAAGACAGAGTTATGCAACAGACATTGGACTCGTAATAACGACATCATTATTATCATACTACATACAGCCCCTAAATCCAATTATAAGGAACACTTTAATTACAAAGAACGCCCTTAAACTGCATTAGAATCCAAGAATATTCGCTGCGACTGTATTCGCTTTAACGTAGTGACCCACGTCAGGAGGGCATCAAATCAATTGTGCCCATGTATTACATCTCTTATTTTGCTTGAGTCCACGCTGTACCTGTACACCATGGCACAAACCAATTTTATCATTTATGCCTATCACTTTCTAAACTATACGCTGGGAACAAGATTTTCAATTAGAAAATGATAAAATACATAGTGGCCTCTGGTCCGGTGTAGATATACAACAACAACAGTGCGGTGTTGATAAAAACAGGCGAGTACTGATTGGATGCGAGAACATCGTGATAAATACTGATTTAAGGAGTAAAGGTCACTGAGTGTACATCGTGAAAGGGAACCATCACTCTCTATAAAGATCAACAAAGCTTATGCTTTGTAAATCCATGTAATACACTGTATCTAAATAGGTATCTAATTTCTTCTCTATCCTGATGACAAGTTTGGTACTTATCGAGTTCATTGACCAGTAAAAACCTATGCCTGTACCATGATACCATTTCAGTTTTTGAGAGATATTCTAAACGGTAGAAAGATAAAACCTCTCTAGAGCATGCAAATTGACTTTGGCCATGTGATATAAGCGTAATACTCCGATCGAAAGAGAGCGCTTGGGACTTCAGGCCCACTGGTTCTACGAAGAACCGCTCTGTTACCACACACACCTACTTCAATGAACACATAATGGGCTATAATAGTATTACACAGTTGAAGAGTGAATATTAGTAAATGCATACATCGAGCCCTCGGTACATTGCAGTGCCGAGTGTCCAAGTACAGTGTATAGCATCGCACTACATGTTTCAAATCAATATAGCACTTTAAACATTTAAAAAGTTTGTTATTTTCCCTTAAACTTCCCCTGACGTTTGTAATCTCTCATTCAAATACCCCTGATGTGCAATGAGCGTGATGTTGAAACTACCCTGGATAAACAGTAAAGCAATCAAACGGAATAAGTAATAAAGAAAGAAAAAGCTGGGGCCTTGACAGGCAAACGCCCCTCAATTTAAGCTACTGGGCAGAGAAGTAACCCACGAGGCCGGCTCAACCACCACGTAGGACTGCCTCTCAAGGATTATGGGAGGAATATGCACTAAATGAAAACAGTTACCGGGATATATCTAAAACCTTATCCCTGTTTAGGGGAGGGCGAGATCTCACCAAAGGGAAGACTAATCTATCCCAATTTCAGTGAGAGCCGGTACTACATTCCTATCCTTGACAAATGACAAAGAAGTGTTTGCACCCCTTTCATAATCTAGTTGCCACATCGTACCCTTTGCAGAATACTAAACTATGTTCCTAATGCGCATACTCTTCCATGCTTTTGTCGTTATTCCAAACAAATACAAGTAAGAGGTGAGAATTCACTCAGCTACGAATATAAAGTTTGAAAACGACATATTTACTATTCTCCACGCTACAACAAGTTCCAAATAGTAAAGGGCTGAAGGAGGAATTGAACTTACGTACAAAATACGGATTTTACTGACACAGAATCAAACTGAACGATTCAAGTATTTTACAAAAATCGGAATTTTATTGCCACTTGTCAATACTACTCGATAAGTTCAAAGCACTGAAATTTTCATTCGTCACTCCAACCGATCTATTGCAATTAACCTCTGTCGAAAAGCTTGCGCAAAAGGAATACCGGTAAACGTTCCATCATTGCTCATTGTCAAGTCGAAGAACATACTTAACTTTTCGGAAAACACCTATTCTATGCATATTCTCAATTTGTAAATTTCATGATGCCTACCTAGCTTTTTAGAAGTTAAGAACCTTGCAAGTTCTCCTTTGAATGGGCGAAATTGTTAACATAGATCACAAATCAGGCGCTTCCGGTCACGTGAGCAATAACGCTACATGTCAGCCAGTAAAAAAAATGTAAAAGAAAGCTAACTTAACAAAGACATGGGCAATAAGCTTATTACTGCGGCAGTGTATTGAAATGGTTAAAAAGAGCTGAATAATGTCCGCTGATGCCGAAAAAAACAAATTATTCAGAAATGAAATCCATTAGTGCAGCCTCAACGTAAGTATAGATAGCGTAATATGAACAATACTGTACACGAATTCACGGAACCCCAAACATTGGAGGATAGCATCAACAATGTACGCAGTTTCTATATTACAATAATTCAGTTGGTGGATCGTTGTGTGCTGTAATTGTTAGTGCCATTAAACAAGATGGTAGGATCAGTCGCTGTCGCTTTCGCTTTCCGTGAGTAGAAGATCTTCCCCTAAATGAAGAAAAATCAAATCAAACATGCATTGATAAGCAGATGTGAGATACTGTTAAAAGACTAAAATGTTACTTTTATCGCAATGATTAATATCACTAGGAGACTACAGTACGCACCAACTACTGTTGGTGGAGAGCACAGCAAAATCCTACCCAACACTATACAGTCGCAGTATGAAATTACAGTAGTCTTGTCAACTAGTCGCAGCTTGTATATAACTAAAGTCAATAATAAACCTAGACTATATGACATTATCTTTTAACTCATAACACAAATAAGTTCAAGACGAGGCCAATAGTTTCTAATATTCAGATGTTTTTCTGCCTCAAAATGTTTACATTCATGTTTTCATAGTTTGTAAAATATCCTTTTCTGTTTTTAAAAGAACCACTTGTGTGCCTCTTTGTGGAGGCTTTTACTACGCGAGCAGTTGGCAAAATAATAGTACGCAAAATAGTAGCGTACTTCACGTAATACCAATCTCACGTATACACATCATATCGTCGTACTTGAAAACAAAAAAATACGTTAATCGACAACATTCTTTTTTCAATGACAGTTACATCGACAGTAAACAATTCAAGCAACTTACGCAGACTAGACGTGAACGGTTGAGCTTTATCTTCGGCAACCATTAACTATAAAATGCATAATAAAAATGGTATTATAAAAGGTTACACATTAAAAAGGGCGAAAGACATACGAATGAGCAAGGCACAAGACAGCCGTAAAGCTGTATCGTGGGTGAAAATAGACCCTGTTGTTGGCTTGCTGTTCACAAGAAAGATCTTTCATGCTACCCTGGTTTTATTCATTTACCATTTCTTTGACTCTGGGAAGCCAACCACAGTTTATATACAGGTGTCACTTTCCATTTGTAAATTAAACATTTCCCTACTTGGAACGTAAATATGTATAGAAGTGTAAATTGGGTTACTGCTAAGTTAAGGATGATACGTTTACCATTATCAGACAACGTGAATGCGTTAGAGTAAAACACATCAGTTAAGTCACCCCGTTGCCAATCTGTGATAACCGCTTCACAAGTCATGCAGTGGACAAAGACCGTTAACAGTTGTTACTGTGATCTCAGGTTGAACTGCAGTTTACCAGAGCCAATATAGGTTTTAAAAACTAACTGGACCACTCTTCAAGAGAATGGGAAATGAATAACAATTCAAACATTATAGTATTAATAAAACGCACATTCAATGTTGATTCTAACGCTTCTCCTTGCTCTTGCAACTCGCCATCATCCGCATCACTATCAGAGTCTGAGTCCGAGTCTGAAGACGAAGAATCTGATCCAGACTCTTTAAGATCAGGCGCTATTGTTGTGATTTCTTTGGATGGGATATGCTGGAAAATTAGAAACGATATGTAAAACCATTATCGATGCCTCAGATACAGCATAGTACACAATAATATTTTGTATCAAGTAAAATTATCTTCCCTGAAAACATGACTATTGTTTACTTAATGTAAGATATTCTGTACCATTGACTTATGAATACTTAAGGGAAGGCAATCTATGGTTTGCGAACCTCGGTTTCAATCCATCATTACACATCCTCGCCAAAAGCTAACAACTTTAGAAAACGACCCATCACTTATCAATAACCACGATAAGTATTACAGTAGCACAATCTAATGGAGGCCTTATACCGAAGAATTATAAGACCATCGAACCTTAAGTACAACGAGAGACACAAGAGGTATTCTTCTTAGTATGACAGGAAATCTGAAGCAGGTTACGTCCAAGGTACCATTGACAAATAACTGAAAAAGAAACCCGATAGCGAAAGTTTAGGAAGCCACCGTTTACATATTGATGTTAAGAATGCCTTGTAAAAGAGCCATCTAACACAACCAGATGGCACTTCTATGTTTTATAAACAAACAGAAAGCATTTAATGGCATTTGATACGATTAAACAAAAATAGTGATCCTCCTTTTCATTCTTAGAGCTGATAGGATGCATATTCAACTGGTCAGAAAATAAACAGGAAGCAGTTCACATTATGACAGATTTTCTGTGTGGATGAGAATTTTTAGGAGCGTAAGACAAGGTTATATATTGTCCCGATTTCTTTAATTGTCACCGCGAGATCATTTTTCAGGTGAGAATTACGACAATCGGTTGAAAAGTCGACGGTGTCAACTTCAAAAATATCCTTTACACCAACAACTGTCTAGTTTGTGAAATCGGAAGTAGAGTTTCAGTTCACTTGGATGAATTGCCCAAAGCAAAAGCAAGTCAATGATAATCAGTAAAAATGACGAGAAGCAATAGCACCACGAAAGAACTGAGAATAAGACATCGCGGAATAAGAGACCTTTAGCTCTTTAGGGAGCTTGTTCACAACGGATGCGAGACACAGATATGAAGCGAATAGACATCTGCAGTTCCATGACATGCCCTCTATTTTGTCAACTAAAACCTTCAACGAAACTGAAGGTTGGACCATCACAGAGATACATAAAAGTAGGCACTATAGCATGTTTTTTAAAGTAGAGATCACGTATTGTTACCAAGGCAGTCATACGAGACAGAGCAAGATTTGAATTCGTGACTGGTAACTTAAGTTTACAGTGAGACGAAAAATTGCTGATGAAGACTATAGTACCTGGGATACTGGCTTGGCGTTAATGGTAGTACTTTTGATGGGTTCCGTGACACTTTTCGTCGTCTGTTGCTCAGAGGCAGGCTGCTTTGTTGACTTGGCCTTTCCATTATTATTTTTTGATGGAAGTTTTGGCACACTGATCGGGCTAGGATTGACTGGTTTGTTTAGAGACGCTGATCCACTGGACGATCTACAACAAAAATCGTATAATAAATGCATGACTAAATTAGACAAGATTTTCGCATACATACTAAAGAAACAAAATCAGTGTAACAATAAAAATGATTCTCAAGAAAAACGCATTTTTCTACAGCTTCGATTTATATAGGTGAGGTAGACAGAGATTCTGTATGGGTCCATGTTTCGATGCTGAGCTTTTATCAATTCAGCTTATGGTTACTAACTCCAGATAAAGAAATATAGAACGCATAGTCCCCGAGGAGCGTGGCCCTAAGGTGAAGGGGGTAGGGGGGCGGATGAGGGAACAGAAGCTCTCTCAGTGGAGTGGGGAAACCTCGGCCACCAACGTTGATCTATATCAGTGTATGGAGACTCTAGAGTCAACAGTTTTCAGTTTTGTTTAACCTCGTAAACCTTGTAGGGAACTCGTTTTTTATCTGCAGCAGATAGGGTAACAAGTTAAGTACTATGGCAGCCTGTAACTTGCGACTGCCGTTCTTAGACATACTTAACGAGTGAATTAAACAATTTCAGTGGCTAATTCTCTCTCGAGATTTGTTCTAAATTCAATAAATACTTACAGGGCACTAAACAAGCCGAGCAAATACGGAACAATATTGTATAAAACAAGATAATAGTCACTATTAATTCAACTGAATGTTGAAATCTGTCTATTTCCAGTTATAACTTTACTGATCTATCTTAAAGTACTAACTTCATGGGTTAATGATTTATGATACCTACAATATCTGAACTTAAGTACTTTCATTATATACCGTATTTCCTCTAATTATAGATCCCCTCTAATTATAGACCCCCTCCAACTGGAGACAGCTTTTTCGCATCATGTCAAGTAATTATAGACCCTCTCTAATTAAAGACCCCCTTTTTTGGTGCCTTCAATTAATTACAGACCCCTTCCAAATCTATATGAAAACGGCACATATGGATTTTGTCTCCTTGGGACAGTCTTTTCTTGGAAACCCATTTGTAAGCGCAGAAATGGAACATGAAATGTGTGCTTCTGAACATTTACATATTGGCAATGATTCGGACTCAGATATCGAGGTCTGTTGAATTTCCACTGAATGTAAGCAAACGGTTTTCGTTTTGGCTGCAATTCAGTGATGAAAAGGTATTGGTGTAAACTATAAATGTAATGATGAAAAGTATAAATGTACTTTCGAAGTTTTTCTTGGAACTCTTTTTGCTCTTTTGTTTTGAAAACTTTGTTCTGGAAATTAAAGACCCCTTCCAACTATAGACACCCTCTAATGATAGCCCCCCCCTTTTGGTGCCCTCAATTAATTATAGACGGGTCTATAATTGGAGGAAATACGGTATGTAACTTACTGATGCATGACGCTCCAACCTGGAAGTGTAAGTGTCTAATATTTATGTAAAAATTTATGTAAAAATCTCCAAAAGTGTGTGTAACAAAGTGCATCAATACGTACATCAAAATCATTAAAAAAATCAATGAATACCTTATTTTCTTCAACTGTATATTTGAATTAATCCTTTCAAGTGTAACAGCCTGTATATAGAATTAAAGATATTCGATGTAAAGTAATTCTAATGAAACCTAAATGACCAAACTATATTATCTAAAGCCCTTTGAACTATCACACGTAAGATTCATAAACTTGTTGGGTTATGATCAGGGCATGTTTCTGGTCCTATAACATCCATAACTGTGGTTCTCTAACAGAAATACAGCAACTTCTTAAAATTATGTAGCATCGTACATTTTCTAGGCAAAGTGGAAAACTGTAATGGTTAAAAAGAAGAAGAAGAAAAAAAAAAGGGGGGGGGGGGTAAGTTATCAAAGTTTTATAAAATACCACAATACAAACACAAAAACCACAAGTAAATAGTCTGCAAAATGCATAAAAATGGAAAGACGCAAGACCATCTGGTCTATTCCAACCCCAAAATGTGAGATGAGCCTTCCATAAGTAATGAAAAGTAAGGCGAATTCATACATTTGTTACAGGTTGGGGTACAAACCAAGAAGGGGCCCACAGAAAGCTCTAAAGCAGAGGTGGCTAACCAGCCACATGTGTCAAACTCATTTAATGTTGGCCCAGGCAAAATATTGCACAGCCTCTACAGTCTTCTCATTTATCCTGCGTTTATCTGATGGAGCAACTTGCAACACAGCTGTCAATGTACTT
The DNA here is from genome assembly GCA_010016025.2 of Alatinidae sp. Z8VKAUB7J3. Classification (NCBI taxonomy): domain Eukaryota; kingdom Metazoa; phylum Cnidaria; class Cubozoa; order Carybdeida; family Alatinidae; species Alatinidae sp. Z8VKAUB7J3. Next base: position 14,508,487 of record JAAAKM020000498.1, read on the forward strand.
AGATGCTGCTGCTGTGTCATTAGAATGTCATTAGACAAACTGCTGCCTTTCCCACTGTTTCCTTCAACAAAGTTCTATTGTCAGATCCTGTCTATTATAAAATCTCTCTTCCCACAGCACTATTTGAATGGCAACTTCGACTGCTTTTCCCAGTGTTGCCTCAAGCAAAACTTTAACATGATAAATATCATGTGACGCTGACTCCAGTTGAACCAGATTGTGCACTAGCATGTGGAAGTATTTCCATAGATTCTGGTCCTTTGACACATCATTTATTTTGTCTGCAGCTAACTGTGACCAAACATAAATGTTGTCATGATAGAGTTTGCATAGCCGTCCTTGTTTTCTCCTTCCTTCTACCATCCCTTCTAGACATATCTTAGATAATCCAGTTTCAGATCTTTTGATATGCCAAAAGAGTTTTAGTACTTTGCTCTTGATTAATGGAGTGACTGGTGATAGTGTTGTGGAGTTTTTTGATTGGGATATAATCTGTGAGTTACCTGCCAGTCAGTATTTTCAGCAACATGGAAATTGTGCAGCTAATACATTCCATATCATAAAGTACAACTTGGAGCATGTAAATTTTATAAATGTGGGTTTTGACGCTATATGGTACTCTTTTTCAAGTCAATAACTGTTTCTTTTTCTGAGAGGCTGGCTGTGCTTTCAGAAAAATGAAGATACCAATCCTCATGAGTAGAAAACACCATTTCCCTGACAAATTTCACACAACAGCCATTTTATAGGCAAGTTTTTTGGAGAAAAACTACTGGACTTAATGCTCAACTGTATCCTTTCAATAAATATTTTGAAAAAACTTGACATATTGATTTGCATTGCAAATAGTCAGTGACAGGGGCAAGCTATGTTAAAATCAAAACAATTGTCTGGAAAAGTAAATACTTAGACAATTATTTGCTTCAGTAAAGGTGTGGTTGTGCGGCAAAGAGCCTGAAGAATATTTTGAGCAAAGAATATATTGGCTGATGATGACTATGAATTACTTTAGTTCAGTATAATTTTTAGGAATCGATGGAATTTCTGACTTGTTTAGTATTGAATATTCTAATCTTAAGTCATGCCTGGACACATTTTCCTCATTATTTTCTGCATCTAGTATATATAGCTCTACCTCTACTATGGTAAGATTAAGATTAAGATTAAGATTTTTGTCTGCTGACTTAAGATGCATTACCAATACAAATGTTTTGCATCACAGAATGTTTGCTTTGGAGCTCTTTCTATCTGTAGACTCCTTTCCCAAATTTTCTCAGTCCACACAAAGCATCCATGTCCATAACAAGATCATTGTTTACACTCAGCCATAAAATACCAATTTATCAGACAATTAGCAGCACAATGCGGAGTCATAAAAACTGGTTAAGGCTATAAGTGGATTTGTTACTTTCTCCAGCATTTACAGAATTTTTGTACAGTTACTACTCTACCCCACCATCTTTCCTCCTACATTTAGGGTACACATGCTTTGACTACATGAACCAATATATACATATTTGAATTATAGATACAAGTTAATCGATGCAAACTCTTTCTTTCTATCTCTCTATTTTCTTTGCCCTTGACGCTTCCAGTATCTCTTCAGAGAATAAGGGTTATATAAATTAAAGAGTTTTACTTGATTGATGTTATTATGCCACGATTTAGCAAATTGTAGACATTAGATCTGATCAGCACTTCCTTAATTTCTATTTATCTAGACGTGAACATATCTACGGCCCAATAGCATGATCACATTTATATTTTACTTCAACATGACCATATAAGACCATATATACATTGTACAATAACCATTACCCCCGTGGCTTTGTCAATGATCAGGATGCACTCCTTGCCACAAGGTCTCTTTGATCCTTTATAGGTAGTTGAGCCAGATTCCTATAAGGAAACAAGAACTTCCAAAGGTAATGCTGTGTCATTCCTCTCTTATTAATCAAGATTAAAGTTGGCATAACTACAAAACAACTAAGTTAATGATCATCTATACAAACAATCAATCATGTGGTTGGGCTGAATATCACTTGGTATACTATACAATGCAGGCAGGCAAAAGTATAATTGACAATCACTTAAAATATGCAACAATAACATGTAAACCATATGATGGAACCTCCGGTATCGGTAACTTGATTTATGTATCACTGAAAAATATGCAATTACAACTGTGAACAAGAGCAACTTACTAAAAATCAGAACTAGTTTCAAAACACTGCCACACAAAGTCATTTGTTATCAATAAATACAACAACAAATTAACAAATAGTCTCATTCCCAACTGGTTATCACAAAATACCACTTTAATTAAAAGTTAAAAGAGCACCTTGCAGTCTAAAGAGTGTTGTAGGAAACCTACAGTAACTGATTTCCTTTTATTACTTATGCTCATTGGCATTGCCAAATGGAAGGTTTTATTTTGGGGGTTAAGTCCTCAAACTCTGCCTTAGTGCAATTGCAACCATTTCTCCTGAATCATTGCTTTCCCTTCTTGTCAATGTACTCTGCCTGTCACTCTTGTGGACAAAGAGAAATGCATTGTCTGAATCAAGCAGGATTTTCACAGGGCTAGTCCCCCAAAGGAAGAAAATCAACGTTGCAAAAAGTGCTGACTATTCAAATTATTTTCAGTCCTCTGATTGGTTAATCCAGCCTAAAATTTATGCAATTTAGGGCTACTTGAAGCTAGCCCCAAGAAATAATCAGAACCAACATCAATCTATGCAGATGTGTTCATTGATCTCAGAAGGTGATAGCTTTTGGAGAGTGGTTATTTCCGTGAGACACTGTGTATGAATGTATTTGGCAAGGAAAACATTCATTCTTTCAAATATTTATTTGTGCAAGAAATGTTTGAGCATATTTGAGCAGCTGATGGAATTTGTCTTTTAGATTTTTTGAGTGAAGTACAAATGTCACATGAAGCATTTTCAAGCTTGAAATTTTGATCGTTTTTAAGTTTTATGCAATGAATCAACTCCTCTGCAATTAGGTGGGGGAGTAGTCTAAATGGTGGGCCCACTGATCTTCAGGGTATTTGACTAAGAGACTGTAAGTAATTGTGTATATATATTACAAGCAAGAAATTTGCTCCTAGTAATGAAGGGGTGACTTTGGATATCAATAGTTTTCTATGAAGGAAGACGTATATGCTCTATGAGGTATACATGAGCAGACATACCTCTGACACTGATGAAGTCTCAAAGCCAAAACACCATAAATATTAATTAACTAAGTTTCCCATTCCCACTGGGAGGAGGTCAAACTATAAAAGATGGCCTTTAAAATATCTATACATGACACACAAAAAGGTTCTTTAAAGAAGTCTAGCGTGTGTGGGATTTATAGGGAAATAAAACTAAGGACTCCCACATCATTAAATAACATAGGCCTACTGCTCAGCACACTTAGGTTTTTAAACAACATCTGTCTTTCAAATAGTAATCTATACATTCTAGCAAAATGTTATAACCCCCCAAATAATTCTCTTGAATAAAATATCATGCTATATTTTCATTTTTTTATTATCCTTAATCCTCTCAAGTACGCTATACATGCTAAATTTTCAAAGGTGTTTTACATGGATCATTGTGAATTTAATAATAATCAGTTTTGTATTGTTACATATAACAAGGCGAAATGTATATATATATACATACATACACAATTATTGCATGTCCCATGCATACCTGAACATGTGGTAAGACTACTGTAATATCATTGCTTTTTCCTACCATAAGCTCTGATGGCTTACTTGTGTCTACTGAAGCAGGTTTGAAATCATCTGTGAAAAGGAAAAGTCATTCATAATACCAGGGGAAAAAATATTAAAAATGGGTCTACAAGCATTAAGTAGTCCCCTGGTTAGTGCGTGTGTGCATACATACTGATAGTGTCTGCTGTAATCTGACATGTGCAAATGGTAACCCATTCTTTACCATGTGCAATCATAAAAAAGTCTAATATCTTCATTTTTTCAACATACGTAGCTATTACCCTCGAAAAGCTCTTTTATTTTTCCTTTGTTATTAAGTATATTGTTTATTTAGGCAACTGTGTCCTTATAAATCGTACCTACTGTTTAAGATTCTTATACCCTGACGATGCTGTGATGATACATCGAAAGCTTGGTTACCAAATATATCGTTTTATATGTTCAATTTGAATCTTCGACATGTCTCACATGCGCGTTCTTTGCTGGGCATTGCTATTCATTACGAAACTTGTATTTAATTTTCTACTTTTTGAATTTATACAGTGCATCGTCGATTAGAACCAAACAGCCAAACAAATTCCGGATAATCGAAAAAAATAAAACTCATTGGTAATTCAGTATTTTTCCAACATGGGCATGTTAGTTCACACATGCAGTATGAAAGAACAGGAGCCCAAGTTAAATATTAAAATATTGCGTGATACGGCTTTGAATGAAAGAGGATTTAAATTCAGCGCTCATGTCAACGGGGCGACTGCTGTTTGGTTATGAATGGTCTGGATGTATGATTGAAAGCATTTGTTTTGAACAGCGGACTTTGACAATATTAAAGCAACGCTCCACACCAATTTTAGTAAATTTGCGGACGCACAAACAAACGTTTAAAATTTTTACGACGTCCGGATAATCGCATTCCGGATAATCGATATTCGGATAATCGACGATATGCTGTACTGCGTTGTGTACCTGATACTTTATATCAATGCCTGAAGAGTGGAAGATAACCTCAAAGCCCTTTGTTATTTACTCTAATTACCATGCCAACGTAACAATAACAAAAACATTCCGATGGATAACGACATCTGCAAACATTTATAGTTTATTATCATCTGTTCCGATACACAACAAAACACAATTTTATAAATATAAACAGGTCAACACGATTTTTGGTGTCAACAAACCAAACATGCTTTCTAGCTAATTCGATGGTGCTGATTCCGAAAATGACCTTATTTTCTAATTTTAGCTACCATTTTTTCTATACCGGAAGTGCTCATTTTTGGTAAAGAGTAGTTTATGGTCTTAGGTGATAGCAAAACTTAATTAATAAGGGTCATAAAAATCAATCAACTTTTAGGTAGGCCCAACAACTTATTGCGAGACACCCAAAAGTAACACTTTTTATAAGAAAATATAGCAAAAAGTGTTTTTAAGTTTAAAAAATACACTTTAGTAAATCTAGTTGTTAAGGTGACATCGAAAATAGGAAACCCTAGAATCTTCATATTAATCAATTTTTCTTTTGCCGTGCGTCCACAAATACGATCCTAATGAATGGAGATTTTTAATTGTATTTGCTCCATAGAACCAACTATTCGCGGCAATACCTATACGTCATTCAATACCACCGCGAGAAAAATATGATGCCATCAAACATATCATGAAACACATCGACTGCAACAAGAGTAAATTGGTTTAATGAATAGAATTAAAAATGGTAAATTTCTGGCCTGGTCAGGGAAGTGGCTACACAAATGATTTTTTTGTGTGTGTAAGTGACACTAGAGCAAAAATGAAGAACTGGTAAAGGAAAGAATAGCTTTCCCAAGATCTCACGGTCGGTGAAAGAATGTTATTAGTGCTACTTCTTACTACGGAAAAAAATCATATTGCCTCCCTTACATATCAAATTGGGATTAATGAAACAGTTTCTAAAATCCCTCGACAACAAAAGCAAATGTTTTGAGCATATATTTAAATCATTTCCATGACTTAGCACCGAGAAACTCAAAGTATAAGTGTTTGATAGTCCTGATATTTGGAAACTTCTATTACATTTTATGAATTTGTTAATTCAATGAATGACCTGGAGTTCCACGTTTGGACGTCCTTTATTGACACGGTACAAAACATCTTTGGCAATCACTTGGCCGAAAACTACAAGGAAGTAGTGGGAAAGTTGTTTAAAGTCTACAGGACATAGGCGTTAATATGAGTACTAAGCTTGATTATTGACATAGCCACTTGGATAAATTTTCACAGAATTTGGGAGATAAAAATGTCAGTCAGGAGAACGATTCCATTAGGATATCAAAACGATAGAATAGCGCTACTCGGGCTGGTGGGACAAACGAATGACGGCTGATTACTGTTAGAGTATGAAACCGAAATTAAATAACATTGAACATAAAAGGCAATCAAGAGAGGTTTTTACCACAGTAATTTTGTTCACGAACGTTTTATTTTAGCTGATAATATATTTAACGATTTGATAAAAACACTCGTTGGTCTTGGTACATTCAACGGAGTTATTTAAAGACTTGATTATTACTGCAAAAAGTACTGTTTCTAGATAAACAGACCAATTTTTGTTGATTTAAATACAAATTCAGGATCTTCAATCTCTTTCAGAAATATTGCAATCGGTCAATACCATATTTACAGAAAATATATGTAAAATATTCCTTTTCCCACAAAATGAGACATTTCTGTGCCTCATAAACGGTAGCTTGCCAAGAAAAATTAAGTTCATTGTTAGATTCCGCTCCCCAAAATTAGCTAATATAGATGTTAAAAGTCTCGACACCATTTAAAAAAGTTTTCTGTTGACCAGTGTTAATCCACAAATTATTAAACATTAAAAGCCTGAAGCATAATTAAAATCTTGAAAGATTACAAATTTCAAAGCATCATACATTTATCCGTGACATCAAGAATGGGAGGATTTGATATGTAAGTTGTAAAAGGAGCTCTAGAGACATAGAAAATATCATAGATTTCCTATTTCTCTAGTGTTCATTTCAAAACTGACATTTATATATCTAAAACATGGGCCAACACGTACTACTAATGCGGACAAAAGCATCCACCTCATGATTTGTATTCCTGGCCCATATAAAATGCGACAAAAATCTTTCTGAGAAGTGGCAGAAGGTTTCCGCAGTTGCCAACCCCTCCCCTCCTGTGGCCATCTTACCGAGCATTTCTTAGTGTTTTGCATATCAGCACACCTGCTAGCTTTAAAAGTCAACTTTAAGAAAAAAAATCAAAGAACCAAAACGTAGTTGGATGTAAAGCTCGTCTCCTACTTTTCGATTCTTTCTAACGATTCGTGCTCTGACGAGTGGCAGACGGGAATAGCTATTCAGGACGACGGTTATTTCGCTATGTCGTCAAATTTTGACACTTCGAACTCTGAGGAGTAGCAGAAGAAAACGGCTTTGACGAGCGAGGGGGGATATTCGCAATTTGTGCAATTTTGAAACCTTTGCCATTCAGAAATCTTTTAATCAACATTATCTAGTATATCAATATAATCAAGCGAAATAAAGCAATCACTTAAGTTTCCTTTGAAGTGCAAATCTTTGGGATATCAATTATGAACATCAGCTCTAAGACATAGGTAAACAAATTTACATGCAGTAGCCACTTCAGGCGTGTTATCTTTTGAGAACCTGTATGCTTGTCTTTAATATAGACATCTCAACCTCAAAGCTTCCTAATGCAATTTCCAGCATATAAAACCAAATTTCAGCTTCGAAGCTAAAAGAACACCGCCGGATTGCCTATAAAAGAACGCGAAAGTCACCACACCACCGCTCCGACATAGTTCAGTCAATCGTATGTCCACCACTTCTTGACCAGCGGTCTACTAAAATACGATAATCATTTGTTTCCAACAAACGCAACATCCTGTTTACACAAGGCTTAATTATGGATAAAACGATTTAAAAATATACTAGAACAAAGGAAATATGTCCAAACAGGCACTCAAGCCCAGGATCAATGAATTCGTGGCATCTGCTCAACCAACTGGGCTACGTTTACACCGATGTTAGCTAACTCTATTTCTCTAGTCGTCATATTAGCTCTCAAATCTTCACTGGTGGACATTGACATCCAACTCAACGCAATTGGAAGACCAGCCTCTCTGCGTCATCTCTGACTGACTTCCTTTCTACTTCTATACTATCTTTTCAAACCTGACTATATCACATCCTCTCTTCTCAAGGATATGCATAATATACAATTATCCTTCTATTGACATCCCCATGTGGATATCCCACCTAAATGTCTTGTAAATCAGTACATAAAATTATTGAACCTATCAGCATCAAGATCAGTACTGCCTTTGGAAAAAGTCGTCTGAGCTGATAGCTGCGTTATTATCACAGATGAAAACTATGAGTGACTGGCCATAGAACCGACCATCAATCCCCACAAACTTAACTGCAAACTTGATACAAGATTAAAAGCCTTACCAAATGTATCAGTTTCCTCCACAGAGTAACAAGAAAGCAACCATTTACGTGTATCCTGTTAAGATCCGCTGGCTTAAAGTTCGAAATCAAAACTTATAGATGTTGCAAGACAAATCGGTTATTCTAACGTACAACATTCAATCTCCTTGACTGTTCCTTTCCAGTGATTCTTTTCTTAAATCTCAGAAATTATCTATTTCTAAACCAAGTCATTAGCACCTGAACAAGTCATGTAATTCAACAACAATGGAAGTTTCTACATAATAGAACTTTGAAAGCAATTGTAATTTGACACTAAGGTCTTTCTAATTTTGACACAAAATTGACTTAGTTGATATTGTGTAAAGCCAATGGCGACGGTAACTATTGTCAGTTGTGATCAAATATTTGATACATAAACTGTGTTGTAAATGTTAAACAAGTCGCGGTTTCTGATGGGAAACTTCGTTTTTGTAAAAGCCTAATGAGCAAATTCCCACACTCCTATTTATCTTCATTTTCTGAAGACATCAATGTTACTTTATAACCAATGCGAGACTCAAGCATAATGGAGCTCAAAACTACTGTTCGTAATGCACAACAAGTAGTCAAGGCAACCAAACATGACAAACAATAGAAGGAATATAAGGAGCATGGAAACAGGGTATGATTGCGAAAAAAATGCTGATCAGACTGTTACTCGTTTCCAGTATGTATTCCTAGGGGTATTTCGGAAATTTCCAGAGTGTTTTAGACGAGACTTTGTCTGGATAATATCTTCCCTTGACATAATACATGTGTCAATAAAAGTCCTTGGCGTGAACAAAATGCTTTAGCTTTCGACAAGATTTGCCCCTTTTCACGAAGCTTGATCGCTTCATCCGGGTGGTGACATTTTTTCTATTTCTCTCGTGTTCTTTTCAAAATAACATTTCAAATCCTCTCTTCCCGATGATACCTCCTAACATTAATAAGCTTTGGATTGATGACGGGCCACAGGGCAGTTCTTCCTTGGTCAATTTCCATGGCGCGGAGAGGCTGGTCTCCAATTGCATTGAGCTGCATGTCGATGTCCACGGGTGGATGATTGGAAGCTAATGTGGCGACTACTGAATAGAGGACGTTAACATCGGAGGTCACCTAGCTCAGTTGGTAGAGCACACACTGCAAAAGCGTGGGTCACGGGTTTCATCCCCGGTGGTGACATATTTTCAATTTCTCTAGTGTTCTTTTGAAAATTATCCTATTTTTAATAACTCATAGAGTATTGCTTAAAATTTAGGAGTTTTCCTGGATTTTCAAAGCAGCTTGCACCCTGCCACATTCTTGGTCAGCAAATTGGTAGTTTAGTGGTCGAGAAGACAATGGCTGCAATCTCGACAAAGGAGGCGATACACGAGAACTAAAAAATTTGAAAGTAGCATTTCTCTGTAACTATGTTGGATTGCTGAGAATGAGGTTGTATAGCCTTAGTCTGCTTACTGTTATCCAGCTGACAATTTTGTTTCGATAAATCTCTTGCCCTGGCCATGTAATCCTAACTGATCAATTCATACTACAGCCTCACAGAACACTACTTTATTCCCTCCCTGGCAATCTCTCTCGCATTCTGTTTCGTACCCTTTCCATCGTTTTCTGTTTCAAGCCCTGCTTATCGGATTGTGTCATACCCTCCTTATTGTGCTGTATCATATCCTACTTATCGGGCTGTGTCATACCCGCCTTATTGAGCTGTATCATATCCTCCTTATCGGGCTGTGTCATATCCTCCTAATCGGGCTGTATCATATCCTCCTTATCAGGCTCTTTGCTCTCCTCCCTGTCGGCATGTTTCAGATCCTCCTTACAGGATTCTTTCACGCCCTACTTGTAATATTGGTCCCCTACCTACTCGTTGATCCCCTGACAGCCACTAATGAGGTCTGGGGCTCTATATCATTCTGTAAAATATTTTGCGATATTTAACGCTCCTGTATGCAATATTTAACGCCCAACGAAGTTCGCATTCCGAATCCTTGCGAGCCATCATAAAAACTTTTCATCAGATGTAATTGGCCTTTCACGAAAGGATAAATGTATACATTCAAAAAGAGAGTCAAATTACTACAGACTCGCCTCAATGCACAAAACGGAGAACTTACCTATTCTCCACGACATTATCCTCCGACGATTCGCCAACATTTGCATCGGAAATCGGCTCCTGGTCACCGTCTTGCGGAGTCCTAGCTAATAAGTCTTGATCTGCATTGTGTTCCATGGTGTCTCCATCAGCCCTTGCTATCCCTTCATCATCATTCCTAGACGATGGATCATAGTTGGAACCGTCTTCGTAATAATATCCATCATAATCATCTCCATCGTCAAATGCAGAAGCTCGAGATATGTTTCTACTATTTGGTTCCTTATTTGCTAAACCGTGACCTGCGTCGGACTTCCGGGAACTGGGTATGACTCTACCTGACGGCAATGGCGTCGGAACTCCAATCCTGTTTGGATCACCGGCCGCTTGTACTGAAGTCTCTGGTTGGACGATCTGAATAGCAGGTAGCGCTGATTGACTTCTTTCCCCAGCGCCGAATCCCTTTACTCGATCACTCATTGTTGACGTCTTTTTGACCGGCTTCGGTAATTTCTTGAGCATTTCCGATTGGTCGGACCCCGGGAATCGCTTCTTATGATACTTGTTAATAGGCTGCTGCACGGGTACGTTGTCATTGTCATCTTCTAGTCGGTTTAATGGAATCACGTGGTCCCTCTGTGTGGAAGTATTCGGTATATCTACGGACCCGTCGTCGGTTCGATCTCTCCGATTCGTGTTGGCTGAATCCTCCGTTGTTCCAGATTCATCGGAAAAGTCTCTACTTCCTCTGTAGTCATGGTAATCGGGTGGTGTGTTAAATGACGAATCATACTCGCCGTCTAATAAAGTTGAATCTACTACGGTCTGCCCTAAAGTAAGGAAGTACAAAAATGGGTCTTGTTAACCATCAAACTGGCACTTTAAATTATGAACACTGCCTACGTTAGTAGCTCTTAGCCGGAACGAAATTCCTCCCCAAGGCAGGAATTGGTAAATGAATAAGTGGAAATTTAGTGGGTAGGGGGAGGAATTGTGTAGTTGTGTCGGCATGGAGAAGTGTACTAACAAAACTGATTAACGATAAACGTAATTGGCGTCGCCAAGACACTGTTAGGATCATCCCTTGCGTTTCCAAGAACACTACTTCCGTCTGCTTGTAAGACCATTACGATTAACCTTGATCAAGAGATCAGAAATTAATTCTACGCTCTTGCTGTACTGGCGCCAAAATCCTTCTGCCATTTCCAAGGGTAGAAATTCGCTCCCAACTTTTCGCCAAGAAAGGAATCGGACTACATAAGTTCAGTTTATTGTTAAGTTTTTGAAAAGTGAGTTTTTGAAAAATGAGTTTTTGAAAAAGAATTACTTCGAAACGTCGTCATGCTAGTGTTTATTTATTAATAGTCTATATAATTTTTATAAAGATGATTGAGTGAGCTTTGATATTATTATTACACATATATGTAAATTTAACTACATTTTGGGATTGCTTGAGAAGGATTCTCTTCGAGCCACAGCAGTTTGCAGGATTACAGTTTCGAATTCTTACGACATAAAAAGCACTCGGCAAGTGTGATTGCCATAGTAGAGATAATTGTCTTGCATTTACTTACCAGCGAGGTAAACATCGTTCGCCTCTCGTGACAAGATGGATGCCAAATCCGAATGAGTGCATGGCAACAGGAATAACTCCGGCGAAAATGCCTGCGGGACGGCAAATAAAATACACACTAGTGATTTATGATACAAAATTATGTTCACATATGTAACTACTGATGGATTAACTTACTAAAATACTTCCAAAACAGAACTCTCATAGTGTTAGTGAAGCCTTTCTGCGGGGAGGGGAGCAAAGTCCGCTATTTCAGAACATTTATTTGAGAATGAGCATTGTCTGTCCGAGTACAGTGACGAACAGTTTAAAGTACTGGGGAAAGCACGATCGAAGTTTCATCTGTCTGTTTTGGAGGCTGTACATATAGCCCTACGTAAGCCTTCTCTTTGTAAACAAAAGGATTTTGTATTTAGATTAGCTGTTTTTCGTTAATGTTATCCGCGCTAAAATTTTGTACTTGTTTTCCGAGACGTCCGTACTTTTTCCACCAATCATGTGTCACCTATTGTAAATTTCCATCCTTTAGATGTATATAAATTCTGTTGTAACGATGTATGATGTACCGATGTACTTAGTCTGAAGAGAATCGACGAAAAGCTTCACTAACACTATGAGAGTTCTTTTTCGGAGTATTTTCAAATTTTGTACCACTGACAACTTATTATATTTTCGTGGAGTCACATCTGAATCAGTTTTTGCTGATTTTTTGTTGACAAAAATTTAACCTGACAACAGCTTGGAGTTATGGCTTCAAAGAAACTTCAATTCTTCTACAACTTAAATGTGTGGGAACCTGAAAAAGTGGGGGAGTAGTGTTCGATCAGAAAAGAGTCAAGGGGCAGGACCAATGCTAAATCAGCCCAAGACAATCTCAGGAAGAAACTTTTAAAGTTACTGCCTTGCAGTTTACAGCTTCGTTGCAAGCTGAAGTCCAAAATAGTGAAATGGACACAAACCAGACTCTTCTCTGAGTTGAGTTCCTGTGGGTTTTTTAATGGTTGGAATTATGTGCTCAAAATCATTTGAGAATGAGCAGATGCTAAAGGTGCACAACTTGAGAACCTATTTTTACTGTTTTTAAAGAAGAAAATTACTCTTACCTCTTGGGTGAGATAAACATGACCATCCATATGAGAAAGCAAATCCATTCAATTCAGGTTGACTATATCATCATGGGATGTGAACTATTTTGGTCATTTTTGTGATGATGTTAAGATTTTACTGAGTACCAATTTGTCACTAATCTCCCAATTTCTGTTCTTGTTATCAATTGCCATCATTTAGATTCAACTGTTGCATTAGTTTTGGTCATACTCATCTTATTAAGTGAACCCAGACTTATTCTTTTTTGGGTCCACCCTGATTTACGAGAGGACCTCAAATTTTTATGGTGCACCAAATTATGGGGGGACCTGAGAAAATTTTAAACATGAGGGGACCTAGAATTTATTGGGGGGGACCTGAAAAGCTGGATGAAACCATGGAAAACACAATAATCTTCGTGAGATGGGTTCCCTTCTTCAGGAATCCTTTTGTACAAGAGTTGTAAATACATATTCAATCTGTTACCAATTGTGTCTCTCAGAAGGTTGGTTCATTGTATTATGCTAAAGAGTACCTTATTTCTGGGGTAATTTTCCATCTCTTATCAATATACCATCCATCCCTTCATGGAATACTGTTATTACATTAGGGTTGGTGATCATTTATCAAAATGATATGCCCTCCATTGCTACTTTTAAGCTGACGGGCACTCATTTCCACATTATGTCTAGTCTTCATGTTTTCTTTAGATCCTGTTATGGAAAGTGTTTTGATTGGTTTACATAACTCATTTCCGGTCAAGTTGTTTCTTAGTAAATGACTTTTTTCTCAATCTCTTCATTTTAATATTTAACTTTATTCTGTAATAAATCATTCCAAGAGTGTGGTGTCATTCTGAAGGCATCCATGCTGTGGAATTATCAAATCTACCAGGAAATGATTTATAGATCTATAGTGAGTTCATATCTCTTGAATTATGCTCTTTCCCTTTTTATTACCTCTTACGTATTCACAGCTCCATATGCTGGGTAGCTTCATGGCTGATGTTATAGCTGACCAGTGGTAGAAAAAATGTACCACAAATTCAATAAACTTTCAAAAGTTGTGTGCAGTAGCTTAGGTTCAATTGCAATTCAAGCCTTGCTAGCCTGGAATGGAGAGCTTCAAATTGCTACTAATGTATTTAAGAACATCTCACTGAACTTTCAGAATGCACGATAGAGTCTTTCTGGTAACGTGCACGGAAAAGTACCATCGAAATGAGCCTGATGCCCTGAGATAAGCCCCCCCCCTGTTTATATCACATTCTATCTGTAGGTTTTCACCGATTCTTGCACAATGGTTTAAATGCTTATGGTACATTTTCCTATACCTTAATTAATTATTTTTTGCCAGTTTCAATAAAGGAAGGCTGCAGCTTTCAATCAATTTTGTGAGGTTTAGCAGATTTTTAGGGTAGTTAAAGCAACAGTTAATGTAACAATAACCTTACAGATATGTATATCAAAATTGTAGGTAGAAAAGATGACTCATTGACTCCCAATCATGACATGCATATCAAAAACGAGAGGTTTAAGTAGGTTTGTTAATTCATGTTTTACCAAACTAAGCTTTGGAGTTGGATCTTGTCTTAAGAAGGAGTTATGGAACTGTAAAGGGTGTATACAAAGTTTGTTTTCAAGGATGACAACCATTGATGTTTTAAGAAAATGTTTGGAAGGTCATGTGCCCTAGTAAAGGGTGCTTGTGAAAAAATTAGATGTGGGAGTGGTAGCTGCCCCTAAGATGTCCTAATTTTTTATGGTGCAACACAAACAGTTGTAGTATCATGTGTTACTTTTCTGCATCTTCATTTGTACATTCTCTTTATTGGTTGCTGCTTGATTCAGCATTACTTGAATGTTAGATGCTTCAAAGGTGTTGCCATGTGCAAGAAAAGTGAAAAATATAATATGCCTGCATAGTATATTCCATTTAATATGTGTTTGATGGGACCATAAGGGTACAGTGGTTGCCAGGAACAATATGACCAACAAGGAAGTTAGTTTCCAACTAAAGTATTTCACAAAAATTCAGGCAATTTTGTCATTTAAAACTACGAAAACATGAATGCTAAGATTACAAAGTCAGTACTTTTGTCATATATATAACCAAAATAGGATATTGCAAGATGGGGGTTATTCAGCTGGTATTCGAGGATGTATTCAGTACATGGTGCTAGGATAGGGAGCTAGTGACATGATAATGTTGGAAGCACACCCATTTAATATCTGGGTTTTGGGGGGATGTACGGTTATTGCACGACCCATGGACTTATGTTTATAACCAGGAGCTTCTCCAATTTTGTGGTTCAAACACCTTTACAATCAGCAGCACTTCATTACAAGGTTGTATACATAGATATCACGGACCATCAAAGCCACGTAACTTCTGTTATTTACCAGAAGAATGGAAAAATAGCCTGCATAATGTAAAAGCATACATAGGAGCTTACTTTGGCAGAGACCAACCGTTCCATTCATCATTTTTCATACTAATTTTGAACGAGGTTGGTGTGCATTATGTGTCAAAATATTTCACACAATTTTTTTTACTGTTGAAGTGATGGACATCACTCTAATATGACAGCTTTGTTAAGATATTAGGGAAGTGAAAAGCTAAATATCAATGGTGATGCATCAAATGATGCATTGCAGGTAGACAAATGTATGGGTGAAGTTATATTCAACAGTAGAGTCATGGCAGATTTATTAGAAGACGTTACACTGTAGTTTAGACAGTAAAATGCACACATGCTTAAAGTTAGCATTGGTCACTGGTGTGGAGTCTGATATAAATTGGCAGAGATTTTTATTGCGCCTTTGTTTTGAGAAATTTCTCTGAGTGACCAATTTATTGCAGCTTCCCTTTTTATTCAAATGATTTTTAAATGATTTTTTCCCAAATGCCTCTATTGTAAGATAAGCTACCAAATGAGTAATAAGTTCCATTATATTGTTGTTGTTACTTTTAAACACTCAAATTTTGCTTTATGACCTTCTTGATATACATAGGGCTCTAATTAGTGTAACACTACCACTTACAGGAGGAACACCTTCAGTTCTGAAACCCCATGTACCCCTATTAATTGCTAATCCAAGTTATAACCACTGATCATGGAGGTGGCAAATTCTTTATTTTCTGTAAACTCATTTTGCTGTACATAGTGAATAGGTATGGTGGCGACACTAATCCCTGTTGTATGCCTCTTTCTCTTTTATTGTATTCACTTAAGGTTTTTCATTTTGTATGCATGCTGTTTTTTCCAAGTACATGATGTGAATCATTTGTGTATACCTTCTATGTTAAGCCTTGCCTTTCCAAAATGCAAAGTGGAAATTATATGTATGAAAAAAAGGTATACATGCTTGACTATGGATACACATTTGACTGAGTTAGAAAACTAACTTACATAGTGGATAGACACAGTGGATAGACACAGAATTGATTGGACATAATGAGATAGTATTCCTGTTGTAGTATCATACTATCGTAAGTCATCTTTGCCTCTAGGTAATGGTGTGCTTACTACCTCTCAACATGCTCCAATGTATTCATACACTTCCCTGTGTTAATATACACGTATTCTGGTGAAACCTGACAAACAAAACTGTGCATTACATTATTAAAATGTGAACTAGATCCTGAATGTCTTGGCCTTCATATTTCAAATTTTGTAACAGATATTTCGATCAATTGATACACAATGTTTATAACAACTGATAAAGCACTTTTTTGTATTCAGTTTGAAAGTCAATCAACTTTGTCCCATGGCATGCTTGTATGATGCGCTACACCTATAATTCACCCCTGGCCATATATAAGTATAGCATTAAGGTAGCATTGATAAATTCAAAGTGGTTCTCAATAATGGTTTTGAAGCTGACAGATGCAGAAATGATTTAAAGCACCTATGGAAAATATCCTTGTTTTTATTCCATGCAAATATTTATTAGACATAAATTAGTAGATGCAACATAAACACCCAACATCTTAAGTGGAAGTACGTACGCATCCCAAAATCGTTTTTAAGTAAGGGTAAAAGAGATGCTCCCGAGGTTGCATGCAATTGTTTATTAGACATGGTAAAGATTTTGTGTTCAATACATTCTTGATTGGTTATTAATAGGTTATATTGTAGGATTGAAATATCTGACCATTCTGTGTCTCATTTCCAGATGCCAAGGCATTGCCCAATGATTCTGTGCAGGGAATGATCCTCCATGATGTCATGATGAGGTGGAAAGGGAGGTGACCAAGGAGCCTATTCATGTTGTTGCAAGGTTGTCATGGCAAGTAGTGAACAACAAATGCCAGAAGCAACGAATCATCCAGAATCTGCCTATGACTACTACGTGAGACGAATTCCCACAAATTTCCGAGATCCAACCCTGGCTCCCTTACGGAAATTGAGTACAGACCTTATCAAGACATATAAACACATCAACGAGGTAAAACTATCTTGTGTTAGTATCAACTAAGGGATTCAGTGAGGTATCATTGGACATTGTGTTACAAGTCATACCTCCTTGGTGCAACAATTGAAGATATAAAGGACAGTTAACAGTATTAATGTCAAGGGTTGAATAACTTTTAATCATCAGAATACTAGATTGACTTCTTTTACATTGTCAGCCACAGATCCATAAAATTTTATCAGTATATTTCCGTCTAATTTTGTTGCCCTAGTACTGTGTCACATGGAGGAAATGTTAAACCAGCCCCTGAAGTTGAAGCATTAAGACATGTTATGCTTCAGAGCTTACCTGTACAACTTTGGAAGTACAAGCAGATGTTGAAGCCCATAAACATGCGCAGTTGACGCGAGTGTTGTAGATATCAGTGCTTTTGTATCTATTATCAAGAGGGAAGGCCATCATAAGAGGGACCTCGCTGAATGGTGCTGCCCTGATTGCTTAAGCGGTGATAATGTGAGAATCAAAGGCGTCTGGTCAAGGTAGATGTGGTAGTCGTCTCAAGGGTTGTAAACAACTTACAAAGCGGCACTAGTTTGAAATCGTCGCCAGTGAATGGGTCCATATTTGGTATGAGGTGATTGTGAAATGGCTAGGCTATCTCGTGGAATTATGAGTACCGTTGTTACCACTGCATTTGAACCAGAAGTAATTTACGATCAGGTATCTTTAGTGCACCAAAAGAACTACTTAATTACTCACGGAGTATTAGTTAATGAAGTGGAACCTAAATCTTTTAAGAATTTGTTCTTGTTTCTTCTAGTTGCGTGAAGGTTGTGTTAGGGAAATTTAAAAATTTTGTTTCCTATCAACTTCCAGAACTTAAAAATAACTGTACCTAAGAGTTACCCCACTCTCTACCGCAAAGATAAATGCAGTCGTACTTTATCCATAATTTGTGTGTTCTCATTTTGATTCTTATAACTGTATAGACCAGTAGGCCGTAACCCTAGGCAAAAGTTTTTCTCAAGACGTACAACGGCCAATAGCATGTGAAGTTCGTTAGAATGAAAGTACGAACAGCTACTATTGTTCCATTCAACTGGAGTCATGTTGAGTTAACTTCCCCACAATCCCGCCCTAAAACAAACAGTTGTGGGTTTGTGGGAGGAATACTTTTATAGGAAACACAGTGAGACTGTAGAAACGATAAATAAGTTTAGAAGTTACTCTTCGTCAAAAAAATAAAGTACGTCTGTTGCTATTGAAATTCAAAATTTACGGGAGTCCATGCATTATCAAGGAAGGCTTACGGTAGATGTAGGTCTTGTGAAGCCCTCGGCTGGGCACTTAATTAAGTAGTGAAGTAAAAGGTGATACTTTAAACGTGAAACTTTGTGAAACGACTTTTGGTATTGGTGATTTTTTCCCCAGCTTTGCAAACTTTACAATGGGTCTGTCATTTAAAATAGGACCTCCTATTACAAGTCAGTACTAATCAAAGTGGCTGAAAGCTAAATTAAGGAAAATAAAACAAAGTCATTAAATTAATACGGGTACAACTTTTTTTGAATTTTGATGAAATTGGCAACAGAAATTTGAACGCAATGGAATGAAAAGATGACTTGGTTACGTAAGCAAAACCTCAGCAAAGTGTGAGACATGAATGACCGGATGAATGCCTCTCCTCATTTAAACTACAAAACGTCACTTTAGGAATATTTTCCACATAGCGACTGTGCGTCTATACTTCAACATTTCTTACCCCACGATCTAAATTTCAAAGTCCAGGGCACCCGCCATGACAAAATAGTTCTATGCCGTATCATTCACAATCCCGTCTTTTTTACCACGACAATATTGCCTCCTTCTCTTTCGTCCAGAATTCTGACTCCAACGAAAATACCAAGTCTCTTTAGTTTCGACAGCTTCTACTCAGAACCAGTTTGTTCTACTTTTAGATGTTTCCATATTGAGTCTCATTTTACCTTTTTAAATTTATTTACGTTTTACTGTATTTATCTTCATCTATTGTTCCCCAACACGCAGGTCTACTATGCGAAAAAGAAAAGGAGAGCAGAAAAAGAAAAGCACGATGAGGGAATGAACAAGAAAGAACGGAAGGTCTTTAATGATGGTTATGATGATGAAAATCATGACTACAATATACGTAGTGGCGAGAAGTTCTTAGACCGATATGAAATTGACTCATTAATTGGGAAAGGTTCCTTTGGTCAGGTATGTTTTGCATAGCCAGTGTGCTTGTCCTTGAGCTCGCAGTTCATCTATTCCTTTAACGTGGTTTAAGTGCGTTCTATATCTGATATGAACGACTGTTAGAATATCTTATAGCCGTAAGGTAAATAGTGATTGCAAAATTACAGGATGACATACTGTAACCAACCAGCATAGTCAATCAATATGTGCTCCCAACGTCGATTCAAGGTCTTATCAGGGTTCATTGCCAAACTGGTAATCAAAAAAATCAGGGACTCGTTTCAAACTGTACTCATTTTGTCATTTTGTAAAAATTGAGAGAAATCAGGGAAAACCTTTTTTAAGGTGTCTGTGTTTTTATTGTTAATGGTATTTCTATTTTCCAGAAAAGTGCTTCTTACTTAAAATTATTTTGAACGTCATTGAAATGATACTGTGAATGTTATGAGATGTATGACCTTGGTGTAACAGGCCTTCATACAACTTATGACGCTTGATACCTTGGAATACTAGATTGGCGCAAGGGATGTATGGCAATACGCGGGTGAAGAATTCTCAGGGAATTTCTCTAAACTTCGCCAGGGAAATTAGGGAATTTTTTCCAAGGTGAGACTGGGAACCCTGCTAATGCATTTTTCGTTATTAGGAGTTACGTCTGAGCCACTCACTGTTTTTAAAGAAAACGTATTAACCAAAAGCCGCCAGAGAAATTGATTTACGTAAATACCCTCTGTTGCTAAGCAAGTAACGAGTTAACTTAGAGAACTATTGAAGAACAGCTATTTTCTCAGATTTTGAAAGGGTGATTTCAGTCGACAGCCAAAGTTCTTTTCCTGCAAGTGTTACAGTGTACATTTGAATAACCTTGTGCAAGGTAAGCGAGAGCGGCACTTGACGCAGCTATTCTATAGGGTTCTCACTAAAGAAATGATTGGTATAATAACGATGAAGAACATCGTGTAGACATCAAACCGAGTTACCATGTTGGAGATTAACGTTTAGCAGCAGTATACTTTTGCTTGTAAAGTCGACACATATGACGCTGAATTTCCCCCCTAATTTGATATTGTAGGTTGCCAAAGCGTTTGATCACCAAGAAAAGGAATACGTGGCAATAAAAATAATAAAAAATAAAAAACCCTTCCTTAACCAAGCACAGATTGAAGTCAGACTGCTGGAACTGATGAATAATAATGATCCAGAAGGAAAATTTTATATTGGTGAGTACAGTTGTTCTTTAATTACAATTTTGAACCTAAGAAACTTTTCCTCTATGAGAACTATTATCTTCCCTTAGCGTTGCTATTGACATCGTCTGGCATTGTAACTTTCGATTAGAAAAACATATACCAGAATTTAAGCATAGTATGGCAAAGTATTGTCAGTTGGAATCTAGTTTAAACATTCATTGTATCCACTGCTAAGTTGTTTAGTGTTTGTCCCGTATTGGACACGCGCTTTGCAACAGTTAAACAGTAACAAATGAAACTGGCTTTTACCAGCTCGTTTACAATCGGTTTCCTGGACACTCCAGACAAGGAAAATCAAACTAGACAGTTAGAGCGACAATGTATGGAAAACCTGTAACATGTCTAGCAACATCGGATCTCAATGGTAAAACTTCTCAATGCCTGTAACCACAGTCTTTCAAAGTACTCTGCTTTTATTGAGAAACTCTGCTGTAACGGTGCAGCGGAATTTGGGGATCGGTTTACATCTACTTGCAAAAAACTAGACGGCGAAATGTCGTACCGGTTTTCACAAGATTTTTGTGAGGTGGGCGCTCTGGTTACATTTGAGTGTTTCTTCAATTAATATTTTGACTTCTTGCAAAGCTAGACCTAGTCACTTTAATTACTGTGAAATCGAAGGACAAAAACCCGCTTTCAATATGACATCCAGCCCATTTGTTGTTAAATATTGAAATTGTTCTGTTATGTAGATTTATGAAGTTATGGGACTTAATATTTTTATATGTAGGGGCTATTTGCACGCAGTATTTTGTCAGTGCACAATAACTGAAATAATCCAGGAATCGACTTCGACGATTATGATGCCCCTATTGAATTTGATGTCTTGTTTTTTCTTTTGTAGTCAATTTGAAATCACATTTTATGTGGAGAAATCATCTGTGTTTGGTCTTCGAATTGCTCTCTTACAACCTTTACGACCTTCTAAGGAATACTAATTTCCGAGGAGTGTCGCTAAACTTAACGCGGAAGTTCGCGCAACAACTTTGTACAGCTCTTTGCTTCCTGTCAGCGCCCGATCTCCAGATCATACATTGTGATTTGAAACCGGAAAACGTACTTTTGTGCAACCCGAAAAGGAGTGCCATCAAAATTGTCGACTTCGGAAGTTCATGTCAGTTGGGACACACGGTGAGTTTTCGTCTAGCAGATATCTTTTTTAACTTACGGTCAGGGTAGTTGGTCTTCCTTATGCGAATTGGAAAAGATCTCAAGTATCTTAACATCTTCGGTAGTGCTGTTGCAAAGCCATTATATATTTACCTGTGAACGTCATCATTGAATCCTTTACTGTATTATACACCAAAGAGGTTTGCGTTTCTATGAATTTGGATCAGTTTTTGGGCAGTCAAAATTTTGCCAAGTTTTCTTCCCCCATGAGGACTTTTACAGCTTTTGCACCACTCGTACTTAACAAATTCTTATGTAAGACCTTTTTCGCCTGAAAATGGTTATTTATACTGACGAGACTTGTGGCAGGGCTCTCTATTATATCTCTGGCGAATGGATTTTGTGGTGCCGGTCATGTATTCGATTGCTGTTGCCGTACAAAATTATTGAACGTCAGCGGCGATTTGTGGGCGAGTGCAAAAGGATTGATAAATCGCTGAAACAAACAGTATAAAGATAATTATGAAATCCACCGTGCTTAACTAGGGCTTGGTAGATCATTTTAGAAGCAGTTCCGCTGTTGAATTTATAGGTCGTTTGCAGTCTGAGCCTTCCGGAAATGAAATTTCATTTCCGCTTTCCAGATGGAGGGTAAACAAAACCGATTTTAATGAAGAAACGCAACGGGAAATACAGTACCGGAGACTGTTTTGATTACATCAAAAACAAAAAAATTGTTCATAGTAAATTTACAGAGGGGAATTAGGGACATTGCATTACAAGGCTGATGTGTACGAATTTGAAAACAGTTTTCTAAGCAATTTTTGGCACAATTTTGGGGGACGTTTGTGACACACTCGACAAATTTTTATGTAAAGATATCAATCAGCTTTCTCCTCAAATCTTCTGATAATGAGATCTCAGGGAATGTTCTAGGGAAATCCTGTACTTTAGGTGATATATGATATCTCTACGAGGATTTGCTAAGAGGGGCAAATATCCATGCACTGGGCACCGAAAGTGGGCCGTAATGGACCCCATAATTGGCTCCATCATTATATTCGCAGGAAATAAAGCTGGAGCAGGGCGAGGAAGGATACGAGAGAGAGATTTGGAAAGTAATATAATGCCTTAAATAGTGTGGGAAATGTTACCGGTCAGAAATTTAAAGGGTGGCCTGTGGCGTATAATCCCCTATGGTCCTGAGAACAATAATGCCAAGAATAATTAGTGCCCCCAAAACGCTACAGTTTTTATCATGTTTATCAAATGTTTGGGCCCTAAGTTCCATACCTTATTATTGAGCGGCGCTTGTAGATGTGGACCCCCTCATGAATGAGACGACACAAACCTAAGTGTCACCCACTGAAAAAAAACCCACTTACACATATGCCGTATATTTTGTGACTTCATGAAATTAACAATAAATCCTATAGCTTAGACGAAAAACTTCTGCCATTTTCTATGATACGCTCAGACAGGGGGGAGAGGGAAAAGGGGAGACAAAGAGGATGGTCTAACATAGGGCAATCGGGTAATCGCAAGCTTGCAACCCCATAAACAGCATTGCCGTAACGGGAGCAGTAAACCTTAATGTTTAAAATTTTCATAGCTTAAAAAATTTATAATCACAGGCATCAAGATCTAGAGGCCACCCTTAAAATCTTGAGCACCCACACGTGCTTCGGTCTTTGAACTTTTTTTCATGTAAATTCTGAGCACGGTTTTGAAATTACATGATGGAAGTTAAGTTCAGCCCTACCTTCACGTCTAGTTTATCACCTAAATTGTTTTTGGTTTTGAGTGAAACTTACAGATTTCTCATGAATTTGATACAAACCTTTTCCAGCCTCTGCAAATCCATTGTGTGGAAAATTTGATATGACCGGGTTCAAGAATGTACCGTCTTCTCCCAGGAAGTCCCCGATGTGGTGAAATGAGACATGGTAAACCTGAATTATTCTGAATTCTCATGCTGATCTGGAACCGATACGAAGGAAATGAGTACCTCTTACGATTCAAGCTGCCTTCTAGAAATACTGTTGTAAATTATGTTCAACAATCTGATCTTGTACCCCTCAAACTAGCCACGTAAACAATTGAAAAAGACAATCGTAGGCACATCCACCGTTTTGTAGAAAGGCACTTTTACCTCCAATTATCTGCATAGTTTCTGAGAATTAATGATGCCCTCAAATGTTCTTACTCGTCAGTATCGGATTATGGAAAGCATCTGTCATCAATGAGAACAGATACTACATCCATTCCTTGCCAAAAGGCCGAGAAGCGAGAAGGAAGAGTTTTCGGCCCCAGTGTTTCACGCTAGCTCGACTATGTCACATGCAGAGTAAACATGGGCACTTGGTGAACCAATTGGTCTCTTGACCAATCAGAAAATTGAAAGTTTCACAAATAGTATCTATACTATCTACCCATATTCGTGATACTTGGGTAGGCTGATGACCGTTTTTCCATGTGTTCCTCCGCGTGGAACGGCTCCATAAAAATTGCCAATATACCTAGTGCTGTACAGAAATAATCTCCATTCAGCCGAATTAGACGAGGTAAATTCGAATTTCTTTCAGAAATATGAATTTTCTTTTAAAGAGATCAAGTAGATTTTTCTTGAAGAGCCTCAAATGTTGCACTGACTCATTCAATTCCGCTTGGATTAACTGCGGAGGGACTAATGACTGGTTGGTATCAGGGGAAAGCGTCTCCAAATTGAGGAAGATGAGCAGCAGTCTATTCGGCCTTCTTGCCCACACCTTATGTATTGATCAGACAGAAGTAACAGTCACTACCATTGCCCTTGGATTCTCTCAAAACCATGGGAACTCCAAAGGAGTCCCCTTCGTTTTTCTTTGGTCCAGGTAGAAAGCATTTCATCTGATATACATATGATATACATAATGCGGATCCCATCTATTGTCTGGGTCACAAAGGTAAACGCTAAATTAAACTTTATGGGCACCTTTCTTAAATAGTGTTATATTGTCCCTCAGACGTAAAGCAGCCACAAATAAATGAGGGTAGTGTATTTACACATTTAACTCTACTATACGAAGACAAAGTAACTGACGGGGTGAGGTCAAATTTCTAGGTTATAGGTCATTTCTGATTCAAAACTATGATGAAGACTTATTAAATGCGTAGAAAATGGAAGCACCTCCAACACATTAAGGGCATAAATTTATCTGAGAAATCAAAATTTTATTTCAATTCTCGCAGGCATGACCGAACCAACACCCGATGCCTCACTAGCATCATATAGTATATCGAATAAAGTGCTAAAGATAACAAAATTGCAAGTTTCAAAATGCACAAAACTGCAGACCATAATAGCGAAAAACGACTTTGAAATATGAAATCACCGTCGAAAAATAGAATCAAATGTCTAATGAAAGCAAAAATTGACCTCACAAGATAAGAAAGTAGAAATTTGTGAGAACATCACAATTGCCCACTAGTGAAAGGGAAAAAGTGAAACGAAAAAAAAATTGTAAAGTTTTCCAAATCTCAGAAGCGCGAGTGATGACTACAATATCATAACCATGAAAATGAATTCACCATCTGGCCTGAACTCCAAATATACTGTAAATTCTATCAAACTTCATGCGTTTCGAATCAAGTAATCCAAAATTATTTACGTTCCTTTAAAACGTACAAATCATCTTTGGAAATGAAAATGGCTTTCAAATGGGGAGCTACGTTGATATGCAGTTGAAAGAGTATGCCATGGAAGCCATATTGCATTTCTTGCCGAAAGCGTATTCTGCATTGAGGCAACACGGGTCTATGTCGTCATTCTGTACTTGATTCCTCTTCACCTTGGAAATTTTAGATTTATGATTGCCTCCCCTCTATTAAGGTACTTTTCATGTTGAAGAGACCGTAATTCTAGCCTTCAAAAATTGAAGTGAACTGAAACGGATGAACTTGAGCAAAGACCTCAGGTGCAACTGCAATTCATAGCTTCCTTGCGCAAGCCCATCAATGCTACCATTCCGTCCCGTTAAGATCCCAGTATTTAAGACGCATTTGTACCTGTAATTGCTACCAATCGCTGTAAATCGACAGTATGCGAACAAAACCGAAGACTGCGAAAGGTTTGTTGCATGCGCAGGATTTACAAATGCGCAAGGTTACGACAATCCGAAACAGCTACCAATTTTAAAGCGTTTCAGACGACAGCGATAAAAAACTCAGCACAATTCCTTTAGTTGCTTTTTTCTCCCTGTTTCCCTCAGATCTCTACATCCTGTACAAATTAATAACATTTACAGGTCGTATGGCAACTGATGTAGCTACAAAGACTATCGTAATGAAGAAAACCACACGTACAGAAGTACGTATCAACTAACGTGGCATTTCACAGACGCTTTACTTAAACTAAAAGATACGTGTGAAAAGGAAACACGACACGGATTTAGTGCGACACATTAATGTCACAGGGCTTTAATAACTGGAGATAAAATTTTCTAGTATAAATAAATTACTGGTTTCAGCTTAATTATATATCCAACAACGTATGGAAGGAACACGTCATTTCATAAGCAAGACCTACCTCCGATGAAGAGTTATCATAAAAATGTCTTACTTCTTAACGCTCAGTAGGCATGTCAAGTGAAAGATCTCAAGGTATCCCTATCAAATAGTTTTCTAGCACTTAAAGTACAACATTCTGTGCATCTATTTTCATCTACAGTAATACAGTCTAGTCAAGTGAAAGAGATACCGAAATATCAGACAGTGAAACTGGGACCGTAGCGTGACCAGCGAGACAACATCTTACCGATTTCTAAAGCACGGACGTAAGAGCAAATTTTACGATATGAAAACGAGCTTCCCCGCGGACCCGTTAGACCAGCGGGAATGACGCCTATCTCATGGTGTTTCTATGAACTCGGCAAGACTGTTCTTTATACATTTATGGCACCGACATACTTTGGCCATACGAGCAGGCCTCTCATTATAGTAAACTGGTACCACGTTATCCAGTGTGCGATCACAGGTTATAAAATACCACAAGACCTACTAACAAGTCATTTAAATCTCTACATAGGGAAACATATTTCTCTGAAGGGATTCCGATCTCCCCTGGAAAGTGGCATTTGCAAGTGAGCCTTTTAATTGGCGCATCATCTTTCGCCACTACTAACTGACATCACGTCTTGAAGAACATAAAGCAAATGCGTATACAGACACATTTGTCACTTCCTTCATTATCGATCATTACATCCAACAAACCGCAATGCTACGGGGGAAGAGGGGGTCCTCACGGTCCTGTCGGCACTATGGCAACAGAAAGTGATCTCTGCGCAGACACGAAGAAGGCAACTCCTACGCATCTACGATAAAACGAACTATTTAATGAATCTAGCTCTCATTATCCCCAAGCTTCTACTGCGTGAAACAACCTTCGATTGTTTCAGTACCCAGAGTACACATTATTTCTATCGCATGCGTTTCCGCAAACTTGGATGCCTAGTAATAGCTCTTGTCTTTTATTTTCGAGGGTTACGGGCAAATTCAAGAATTTTACTTTAAAGTTGCGAAGTCTGGAGGCATATGTTTGTTGTACAATATCTAACATGTAAGGATCACAATTCAAGAGAATAATGATATAATTCGTAGTTATGAAACGTATACCACATAAGCAAAGACAATAACTAGAACGCTGTAAAACTGCTGCATTTACGTTTTCGTTCGTGGTTCCTCTCTCATCACATTATTTATTGATTTACCAGGCTTCACTGATTTCTGATACGCGTTCAACGCTGGATGATCGAGTTGGGTTACCGAACTGTTCAATCATCCTTAAATACAAATGCATCTTTTGCTACTGGTGCCCCACTAATAAAAATATTTCAAATATTACAATGGGGAACTCTTAAAGGGAACGACAAGGCCAATAGCTTCGGATCGACGTCACCTGCAGGACTTCAATACACAACTTACACCTGGTAGAAGCAGTTATTATCGTGACACAATTTGGGCAATACAATACCAGTTAACTATATTGCTCCTTAAGGTAGCTAAGTATATAACTGCACGCTCTGACAACCTCCGCGACACGCGTGTATAGCCTCATTATCTAACTACGGGCACTTGCTTACTTTTTCTTCCTCTCACTGGGACAGAACAATTTTATGCGTAGCACTGATAGTACCACATATGAAAAGAAACAAATATCACGTATCACTACACCACTCTCCAGCTTCTTTTAAAGGGTTCTACCTTATTGCCCATAGCCTAAGCGTACCGCATTTACCAGTTGGTGTTTTTAATACCTTTTCTTTTATCCCCGCAAGTTTTATTAAACTGCGGCGCGAATACTCTAATGAGACCTGTTGAAATCCACTGGCAGTGTTCCCAAAGGTTGGACAAGTTTTAAACTTCCCTATGAAACCTTGCACGTATTAGCATATGTAACCAAACCGCAACCGATTCAGCGACATAACTTTAAGTACTGAGTTGACTTAGGCCTCAGTTACACGGCACCCAGTACCTTTGAATAGTAGGCAGGGTTTTAGTTACACAGTATCCTTGCCATGAGCCACACATTTGGTACCGAAGTCGCCCCGCTAATGAAAGCGGTACCAAAAGTATCCAATAAACTATGTAACGGCATAAAAGGCGTGCCACACGAAGCAGAGGCAAAACCCCATATGCGACAGCCCTAAAATTAAGAGACTTACCATTCTTTTCCGTAATATATCTAGACAATATCCAGCGGTGTGCGTGGTGACCGGAGAACAGAGCGTACAGGGCTACTGTAACGTAGCGAATATCTATCTACCCTGATTTACCTTACTTACTCATACAATAAAAGCTACACACCATGTAAATAAACTTATCAAGAGATCATTATCCGGACGGCAAGTAGCACTTCAATTAAAAACGCGAAATTATAAGAATGAAACCAACGTTAACACCGCCCTCCTTGGCAATCGTATATTGGCCACAAGAACGTGACGATGCTTATACCCAGCTGAACACGAAGACGCCAGTAACTCTCCTGCCTGCACATTAGAGGGTGTGATGGGAGTTGAAGATAATTATGCCAAGCAAAAAAGCAATTCAAATATATTTGATTTGAAATGATCGTCTCAAATAAAGTTGTTTATGGTAGATTGTCAAGTTTCGGAGCAAACGTTCTTTTTAAAATAAGCTATGCAGTCAATCGTCAAGCACCGGTTAAAGGTTAAAATGAAATCCATTTTGAAGACCCCCAAATCCCATATTGATGAACAGTCTCCATTAAATCCTTAGCTTCTTTAAAGCCGCTAAGCACCTAAGTTATGCCTACGCATCATACACTTTCCTTCCGAAAGGAATTTTGATAATGCACATCATACAGAAATCTTGTTACGAAAAAGTGTGTGCTACATTCTTACTTTGAATAAATCTTACGATGCTGAGAAATTGTCCTTTTGGGAATCTTTTCACGATAAAACTTCTCAAAAACCAACTAAGTTGGGCTCCCTTGTACCTCGTTCGTAACTTTGAGTTAGGACACCTTAAAACCGTTCATTTCCACTATTCATACTGCCTTGTTGGAATGTCTAACTTCAAGTTCATATAAAACCTATGTCTGAAACGATCCTTTCCGTCCTTCGCGAGACTATGCTTCTAGTCTACAGAAACGGTTCCTGCGAAAGGGTGACTTTCATACGAAACAAACAAACTTTAACCAGAGATATATGGTTGGGGATTAAAATCTATCTGTTCTTAATTAACAGTTGAAAGGTGGAAATAGTGTTAGCGCTCAATTTTCATCCTAAGTTTTAGGTAAAAGATCTCAGGGAATTATGTGACCATAACTGAGTCAAGGGACGGGAATCACTACGAGGGGCGGGAATCAGAACAAGGGACGGGGGAAATGGCTTAGAACATCCAATTCAACTTACGCGCAGCAGCATCTCGCAAAGGTGGAAGGATTGCTTTCTTGTTACCCCCTATCACCAGGCCTTTAATGTAAGAGATAAAATGGCACCAGACCACTGTTTTAAAGCAAAGAAGATCACGAGCTAGCTCTTTAGTTTCATCGTGCATTGATTTTAGGTTCGAATGGTTCTTAAGTTACATAAGTGTCCTTAAATTCTGAAGTAAAGCACAATATATCAAACCTCAGCGAAGCTGTATTCCACTACTTTGGTTCCAGTCTTAGAACAGACCGACAATAAACAAAATAAATTGTAACGTCGACAAGCCACACAAACAGCCATTGACTTACTTGGGCAAAACGATAAGGACACGACTATAATTACAATAAAGATAAAAAGAAAATAGAAAGAAATCTTAATATCAACGACGATAGCTTCATCACTTAAACCTGGGAATACTTGGTAGCCCATCACAGTATCTTGCAGCAATCTTCACTGCGAATTGAACGAGTAGCTACTTCGACCAAGAATAACTATGACGAAGACAGTAACAGCACTTAATAGTGGAATCGTAATAGTGAAAGTATTTCCAAATGACCTCTTTCCGTCTTGACGTGATTTACGATTACCTGCATACCGTTACCAAGCACTGCCTTCCAATTGCTCTCACACCAGTCTAACTTGGACATAACTGATTGCTGCTTGCTTTCTTGCGTCCCTTCGTACCCTACTATACTTATTACTCACTGTCAATTTTGAAAAGTGTATTGTAATAAAAAATTTCAGCACATAACGACACTGCTGACAGCCGCCGTGTCAGAGGCAGAAGACACTGGACTCCTGGGCTGTACTTTTGCCTCTAAATTCCTAGCAATTTACAATCTTTCGTGACAGATGGGCATAGCTGGTTATGGAATATCAGTGCGTTTGGATATGAGCTGATCTATTTGATGTTTCAGTGAATCTCAGATTTGCGCTTATCGCTCGTTCCCCTCTACTCAACTAATATATAATATATATATTTATATATATTGGTGGATATTAACTTACAGTCAAAAGAAATGAAAAATTGTTCACATACAACATAGGCACTGAGTTTCCTTTCTTAATGTGAGACTATGTACAAGTGACGATAAGCGCGGTATTTGGACTGTGGACTTCTAAAATCTTTTGAGTGTGCACAGTCGCGTTTACACCTATCTGTCTACACCTAGTGTATATGAAGCAGAAGGAAACGTTTCCTTACCAACGACGAGCAATATGACTTACACATCGTCATACTTTTATATCTATATCTTCGCCGTCCGGTCTTTCATCGTGGTGTGAAGGATACATGACTGTCAAAAAGAGGATTTCTGCGAATACTCCTCCTCAGTGTTTACCCATCCCCATGACAGAAGTACAAGATGACAAAACGCAACTTTCCACTGTTTGCCCGCAACCATGGAAACAAGCAGTGCTCTGGGCGACCTTACATCTTCGGGTTTGAAATCACCAAAAACACTGACGAATATGTATTCTCTGAATTACTTTACAGCAAAAAAGTTATTCCTCTCAAAAGTTTTCTGTACAGATTTAATACGTCTACTACTCTGGCATCAGTTTCTTCCACGCAAGCTTTGACTGTTTCTGGCGTTGCTAGTGCACAGCTGCCATTGAGTGTACACTAATGAGATCTGATCGATGGTGGCATCGTTCCATTGGTTAAAATCCAATCGACAAGACCTACATTACCATAAATTCTCGACAAATATCTTCAATTCTCTCAACTGCTCACAATAATAAAACATCCAATATTTGGATCCTGTGAGATACTCGTTTGTTCGTTCGTATGTTTGTTCTGAAATTGTTCTCCGTCGCTTTTATACAAGGGTTGCTTTTCGGCGAACAAAGGCTAGTCTTTCATAATAATTCGTACTGGCGTAGGTGCATTCTCTGTATAATATCGCGGCAATCGTTAAAAACTCTTCGAATATTTTCCGTATCTACAGCACATGTAAAATGTGGATAGCAGTAATGTTTACCTTCGCCAGTTGCCGTACTAATCCGCTAAAAGGGAAAAAACAGGCGGTTTAACTTCTGACATAAACCTTGGTGTCGTTTTACAAACGTTGGTTGCAGTAACACGAAAGCATATGACGATTCTATGGCGAACAATTGCTTCCGAAAAAAGTCTCCAATTTCTCAACGTAAAATCCGGTCGTGGTAGAAACGCACATAAAACCTACATACAATTGTTAATAATTCAATCCGTGTTCTTAAAATAAATTCAAAAATGGTCCGATATAAATCAAATAACGGGTTAAAGTAACTCTCCTGTGCTAGAAGTGCCCTTTCGGTTATAATCGAAATAAAAACGAAACGTTTATTTTCTTTATGAAAGAAAAACAATGCAAACGAAATGAAAATCAGTCCGATATAGCATATAACAGGAAGGCACGCAAAGTATAAATGTGCCATGTTTGGTAAACTTTAAGCAAACTACGAATAGAATTACAACTTGGCAAAACAGGTCAAGTAGCTTTAATATTGTCTTCACTTTTCACTGCAAAAGTTACAAGATTTGCATAAGAGGTTTAAAGAAAAATTGCCCATGTCCCACAATCACAATAA
This sequence comes from Alatinidae sp. Z8VKAUB7J3, assembly GCA_010016025.2. NCBI lineage: Eukaryota > Metazoa > Cnidaria > Cubozoa > Carybdeida > Alatinidae > Alatinidae sp. Z8VKAUB7J3. The sequence continues at coordinate 14,540,949 of JAAAKM020000498.1, forward strand.
ATTTAGTTATGCACCCGTATGCCTAACGTCGACTTAAAAGTAAATTTTCTCCCCAATCGCTCGCTTAACCAAAAGTCGTTCTTCTAGCATTGGGCTGAAACTATTCAAAGACCCAAATTTATCTTTCTGCGGTGCGGACAGGGAGGGGTATTCGTCAAGAATTCCATCAACACTGAATTTAAAGAATAAAACCATTTCAATACAAAACAGAATGAACTCGAAGTTAAACAAAGCCGTGCCATTCTGTTAAAGTGAGTGGGTGGAATGCCAAGTTCTTCCAGTACATACTAAGTAACTCCATTAACACTGAAGGAATGGAGCATGTGAAACGGTTCTTCACAAAAATAACCAGAAACGGCTTAGCATCAACCTTGCTTAGGGTCGTATGTTACGAGTGAGTTAAATTCTACTGAGAGAAGCGACACATTCGACTGTGTCAAAAGAGATGATGAAAACTGAACATAAACAGGAATACATCAGATTTTTGTTACTTGGCAGTGGTCATATCTTACTCCTATCAATGGAGGACAAGGTTTTGCAGATAGATTTGTGAAATGTTTCCCATGATCAGTCATGCGATTCTCACTATACTTTAGCCAGGAGAAGAATTGGAAGATGAAGTCAAAGGCATACTACTATGGAGAGGGTAAATAGGTCTAACTGCTGCCTCTTCTCTGATGTAAGGGTATCGATCGAATCTCTACTCGCTTCCTCCTGTTTGGATATTTCATGTGGGCACGGAGAAAACGTACGGACCTAAAGACATTCTGTGCCAGTGCCGGTTTTAGGGGGTGCCGACTGTGCCGCAGCACAGGGCCCCGCACATATGGAAATTGGAGGGGCTCCGCAGAGCTCACTAAAGCAAAAAAGTTTTAACATATGTTTGCAAGGACTACAAAAAGGGCCCCCAAATCACTTTATGGCACAGAGGCCCCCTCCTGCCAAAAGCCGGCGCTGTTCTTTGCCTATTCTGACATGAATCTGTACAACAGGAAATTACCAAAAATTCGTCGCATGCAAGAAGAGTAGTACATACAGTTTCATAGCATAACCACAACATACCATAACGTTATAAAGAAAAAGTTATGTATAACGTTATAAAGAAAAAGTTATGTTAGCTCAATTCAATATACATGTGAACTCATTTTGTTTCATTCAGTATAACACGAACTTACCAGAAATTCGTCTCTGATAAAATACTTTGCTCTGCAAAATTCCTCTTCCTCGCCGGAATCTCTTTGTGCTAAAATGTGAAATGAAAAGAATAAACCTCAATATTAACAGTCTTTCTTCCACGTGCCAACCATCTCATTCAAGAATGCAACTGACCGACTATGTGACTAGCTGCTTCTTAAGCTGAAATGCCTGAGTACATAACACTGAAATAGTAACAGAATCAGAAGGCATTTCCATGGCAATTTATTGCCGTATTCTAGACAGAAATTCAAACTGTATTTTCCTGTCCTTAAATCATTACTCCTGTTAGACGTTTACTACATAAAATTGTCCACTATGAAAAGCATCTTAAATAAATAACATCAACCTTTGAGGCGGCCAGTCATCACGTTGTTGGTTCACATCCCTGATCTTTAAAGTATCCCATTATTAAGCCTGGCCGTCAAAGTCATGAATACAAAGCCTTGAAAAAATCCATCAGCACAAAAATCAATACGTGAATATAAATTCTCTTCATGCGAGAAGAGTAGTACATACAATTTCATAGCACAACCATAATGAACCATCACGTAAGACATAGTAATGTTAGCTCCATTCAATATATTCGTGAACTCATTGTGCCTCATTCTGTCAGCAACTTTTCTCAGGTAAGTTAATCTCCACTTAACGTTAACTTGCCAAGAAATGCAGCCCCTTGCTACTCCTTGATAGAAATGATAAAATTGGTCGCATTAACAACTCCGTTATACATTAAACGCTAAGTGTGTAATTATTTGCTCTCATTCCGAGTGCGTCGTTTGAAACATTTTGACCGAAAGTAAGTCGCAACCCCCTAGCCAATGTATCCGGGTTCCCCTTATGGTAGAAAACTGCGCACATCAATTATGATCCAACTACTATCCATGATAAAGCAATACACCAATCACTACTTACCATCTTCTGGTATTCGATATCGGGCATAATCGGGGAAATAATCTTCAATTTTTGATTTTCCAGCTAGTACTTTATCCCTCAGTAAATCTTGCTTATTAAGGAACAGAATCACGGATATTGTTTTAAGGAATCTAAGGGGAAGAAGACAATAGGATAAAAAATTTATTACAGTTTCCTGTCATGTGTACATCAACCTTTTACAGAAACAAGAACAATTAAATATCATCAACAGCAAACACATTCCCACGACGCAAATGATATTTGGGTGCTCCGGCCGCTAAAAATCGGGTATCCTTGCTCTCCTGTAAGTATATGTGAACTGGGCATCTAAAACTGCGGTTAGCCTTCCCATGTGAATAAGCCCACTCCCCACGAAAAACCCTCAGCAAGAAAATTCATGCTGATTTGTAAACCAACAGTTTCTTGAAAAAAATGATATAATATGCGGGAAAATATTTCTGAATGATAACCTTAGGCGAAAAGGACTTGGTGCAAACTCATGGGATAAGTACCGTATTTCCTCTAATTATAGACCCCCTTTTCGCATATGGTCAAGTAATTATAGACCACCCTCTTTGGTGCCTTCAATTATTTACAGACCCCTTCTATATCTATATGAAAACGGCAGATATGGATTTGGTCTTCTTGGGACAGTCTCTCCACGAAAGTCATTGTTGAGTTATTCCCGTTCTATGCACTCACTTTACCCGTTGACGCCTCTGATAATGACAAATTACATTGTGTTAAGGAAAATCAACGCCTCAAGGAGCAACTCGGCACTCTGAAAGATGAAAATTTAAATGTACTTTCTTGGTTTTTCTTGAAACTCTATATCTATATTTTTTTCAAAACTTTGTTCTAGAAATAAAAGACCCCCTCTAATTATAGAACCCCCCTTTTGGTACCCTCAATTAATTATAGACTGGTCTATAATAAGAGGAAATACGGTAAGCTTCTCCTAAGTACGTTTCTTTGTCACTCCCGGTGAAGGTTTTAAAAACGGTTAGGAAAACCAGTAGCATAGAAGATGCAACTACCACAAAAGCTGTACAAAAACTGAACCACTCACCTGTTGTTCCATATACTCTTGAAAAGGTCTAAACTTTCCCGCAGCCGATTCTGACTGGGGTCCTCTCGCAAGACTAAGTTATAACTGCTGCAAGCAACTACGAAAATAATGGCTGTAACATCTATAAGAAAAAGGAGAGATAATATTTAGCAGTAGTATACGCATAAAATTGATTACCTTGCTGTGAAGTTAAGCTGTTAGAAACTATACCCAGCAAACGACCCCAATCTGGCACCTCAAGCATGGACGCAAACAACATATCAAAGAAAACATTTGTACTACAAATAATAACACCATCACTAACAATACTTGCATGTGCAACACAAGCACTAACACCATGATCTCATACAGAGACCAAACATGTGAACAAAACTGCCACAACCCAAGCACACTCCCACACCACTATCAATCACATGGAAAAAATGCGTAGAACAAGCATTAGACGAAAAGCACTAGTGATAACCAGAAGTTGAGGCATTACAATTAAAATAGTAATCAGCATCACCAATACGACCATTACTATTATGATGAGAGAAGGAAGTACAAATCCAGATGCTTCTGTACCGCTCAAAAAAAGTGACTAATGCCGAATACAGAGCATTTTCAATTCAATTCAAATACAATTGCTACCCTGTTGTATTGTTTTGTAGAGAATCTTTTTTGCCTTTCACGAATAGAAATATTATGTGACGAGTTTACGTCATGACAAGCAAGGGAATGTGTTGTCGGCACGTATATACAGCGTATATTTCTGTATTGGGTTTTGGCTAATTAAATAAAGCACGCAACAGCTTCTATCATCAGTACTTTGATTAACCAGTCTGCAAAGCTAACAGTTCTACAAATACGTCAAATTTTGAGTCGATTCACTGGGACTTTTAAGCATCTTCTAATAACACAGAGGGCACTTCCTTTTCAGCTACAACTCACTTTGTGCTGTTTTTCATTCGCAGAAAGAAACAGAGACTTGGATGCATTTCTTGACGTGCGTAATACAGCTACCACAATTCTAACATACACGCTTTTCCCCACAAAGTTATCACCACGCTCTACTTCTGGTGTCATCACTACATTCATCAGTATAAACTAAAGCGGAAAGAAGACAATCTATTGAACACCATTCCACTACCGACCTCCACAAATGATAGAACCAAAACTTTCGCACTGCACTTAATGCATGTAGATTGTGATTTCCCACTTTCAATTTCTGGCACTCGTCAGGCCCTTCTCCCTGTAACGAGCACTAAATAAGAGCCCAGACAGGAAAATCATTCCCAAAAATCATCCATTATTGGCAATGCAAGCAACTTTCTTAACCCAGTAACACTACCTTATATACGTACTTACCATTAAAACATTGAATCCATTTCCTTCTTTCGTCTCTCTGACCCCCAACATCGAACATGCTACGATAGGGTGTAAAAATCAAGTTAGACACCCATTATAAGATAAAAATATCTACACATTTCATTTGATGTATCTGATTCATGAGCAAATATTAGCTTTTCTCTGCTACACTGTTACTTCGAGTGTGAAATAATCAACTACCATACACTACTGATGTTTTGAAATATTGCGACCATGTCTCAACCATAAAATAAGACTGCAATACAATTGGACATATCAGTCACCGCGCCTCTACAACGCACTATAAAAAATGGCTTCGACTTCTTGTAACACCTAATCATCATTGTTAGACCTGATTTCTGACAATTACTGCACGCGTAGCGACGCTTTGTTAGCAAAAAATTTCTGCAAGGAATAGCAGGAATCAGGAACATAATTTTTTTCTCCTTTTTTCCTTTGTAATGGGCTACAAATGGTCAGCAACGTAACTAGTGTGGTATTCTGGTAGGAAACAGAAAGTCAACATCATGAGACGCAAAGCGTCATAATTTGTCGCTTACCGCAAAGTGATAGCATTCACTCTATTTGCACTCCCATCTACCTCCATCACATGCACTATCGTTACATAAAATCGCCTGACTCTACCTAAAACTGTCAGTATCTAGCACTTTGGTTAGATGTGTAGCATTAAAAGACGATAAACAGAAAATACAAATTACATAATTGTCTTAGCGTTGAAATTTCTTCATCTATGTCTAAAGCTCAATCGATAAAAGCAGATAGGTTTTTAGTTCAAGGGGCTCCGTTACTCGTCTCCAGCCCCCTACATACCGAGTCCAATGCAAGGTAAAACCGTGATTGCAGTAAATGCAATTATTTGTTAAAACCACTCAGAACAGTACGGTCCTACACTTGTAATTGCAATGTAAACAATGCGAATCATTGGACGTCACTTACTGGAAATTTACCCTGTCCACTTGAAATCTTGTTTCTATAATACCCCTGGTTAATACCCTGCATCGTAGCAGATCCTTCAAGAGAAGAGATACAGGCAATGAAATCGTAACAAAAAACCAAGTAAGGAACAAAGAAAAAAAGAACATCCCCTAACCTGGCCGATTATTAAAATCACAACTATCACCCTAATCTATCTCTAACATCCCCAGGAGTTCCACCTAAAATTTAGTTTAGAAATAATCCATTTCGTCTCGGGTTCATTTGTGAGGTTTTGCTGTTCCTTCCACCTAGAACTACCAATAATATATAATAGAAAGTGAAAGAAGTCTTCCTGGGAACTTAAACTACATAACGGGAGGAGAGTATTTCAATTATCGGTTTTGAAAGGTACGTGATATCTGCTTCTCTAGCATCTTTCAAAACCTATCACTTCAAATACTCTCTTCTCGATACTATTTTGTTACTTTCTTTCAACAGGCTTTTGACAGACTGATTAGCTAAGAGGCAGCCCTTTCTTGGTCAACTCAAATGGCGCAGGCAGGCTGGTGTCAACTAGTAGATGATTGGGAGCTAATGTGGCGACTAGAGAAATATAGAATACGTTATCCCTCAGGTTCGTCCCTTGAACAGTTGTTAGATCACACACCACGTGTGAGTCAGCCTTGGGATTCGAATCCAAATGGTGATGACATATTCCCTATTTCTTTAATAGTTTTTTAAGATAACTTAAGAGAGGGGGGGGGGGGGATTCTGGTAATCAATTTTTACAATCACAAATCTACAGCAGGCACGCCATACATCGTGGGATATTTAAACAACCTCTGCTAATCTTTGGTCCTACAGTCATCTAAATCTTGTCATTTTCATTTTGTGTGTGTTCAGTTTGTCAATTTCGAAGCTAGGCCACCGCCTACAGCGGGTAGATATAATTGTAGCAGGGTATGATTCCTATGCAACAAACAATTACGTTCCTTGAACACATCAAATACTACACCTTTCAGTACATTCTGTTTTTATTTGATTTCTCTGGTATTCACAATCAGAAACCATACCCTTGAACAATATGGCAACTTCGACGATGCATTTATGCAGTTCGATAAATAGTATGCAGACGTAGTAGTTAACGAGAATTCCTTTTTCTGTACTGACTAGTAAACTTGGGCCAGTTCCTTCAGGCACATTTAGTGTCATCTGTAACGATCAGTGTTGATGTACTTCATTACTGCTTTCTTTAATCATTGGTGTCATCTAAAGCAGTTCAACTATTTTGACAAGTGGACCATTCACCACCATCCATTCTCATATCTAAAAAATTAACTCAACGTTGACTCATACAGTTCAGTACCTCAGCCTAGCAATAGAGTTAGGTGCAGATGACGAACATATTACTCTATTCAAATTGTTACTACACAATCTTACCTGATTATTTGGACTATAGTCCGGTTTTCGAACACCATCTACCCTATCCAAGAAACTGTAAAAAGGTGTATTTAATATACGGCTAATCAAGATTACAAAACCATTCCTACTAACACATCTCCGGTGCTCAACTCAATTAGCACAGCCTTGCAGTCACTGCCTTAGCTTCCCCCAAAAACATGCGCATTACTTAACATTGGATTGGTAGAGAACTAGGATAGAGCAGAACGTGTCTTCTATCTACCTCTATCACTTGACCTGTGCGCGGACACCTTTCTTTGAAGTAAAAGATATTTTTAGTAAGTTTTGGCTTAAATCCTGTGCCAGAAATGGTACAGCGGTGCAACATTTGGTGACGGTGTTAAGTGATGTGGAAAAAAGGGCAAGTGAGGCAACCATTTGCGCATCCTGAAGCGGGAAAATGCTTGCCATCTATCCCTTTATAAATTTTCCATACTTTACTTGGGCATAACTTCAGCTGATGCACTAGTCGACTTTTTAAACTAAAGAATATCTGATGCATGAAACCAAAATAAATTTGTCACCATGATGGGTTGGCATCGATTGAAATGAAAATACAGTGTAAACCTTGCAAGGGCGAGAAGCTAAACAACCCAAATGAGAAAAGGAAAAGAACGTTTCCCTATGCAAGAAACGTTACTCTTGTCAAAATCAACTAGAACTGAATCTATTGCCAAGCCTGCCCTGCAGGTCGATGTACGGTACTTTAAGGGCAAATAATGACGTCATTTGGTTTCAGTGACAACGTTCTCATTTGTTTTCTCCTGCGAAGTGTAACTAGGGTTTAGAAAATTGTCTGCAGACCATCAATTTTTCATCTATGTTTATGTTTAACATTGACAAAATACGCACGGCCAAGACTGATCAAGGCCAACACATAATGCGTGCATGGTCATCACACTGCCATGGGTAGGTGTGACTTTTTAGTCACTAGCAGCCCATAGCGACGGTCCCAGGGCTTGCTGAGCTAGTTAAACGATTTGAAATCACTATGTTGATTACTCTAGGGAAAAAAAGAACTGCTGACAATCACGGTGAAGATGTTAAAACGGCTGTGACATTTGCCTGACTACAAGTACTGTTGTTATGAAAACAATAACACACTACATCTGTTTGCTTTGTGCAGCTGATCCTTCCGTCACATTACAGCTAGATGTCAGAATAATGGCTGGATCAAAAGCTGGCTATATTTAGTATGGGTCTATAGGCTTTGCAAGCATAACTCGCAACTGACCAATATGCTGACATTTAGTCTTGCTATCTCCTATAAAACACTGCACGTAACACCTCATATACGTTAGCTTATGTAATTTTTATACTTATATCAACTCAAGCAAGCAAGCACAATGCATAGCAGAGGTATCGCTGTTAAGGTAGAGGCCTACAATACTTGTTGCAGTTATGTTTTGGGTATTAATATTCACAGGAGGAGGCAATATAGTGGCTGATATCCGCAAAGTGTACCTAATTTACTAAACCTTGGAGTGGATTATGACAGTGACAAACAAAAAACTATCAGAACATGAAATGAAAACCACTAGTGCATTAGTATTAGGAAAAATTTATCTTCTGCCAAATTTACACTTTTATGAGCGACAATGCTTCAGTCAACTGTGGCCCTGGGTTTACTTCAAGTACCTTACGAATTAGTGAAGTATCCATACCCTTATGAGACTCACCAAGGCTATGTGGCAAAATTAGGGGTCATAGATTCCATAAATCAGTTCGATAGACAATTACTGTAATTCGAAACCCTAGAGTGATAACGCTATGCATGGTGCACTATCTTACCGGCGCCGACGGCCATCTCGAAGATTAGTTTTCGTACCACATTACTGTCTAGGTGTCCACCAATACCAAAACAGATTTATATCCTGCATATTGCTGTCATTGCAATGGGTGATATCAAATAACCCTGAGCAGACAGCATACTGGATTATGATGATAACGTCTATTTCAGTGAAGTGCGTGTAGTACTATGGCTTAGGGCGGGAGTGGCTTTGGTAATGAATGAATTTGCTCAAGGAGTTAAAGGTCAAAAGCCGTTTGTGTAACATACTGAAAAGTGCTCAAAGATGAGTATTTCTTTCATTAATTTACATGAAGATAATTTTAAGTGTGCTTTAGTGAACAGTGGGAATGTATAAAAAACAAACCCTTGTCAAACATAAATGAGATGTTCCAGATTTCTATTAAGAATCTCTGAATCTCTGATTCCCTGCAAAATACCCCTGATATCCTTACCTGTGGCCTTCATGAAGTTGTTCAAACAAATAATTCAACTACATGACCTAACAAACACACACTTTCTAAATTTCCTCCTTCTTTCATGTACCCATCAGTTGGCCCACAACATCTAGAGTCACCTTAGGTCTGCAGTTTCTCACCATTTGCATTCTTCGGGCCCTGTCGGCATCTTCATGATTATTAAAATGCTTGTTCTACAGCTCCTGCTAGCACTTATCTATTTGTGTGAAGCATTACATTTCAAAATGTCAATAATTCCCTCTTTTATTACGAATCCTTTTTCCTTGGCAGTTACGATACTTCACACTCTTTGTAACAACACTGATTCATCAGCGACTACTCAGACCTTCTCAGGCCACGATTTAGTATGCCCCTGTCTAAACGGTTGCAACACACGAGTCCTGAATAACAGCAATGTTGCTCATGGTTCAATGCAAAGCAACATACGCTAGTCTACAGGTGCCGCAAATCTCTTAGCTACGAATGGCGACTACATTTGGTTGACGCCGGTCGGCAAGGTTACAAGGTTGACAGACTTGTCGCTAGTATAACAGGAATCAATCATACAAGTCTCCATTTTACCGTGTTTCTAATTTTGTCATAAGAGTCAGACAGTCAACTGAAAAATCTGTTATTCGAAGATCCCTTGACGACTTGATAACATTTTTTGTGGATTCTATGTTTAGGCAGAGAAGGGACTGGAAACTGCAGATTTAAGTGCAAGACAAAAAGAAATCAAACAACTTGTATTATGAAAACCGCAAAATGATTAATATACTTACTACTGAGCGCAGTCTATGAGTTGATATTCATTTGACCTTTCGAAGCATTCCTGCACACCTTTGTCACTCCACAGTATCTTGACATGATCATAAAATTCCTTTATGAAAGAAAAAAATATCAAGTTTTTTCTTTAAAGTGAAACATACAAACAGTAAAAGTACAACATAGCAAAAGATACTCTTTATAGTTAGTCGATCTCCTATATATATTTATGCAGCACCTACGATGAATTCCTACCCTTATGTCACTATGTTGAAAGCCCTAAAGGGGTCTCACTGGGTACTATTTCTGAATTGCCATCTACAATCACTTAAAATAACAACAGCATACTACTTTTTTATTTGCTGTGCTACATGTTTGCTCTCCAGGATATCAATAGGGAAACCCAGAAGCTGTCTTGAAATCGATCATACATTCACGTTAATAATACCTCCCAAAGACTCACGGTTCTCCATAAGCTATACCCTGTTATATTCTAAAGAATCCTCCTTATATATTATTCTTAAAATTTATACAATGTAAAGAATGCGTAGATGAGGGAAATTTGACACTACATGGGGAACTTCCAGATCTTGGAAATTTCAATAAGTTCTAAGTATTGTTAAGTGATCAATTTTGCTAAAAAGCGTGGTCTTAGGCTCGACACACATATCCAAATCATTTTTCACATCGTCTTCTACTCAAAACAGGCTTGGCCATTCCTGGTCTTAAGCATTCCTGGCGACAATAACGGAAGAGTCTGTGCGGTCCTAAGTGCTCCTAGTTCTGGTTATTAACATACAATTTCAGCACTCATCATAATCATTGCTACTGTAACACATTTCTGATACAATGAAATCCACCTTCAACAGAGTTGTTTCAACTACCTGTACATGGTGACACACTTGAAAACCGAGTGCACCTTATGCTTACATGGCATCACTGATTACAGCTGTTACATCCATTCAATAGCACAGAGGCTTCTTTGAGTTGAAACTGTAAGTTTGTGTTAATAAATTTAAATACGTGTACCAAAACAACATTCCCAGCTATAGAAATAGCATTGAATAGTAATAGTAATTTGGTACTAAAAACAACAAGGTGTAATAAGCAATCCTGACAAAGGTAGAAGAGAATATATGTAAGATGTAATCAAAATGTATCCAATTGTGCGTGAATGTAGGGGCACAGGATAAATGTGCTGCAATGCATCAATATCAACAGGAACTGTGTGCCTTTCTTGGTGCTGTTAGCCATTTGTTAACTGTATTTAATGGGAACTTTCTGCAGTGTGTTGATATGATCTGGGCGACCTCCGGGAACAGGGTTAACAACTGCATGCCGTATGTTGAATCAATTAAGTTTTAACTTGGACAAAGGCCTTTACTGCAGTACGTATATTTGGAAGAACTCTATTCTTAATATGATGCTGACTGGTTCATTTGGAATCAATTGCTGACTTACATTATATCAGCAAGTAAGGCAAGATTCATAATTGTAAAATAATCCTGTGATTACCAACTTTGGTAAGAGGAGATTGCACTCATTTTTTAGACAATTTTCCGTTAGTTTCATCACTAAAAAAATTTCCAACTTATCAAAACGTCTTGTGTGGCTGCTCTGCTGTACCACCAATTTGTAACAACTAACTTGAACATTGTGAGATTGATTAATAAATGTGTTCCTCTTTATTTGATGCAGGATGCTTATGTGAGCAGTGGCATAAATCTAATTGTTTCAAGTAAGAAAACAGTTAAACAGCCACCTTAATCCACCACTTTTAGACTGATTCTCCACGCTGTAATTCCTGTTTTTTTGGCAAAAATACAATTGTCAGCATGGAAGATTTTGCTCAGTAATGTTCTTGAGTTTGGCCAAATAATAGCCATGACGCTAAGTAACAACACAACATTGTCTGAGGTTAAATAATTCCAAATTTAGCCAAACATTGTAAGAAAGAATCCCAGACACGCCAATTCCGTTATAGTGATATTTAAGTAAAATTCGGAGGAGATTTGGTGCAATGGAGTAAGGCATGTCAAGAATAGCTTGTTTGATCGGAACCCACAGATTCCAATGCATAGACCGCATCGACGAGGCTTTGCGACAGTTAATATTCGAGAAGGGTTCTCTATGTTTCAGACATATGTTTAAGTTTCCTGGTGCCAACAGCTTCTCGTCCCTTTCGCAAGGACTGGGTGTAGTATCCGCCCTCGTCGATGACAGGTTCTTTTCATAATCCCGGAGAGGCAGCCCAACTTGGCAGTTGAGCCAGCGTCATGGCTTGCATTTCTACCCGGTAGTCTTAATTTGAGGGACGTTGCACTTGGGCGCCCAAGCTGCCCCTTATATATTATTTAACTTGTTTGATAGTTTTACTGTTTACTTAGGGTAGTTTCAAAAACTACTCATCAAGGGGTTTCGATTGAGATATTGCCAACAGCTAAAACCCCCAAAACTAACAAGCCCAAACCTCACAGTAACTCGTATCTTAAAGTGCTTTTCAACCTTGATATGTGGTGAGTTCTTAGTTTAAAATTATATATATATGATGCATATTTTTTGTTTTTTATAAATTTTATCGTTTCTTGTGGGCATTTCTACACTTCATTTAATTTCATGTCAAATGCTTTCTACATAACACCGACTTAAGTATCTCACAATACAGAATCATTCAGCCATCATAAATTTGCGAACTAGCTAATTGGAAAAGTATACAACCTTCATTCGATCATTCAAACAATTGTTTGCATAGGAAATTTGCTCTTGCCTTAAAACTAAAGGAAAATTTGAACCACTGGTGGTTGCTGCCCGCGTAAATGTTGTTAATGTCTCCACTCCAACCCCCATCGTTTCTGACTTGCTACGGGCTAGTATTGGCAGAAAGCTTTTTAAACAAGCTCGTTACAAGTCCGTTCGTAACAGAGCCGCAAAGCGTGGTACAGCGCGCATGAATCACTTTCTTGTCCCGAGAACTGTTAAATTCATCATATTGATAAAACATGCTTAGAAGCGTTTGACATAGTAAGGGATCACTTGACAAAGAGATGTATCGTTAGCATACCCATGATTTCCAGTCGTTAAAATAGTGCAAAACTGACGAACTTGCTGACGTCTTGTTTTGTTCGGGATCAGAAGTGTTTCACATCTTGCAGATGTATGACTGTATCTTAGTAACAGTTTACGTAAACACCGTTCGTCATCATGTGTGTCATTTGGTGTGCAGTACACGACGTTTCAACGATCAATTTACCAGAGGTTTGGGTTAGGGAGTAGACAGTCATTATGTAGATTAATTTGATGTTTGAATAGAATTCAGTTGTAATATACTGCGGTTAATTTAAAGGTAGCTATTTCTTATTGTCGTGTTTCGAAGTACTATAATTACTGAATATGTCTATGGCCATTGTCGGTCCCTCTTATTCGATCAGCGTGTGAGTTGCCCTCAATGTGAATAAATAAATATCACTAAGATGATGGTGCTCTGTGTGTTTTGACAATAACAGGACCGTTTTCTACATTTATACATGTTTAGAGGAGAAAAATGGTTTTGTTGACAATTAAATCGTTGTGAGCTACATTCCTTTCACCCTTGGAAACAAGAGGACGCGGCTGGTTTGAAATATCTTATAATACGGCTCGTAGAACTGTAACAGTCGTAAATTTACAGCATCTGAGGTTATGAAGGGAAATTTTAGGTGTCAAACTAGGTCAGGAGATGCGATGCGGACACATGACATGGCAGTTGAACAGGTATTTGTGAAGGATTGTATCACCTGTTCTTCATATATCAAGTCGCGTTTTCTTGGCCTTTGTTAGAAAGCGTCGACTTCGTGTTTTTGTGAAAAGTATAGTGCAAAGCGCACCCCTAAGGCTTATGACATAAAAAGAAGAGTGATTTATGCAGTTCTTTGATGTTTGCTATTTTTGGTTCCAGGAACGAATTTTCGAAACAGATACGCGAGGAATCGAGGAGACTTGAAGAAACTAGGTAAATATATGGTGTTTCTACGTTTTCCGGTGAAATGCTTAACATATATTTCACAGGCCTTAGGGCAGAGTTGGTACAGAAATGACCATGGAAGTAGGTAGATGAGGGTTCGAATCGCTCCTCTGCGTCAGCTAAAAAGACCTTATTTTTCACCTACCACAATGGCTCATAGTGGGATTGCGTAATAACGTCATAAATAGTCTCACTAGGTATTTATGAAATTCGACTACTTTGCAAGGGAGCGAAGACATTACCAGGGAGCTGTACTTAGAGATTGCGAAGGTGTTTTAAAGAGGAAAAATAATATTAAATTTTCCAGCGTTTAAGGGAACGCTTCTTTCTTGGGATATTTAGTAGAGTATTCTGCGTTTAGGGCCGTAGTACTTTACCTGTTTATATGGTGGTGTCCCTTTATCTATCAGAAAGTCATCTCGTTCTGCCGTTGTAAAATGACTTAAGAAATTAAATGAAATTAAACCAATTGATATGATGTACAATGTAATGAATAAGATAGTACAATGCGTTGAATACATAGAGAGAAATATAGAAAAGGCATTTGAGAAATAGAAAGTATGTCACCGCCGGGACTCGAACCCGTGAGCCACGCTATCAGGGCGTGTACTCTACCTGCAATACATACAAAATTCTGAATATAAAAATGGTCCTTCAAGCACAACCATACGCCACAGTCAGATATATTCCCGACGGCTCTTAGGTTGTGTTATGTTTGCATCCGGGCTTACATTTATTTACTTATTCACTTATTTATAACACTTTTAGTGGGATTTAAGTACTAGACCTGTGCAGCCTTGCAATGGACACCATATCTTGTACTCCTGCTTTGATGCTTCGTGCCTCGAGAGGATATGTACCCATGGTTAAAAACCAAGGCTTTTAGGGATTATGCATTCTATTAGGAAGTTGCAAGAGATGTGGTGATAAGAGGAGTAAATGACCCGACGAGCATTAGGTGCATAAACGGGCTCGACTTGAAACTCCTCCCCAGGACTTTACATACTTTGTCTTATCTCGCGGAAAAATGTTTTAGATTACTCAGCATGAGTAGACTCTAGATTTTAGAACGCGTGGAGGTTGTAGTAGAAGTATCAGGATAGACTGAGATGTCTCTTATGGGGCGACATGGCTCTACAAGACTCAGAACAATGGATTTGTAGAGTAGACCAGGTCGACAAGTCGGCTTTAAGGCAATTTTGTGGGACCATTCGTTTCTGTGGAGCATTGATATTCCTCTGTTGTGTTTTCTTGACACCACGCATGCATTCTACGTACTTTATTGGTGTCTTTGGCTTGACTTGGAAAACGATTCCCATTGTTATAGTCAGGCATTCCACAGAGAACCCTAGTAGAAGGCTGGTTTTGCCTTGCAGGATTTAAGGGAAGGTAGGCCTTTTAGATAATTCTAGCGAAGCTACACTTGTCATGTTCTAGGTGGAGGTGACAGGACAAGCAGGTGGAAATCTTTAAATAGAGAAACTATTTCATTGTAGCATTT
>JAAAKM020000498.1:14556483-14568037 GCA_010016025.2 Alatinidae sp. Z8VKAUB7J3
TGTCATGTTCTAGGTGGAGGTGACAGGACAAGCAGGTGGAAATCTTTAAATAGAGAAACTATTTCATTGTAGCATTTTTTTGCCCATAACTACTGCAAATCTCGTCCGTCTCTATGAGCATTTTTTCTCATTAAACTGGGTCGAGTAACCAGGCATTGGCCACCTTTTGTCCTTTCAAAACTTTAATTGGCCGCTTCTCGTCCTCTTTAACTATTGGTCATTACCTCTCGTCCTGTCCAACTTGTTTTTGCCCACCGCTCGTTCTATTAAACTCTCACTGCTCACCTCTTGTCCTTTCAAACTGTCAATGGCAACTTTTCGTCCTGTCAAACTGTCAATGGCCACTGCTCGTCCTGTCAAACTGTCAATGGCCACTGCTCGTCCTGTCAAACTGTCAATGGCCACTGCTCGTCTTGTTAAACTGTCATTGGCCTACGCTCGTCCTATCAAACTGTCAATGGCCACTGCTCGTCTTGTTGAACTGTTATTGGTCACTGCTTGTCCTGTCAAACAGTCAACGGCCGTTGCTCGTCCTGTCAAACTGTCAAAGGCCACTGCTCGTCTTGTTAAACTCTCATTGGTCACTGCTTGTTCTGTCAAACTGTCAATGTCCACTGCTCGACCTGTAATATTGTTTGCTCATAATCTTGCACGGTGATTGTGATAGATGCAGAAATAACAGAAGTACACTGCATCGAGTGAAGAGTAATTGAAATAACGAAGGAGCGTAGAATAGGAAGGAGAATGTAAGCACTCCAATGGTTTGATACGATGGTCATGTGATTTGACATGACTGTTTCCGGCAGTGGGATATTCTTTGATTTTCGTTATCTTTGTGATTTTAAATAACTTATGGATTCTCGTGCAGGTGTTTATTTGGCAAAATCAGATAATAAAAGTTTGTAAGAAATCTATAACGTGTGGTAGATTCAAAGGGGAAAACGTACATGCCAGGGTATTCCAGAATTCCTATACTGATGCGGTAATAAGTGCGCTATTGGCAAGTTGATTTGTTGCAATGATTTCCTGATAAGAATTCTTATAAATTTATATTGTTAGACTTCACAAATTAAAACCTAGAACTGCAAGGAAAAAACGGAAAACTTGAGCTGGTGAAGTTGACATCTACGGAGGGTATTTTTATACCGTCTACTATTCGGTGTATCGCGTGATCGATAGCACATTGACCTGCTGGTGTAAACTCACGTAATCTGACTTCACGAAACCTAAACATGAAGTCCAAGATCTAATAAATGCAAAGCTTATCTGTTCACCAACAAAAGTCAACTTCCGCATGCGCTACTGATCCTCATTAATATTCATTGGTCATTTGTTATTGCGTAAGTCTGCACGTGAAAAATGGGCGATTACTAATCTATACACTGAGTAGGAAAAAGATGTATGTCATTCTGTGACCGTAAAGGTTTGGACTTTGTAAAGGCAATTTTC
The DNA here is from genome assembly GCA_010016025.2 of Alatinidae sp. Z8VKAUB7J3. Classification (NCBI taxonomy): domain Eukaryota; kingdom Metazoa; phylum Cnidaria; class Cubozoa; order Carybdeida; family Alatinidae; species Alatinidae sp. Z8VKAUB7J3. Next base: position 14,557,933 of record JAAAKM020000498.1, read on the forward strand.
CCTTTCTTGTTTCATTGCCCATCACATATATAAAGTTGAGCTAATCTCATACATAATGCTGACAATTTCATTCATATTGCTTCTGTTCTTAAGCTATGCATTATGCCCATACGGCTTATGATAATTCATTCCTGTAGCTGAAGAAGTCATTTGAAAACTATTGATGGAAAAATGTTATCCCAAAGCCTAGCAGAATCACAGTGATTACAATACTACTCTGATCTCGCTAAAATTTAAAGGTTTGCGATCAAAGATTTACTATACTCTTTTCAAGAAGCTTCCTGCCCCCGTTAAGGGTTACGGCCCTCCATCTACCTTTTTCGCTGTCTTCTACCGCTATACGTCCCTTGTCTTACTCCCCGTTACCTCCGCCTATATACCCCTTGGCTCACTTTGAGATCAAAGTATGATTTAAATATGAAAGCCAGAGCATAACTGTTTGTTATAATACACCACCCGACCATGATGATATGTGTCTTGAAAAGAGGCTGTCTGTTGTTATGGCAACCAACCTCAGTTCGTATAAGGTCATACGCATCAGAATTCGAGATCCTTGAGAATTTGTTTAAGTATTAAAGCATTAATGAATCGAGGTGGATGGCAAATAGCATTATTTTTTAATGACTTCTTTCGTAGTCATTATGTTAAGCAAAGGGTGGTGATATACATTTGATTTTCCGATCAGGGAATCTTGTCTTTGTGGTCAGATTATCAACAATGTTAGTTCAGACAAAGAGAGGGGTTCTGGCAACGATCAGGCTGCCTCAGTCAACGTCACCTTGTTTTAAGTTAAAAGGAGTGAAGATGCACGGCAGTGCCTAACTGTATCCTACTCAAACGAGTACAATCACTGTTAAGTTTTAAGCTCGCTGACAGTTCGCTGGCACTAAACACCTGTTCTTCCGAACGCTTCTATGGAGACGATATAATCAGAGGGAGAGTTTGCAAAATTTCAAGATGTTTGCAAAGATAAAGACTATTTTGGATACGAGAACATTTAAAGTGCCAGCGTTTTACTTGGAGCATGATACCTGGACCGCTCTGGATCATATGCATAATGCCTTGGTTTGTTACATAAAATCTCAGGATCTTCTGCATGTACAGAAATTGGGGCTTGCTTTTGTACACGTGTATTAACGTTGTGAAAATCGCCGCGGTGGTTCTACATCTTGTTATTTAGCTTCAGTCTTTAAAATCGATGTATGCCCTGCGTACAGTCTCAGGTGAATGTACTACGCGCTGAAACAGAGCTGCTCTAAGGAGGGCCATAGTTCAACTATCTATCGTGTAAGCAAATGGTATAACTGTACTAATGTCATAGTCAACTGCATCTATAAATAAGGACGTTTGCAGCAGATGCCCAAAGACTCCCATACTCATGCTATGATGAAAATGCCTACAGAGATCAAAATGCGATCTCCACCTTTGAAGTAAGAAATAAATATTTACAGCTTGTGTGTTACATGATTTGTAAAAAACATGGATTGAGACAAAACTGCTTTGTGTAATTATTTCATCACAGCCATGTTAGTTGTTTAGGAATTTAACTATTTCATACATGTTAGTGTATTTCAATACAGAGGCTCAGTAAAGTTTGCAGTAACACGTTATGAATGTTATTGTTACCAGAATGCCCATTGTCTAACAGGGTATGGTAAAAACTACAACCCTGCTGCTATCATCAAGGTAGTAGCAAGAGAGCACAGCGCCCCTTCTGATCACGGTAACGTTTTGTGATATTCCAAGGACGGAAACGTTTTGAATTTTGTGACATTTACATCTTGACGGAGTGTAGTTATGCACCTTGCAAGGTTTCTAAGTGCTATATTAGGAAATCCCATTTATATTGATAATATGCTGCAACCGTGCAAACCCGTGCCCCTGTACTTGAAGAGCCGGCGTGGTTTTTCCATTTTTCACTTTCCTGGTCACGCATATAATTTCTATTATATGGATTAAACGTATTAACTGATTAATTTCCGTAAGTGGCTGCCAAATTTAGTTGAATTTTGAAGAATACAAGTGCCTGCTATCTAATATTTCGATTTTTGGACGAATTGTGCGGCGTCGGTATGTTCTGTAAGTGCCCATATGGGTAAAGTAGCCATTTGCAGTTTTCTCAATTCCATGACATTGTTAAAGAGGGAGAGGATGTATGTGATACTATTGGAGTCAGGTTTTTCTGTGGTGTTATTTCGGTTGTATATTTATTTGTAATGTATGAGTATAGTCTTTAATGCATACCAATCAGTAGGGACAACATCAACTCTTTACAACCCTCACCTTGATTTTACTTTTATAGAGTCTCATAATCAAGTGATCAAATGAGACCAGCGGATCAAGTATTCATTGATGACGCTCTAATATGTTCGGCTGTAACATCTCATTAGGACATGCTGTAGCCATATATCTAAGTAATCGTCGAAGGAGAGAAACAGTCAAGTGTAAAAACTCTTTTGGGGGAGAGAAGCAAGTCAGAAGATCAGTTGTTTTTAAGTTACTGCGGGGGTGGATGGGCGCAAAGTAAGCTTGAACAGCTTATCAGGATAGATAGGTCTCAATGCAAAACAACGACGCCTGTAGGGCAACCTGTGAACAGTCGCAGTTACGCCTTCAACGGATTTCTTTGTCAATAGTTCATTTTTTAGTGGTTCAAATAGAATTGACGTCTTTTCATAGCCTTATTCAAAGTTGTTTTATTTTAAACTATCGTGATACTCTCCGATGTTTGACTTCTATCACAGACGACAATCCGATTTGTGCTAATGCCTTATTTGTATAATCGCTTTCAAATAACATCTTGAAGGTTATATTATCTGATGTTTGCAAAGTACTCTCTCTTTCATTGTTTTCAAGTGAATTTCTAGCGTTCAAATATTATGTTAGTCAAGAAAGACCATAGAACAAACCAGCTTTTAGTTTGTTAGCAATCATAGAAAATGTGACTCAATATTTGCAGTCGGCGTTTGATGTATTGGGTTTGTTTGACCGGCTTGCCAGAATGTTAAGTTGTTGAAAGTCATATGTTACAGTATCTTTTTATTAATACGACGGCTTGCGCATTCATGACTTATTTAGTTTACCCGGTTTAGTTAACGCACGCGCACTCATGACTAACGCATTATACTCAGTTTGGTTAATAGATGCGGATTCATCCCCTTATTCAGTATACCATGTTTAGTTAATACATGCGCACTCATGACTCAGGTGGTAAACTCAGCTTAGTTAGCCCAATCGCACTCATGACTCAAGCGATATACTCAGTTAAGTTAATACATGCACACTCATGACTCACGCAGTATATTCTTTTTGGTTAGCACATGCGCACTCGTGACTCAGGTGGTATACCCTGCTTAGTTATCACATGCGCACTCATGGCTCAGGCGGTAAACTCTGTTTATTTAATTCGTTCGCACCCATGACTCAGGCGATATACATGCTAGGGCCTCAGTACGTTTGCAAAGGGTATATAGTCTGTCACGTTTGATAAAACTTCATGGCATTACATTAAGGTCTCTGCACTCTAAGAGAAAACAGAAGCTATAAGTTCAAGTCTGGTGAAAAACTGCATGCAGTATTTACACCTAAGCTTCGTCAGATATAGTTATTTTGTAAGCAAAAGCGAAGGGGTGAGTTAAAACACACTTAAACGGAACGCCACCATTATGTCTCTTGTAGAACGTTTAAGAAGACACTTAACGAGGCGGCCATCAAGACAACTTACTCACATTGAAAACACCACATTTTAAGTAACTTTCAATCAAGTGACTTAACAGCAACTCACAAATTTGCGATACCCTCTTTCTTATTACTATATCCTACGTAACTCTTTAGGATAAAGTGTAGGGTACACACTAGAACGACGAATGTTATAACTGTTAAATTTCATATTTAATTTAATTTTTGTACAGGCGGGAGCTCGAGAGGAAGAAAAGGTCACGCTTTTATGAAGAGCCAACAGCGGACGAAATCAGGTAAGCCGCATATATTGTCCTCTCTTCGCATTGTTGATGATTTTGTATCAGGCAAGCTGCAACCATAACAAGAAGGCATTACTTTATTGGTAGATGATATGTAGTCTATGATGTTGGAGAGTCTGGAGATGATAGCCGCTAGGAAGGACGCAAATCATTTTCAAAGTGGTGGTATTTCGTGACCATGCAAAAGACGGTCATTTTATTTGTACCCACTATCCTATTTAATCTATTTCTCTTATTCATCGACCTATAGCTTAAATTGTCATTTCTTCAGCATTTTAAAGCCTACTCTGCGAATTCAACTCCTACAGGGGCTCTTACCCGCTTTGATAACTGATGCCATGTGATAGCGGAATGTGCCTTGGAATGTTCAAACATTCTGGCAATGAATATTGCTTATAAAAGGAAAATACTTGGTGCTAAGGCACATGCTTGTCTTCGTCCTCTTTCAAGGTGGAAAATTCTCAATCTTCTTTTTCATAGTTCCTCCATTGCTGTCGTGAGGTCCACTCCTGACAATCCTGTATCAGTTTCTATAACTTTCTTGATAGTCGTACTTTGATCACCTACTCTACGAGGTTCTTCCGAGGGGCACTGTAAGACTTACCCGGCAGGCTCTTAGTGATGGCAAACGTGACCAGCCAGAGACAATCATGAAGACCTTACTACTCGATTATAATTGGTACTTACATAGGGTCCTTATCTGATACTTATCTCACCGATCAAATACTGCACGAAGTCGCTTACAGATAGCGCATCAATAAGTACCATTCTTAGAGCTCTTGAAAATCGAGGAAATTTTAGTTTTGCAAGCCAAGTTAGCCACCTGTGAAAGGTGCACTTTTCCGCGAGTGGTCATGTACATTCGAATAGAGGTGAACAGCTCTTACCCGTACTTCCCTGCCTAAGGTATCCAGGTGTAAAGGCTGCACGAAGCAGAAATCGGGTTCTACTTGTTTTGTTTCTGGTGTATATTCTGGAAGGTATAGAACCGTCGGATCTCATAAAGCATAGAATATATGTCTACTGTTCGCATTTTGCGCTCACGTTGCCAGCGTAAGTGCATTTCGTAGAAAGTGGTGTATGCAAGTACGTTTTTATTCCCTTATGTAAATAGAGTTACTGAACATTACCTCTGCCGTTTTTTTATCACTGAGTTAGACGCTATATCGGAACTAGTTAAAATGAAGTACCAAAGAGCACTGTGGCATATGAACACGGCTCCCTGTGTACAACCATATTTGGTTGTACTGGCGTCCAGACCCTATGGGGAGCACACTGTTTCGCCTCGTTGGTAAGGATGTCAGAAGGATTGAGATATTGAAGTTCCTCTTTCGTTAATTTCCCTCTTTCCAGTAATCAGAGTTCTGCTACCATTTCTCCTTTGATAACTGTTACACATAAATATAAAAATATATCTTGAAATACAGGTTACAAAGAGAATCAGCGATCAGTGAAAGACATTGTTGACAATTTATCACATGTGCTTGGTTGGGATGGGGTAGGAGCAGTGATCAAGAAGTCAATCATTATATATACATATATTTATATTTATCACGATTGGAGCATTAGCACGATAGCTTGCATTTTTTCACTAACGGAGCTGAAGGGAGTCGAACCCATGAGCCATTGGTTTGAAAACACAAACCTTAGCCATCGGACCATCAAGTCTGATAATTAAGTTGAGAAATTTTCAAGGCAATCTTGCCATGTTTTCTCTTCCACTCAGTGGGTAACTGGAGATTCATTAATTCCAGATGGTGATGATAACATTTAGGTACTCTTTCTTCAGTTTGAAAATGATACACGATTCCCTAGCTAGATTTAACTTTAGTCTCAGTGTGTAATGCTGCACACGTAGTATCTTGATAATCCTGCTGCTAAACAGAATCATTAATCGATGTGATATTTGTACTCCTCGACGTTATAAGTCCAAATAAACATATAGATGGAAGTTTTGGTAACCATGGTGGGGCGATAGTTGCTCGGAGCTTCCTTAAACAAAACAAAATAAGAAAAACGTCGAGGAAATGTAGGTAAGTGTGAGTAAGCATTGATTAATATAAATAGGCCTATTAACAAAACTTGGGAACGTGAACCTTTTTTATCAGACAGGATCTTAAAAGACGAAGGTTACACCAGTATTATCAGGACTGAAAGGTTGCGTCAGTATAATCAAGTCATATGTTCATATCTTGTACTAAGCACAACAAGCCTCATCCTAATAATGTTTAGACTGTAAATCATCAAACATTAGCCCTCTTAGCTTCTACCTGAAGTGCCTTGTCGGTGTAGCCCATAAAAGTAGGCCTGTGTGCTGTATTTAGCCCGAGTAGATTAATTTTCGGCTTCCATCATTAAATTTATGATAGAGAGTTCGTGTAAGATGCAGCAACAATGAACTGTTGTGGTATTAATACCTGATAATAAGCTCCATGCCATTTGTTCATGATCATCTTGCGTCCTTGTGTGTCTTTTGATTGACCAAAGAATCATCAGTCAATTGTAGCAAGTGTAACGTGAAATATGTTGCCGCTACAAAATCCTTTTGCTAAATCTTTTCGCCCAATGTTTAAATAACTCATCGTTATCAGGTGAAATGTCAAAGTAGAGGAACGCCTTGACGTTTTATAGCCACTCTTGGAGCCTACAACAGCTCATGTGTTGGCCATCGTGACAGAAGCAAGTTCAAAATTGTGGTTTTGAAATTGACAACTGATGTTGACAAAGACTTTCAAGAGAAAGGCCTGGGGACTAGACTTACAGTCAACCTCATCTTGTACAATTGAGGCCTCAACTGAGGAGATTTCCGGTCCAAGTGCTATTGTTTAGAAGCCCATGCCTTAGCGCTTGATGGATTTCAAGTACCCGAAACTCACTTTGCGACTCTTCTTAGGTGCCGCGGTCCCCTTCAAGTTCTTAAGTTGTAAGAGAATCGGTCTTTGAACATGCTAGCTTGTACCCAAAAATAACTTTGAGTTGTCGATGTTACTATGACTTGCGTCTAATACCACCGTCTTTGATTAGGACCAGAGTTTTCGTAGCGTTATAGATGACCGCGTATACTAGCGCCTAATCTCAATTTTCCTTTGCAGGCAACAGTTAAGCGAGCTTGAGCAAAGACACACGGAAGCAGAGGAGCGTCGGCGACAGCGCGAAGAAGCCTTAACGCAGGAAATCGTATCTAAAGAAGGGAGAATCCGCGAACAAAATCAGATACTTGAAGCGGTCGAACGGGACTGTGAAAACCGCAAGGAAAAAGCCGAGCAGAGTATCAATACATTAATTGAACGATTTCTAGAGAAACGAAACGAAGAGACTAAGTCATTAAATGAAGTTTTAAGAACCTTAGTAGAAAATGAACGAAATATATCAGAGAATCCAGGAAAGGATGAAAGAACTAAGGAGGAAATGCTATCAGTTTGGAAATCTAAAAATGACAAAATTAATAGCCAGGAAAAGTTCTTGCATTCTTTAAATTTACAATACCAACAAAAAGTTAATCAAGTAGAACTACTGCCCTTAAATTCCGCTAATCGAAAACAGGTCGAAAGAGAGAAAGAAGACTTGAAGAAGGAAATCGAACAAGCTACGACTGTTTTAGAAGAGGCCAACCGTGATAAGGTTGTGGCCCTCAGGGAATTTCAACAAGATTTTCGCAATCGTTTCGATCTTGTTTGTCTTGAAAGGGAAGAGAATAATTCGAAAAAGTCTAATAAATATGCTGCTTTGAAAACGGAAAGAGAGGATCATCGGCAGTTACTTGAGGCTGCGAATTCAAAATTGTGGGATGCGCAGACTCAGCAGACGGAGACAACCAAGACCCTTAATGAGGCGCTAAACAACGAGAAACTGAAGGCGGACGAACGAAGGAAGATCATCTTTGAGCGGCGAGAAGCTGCTCAACGCGATTTTAACGAGAAACTTAGGGAGTATCAAGACTCTGTTAAGGTTGATCAGGATGCAGTCGATGATAGTAAGCATAAAGTCGAGGAAAAGAAACAAGAGATGCTAGAGCTAACGACGTCATATTTCGACGACAGGACGCAGGACAAGGAAAGTCTAGAGAAACAGGTCTCCAAAGCAAAAATCGAGTTGGATGCACAGTTGAAGGACTTGAAAACTGCCGAGGAACGGTTGACGGAGAAGAAGAAAAAGATCGAAGTCAGTGTGCATCGCTCTATCAGAGACTTAAATCAAATTAAACAAGAATGCGACGATCATGTTAAGGCAGAAGAGGAGAAGATAACCGAATTAGAACAGCAGTCTCGTGAAGCGATTTTACTGCTTCAGGAAGATATCGATGAGGCCGAAAAGGATGTTTTACAATGCAAGAGAGATCTGCAGAAGGACGATGAGCGATTATTAGAACTGAGACAAACAGACGAAATGCTTTCTGCGAAGCTCGATGCTGAACTGCTGTATGTTGCGTATTTGTTTGAGCGAGAAATGGTAGCAAAAAATAGGGACATAGATTTCTCTTCAATCCTTCATTGTAAAGAACGGTTAGAGGAAATTAATGACCGATATAAGGAAGAAGTACAACAAGCACAGTCTGAGAAGGAACTGACACTTAAACCGATTGTGAAGGAGAGGGAACAAGCTCAAGTCGTTCTTGAAGATTTAGTTAGATCACGTGGTATTACAGAGGTAGCACTCAGTGAATTGAAGGAGAAATTTGACCGAGAACGTAAAATGGAACTTGCAGAATTGGAGAATTTGCGGGAAAAGTTGGCGGACATTGAGGAGGAATTAAATATTGCGGGGAATATAAGTCGAGACGAAGTAACAAGCCGAAGCGGATCTGATTTGTTAAGTGTTGGCGAAATACTAGAAAAGGAAAGAAAACGGTAAGCTTTGATATTTTTATTGCCTTGATACTTGGTTAAGGTGGTGGCTGGAGTAATAGAAATTACGTATAAAAACTACGCGTCACCAGTTTTAATAAGGTGCCACGTTATAATGTAAAATACTACCTAAAATCCCGGAACTTGTTCGTATTAAGTACTAAGAGGTATTAAGGATGCCCTATTCTAGGATCCGTATTAGAAGGGCTGAGATGGGATGATCAGAGAGGTGAAGCAATCTGGTGTCAACAAGAAAGAACAAAAAAATCCCGGATGGGACGTGGTTTTTGGTCGGAGTTAGGTATAAGCTGTAAATAGTCCTCTTTGAGTTGTATTTAAATCATATTTCATAACCGAAAATACTTAAACGGGTACAATATGGTAACTTACGCAAATCAGGAAAGGGAAAATAAGGAGACTCTACCCTTGCTACTGGAGCCGCAGTCCATTTCGTAAACACCATGGTAAGAGGCACCGCCTATAAAGGAACTAGGTCCTGCTGCGTGTAATGTTTATTTGTCACTCTTGAAACGACTCTGTATCCTTCCCAGACAAAAGCACGAACTTGTCATGAATTCTTCCCGAATTTCTGACAGCCTGACCGATGAAATGGAGACTAAGATCCAGGAGGTCGAGGCCAAGTTTACGACGGAAATGGAAACTTTGAAGTCGAAGGAAGAAGAAAAAATGGCGCAGCTGATGTTAGAAAAAGAAAGGCTGGAAAATGAGAAGAAGGAGCTAGAAATAGAAATCATGCGGGTAAGTCAAAAGATGTTTGTAGACGGATTGGTATGTGTTGTCGTAGTTTTAAATTGTTGCGAATATTCTCCGTGTTGTAGAAGCAGTGCGAATATCAAGGGCGAATTAGAGGCAGCGTTACAATATAGTACAGCGTAATATAGTTTATTATGGTAAAGTAAAGTACAGAAGCTTTGGTGTAGTTTAGTGTAGTTTAGTGTAGTTTAGTGTAGTTTAGTGTAGTTCAGTGTCGTTTAGTGTAGTTTGGTGTAGTGTACTGTAGTTTGGTGTAGTTTGGTGTACTTTAGTGCCGTTTAGTGTCGTTTAGTGTAGTTTACTGTAGTTTGGTGTACTTTGGTGTACCTTAGTGCTGTTTAGTGTGGTATAGTGTAGTGTGCTATAGTGTATTCTAGCGGTGTTTTTCCAACCTCGACTGGTTGTTATCCCCTTTGAGCTTGATTGATTTCATTGCTTTATTGTAGAATCCTGACTCGTATAACAGACAGTAAGCAAGGGTCAAATCGTTTGGAGAGGCAATGAAAT
>JAAAKM020000498.1:14568137-14599932 GCA_010016025.2 Alatinidae sp. Z8VKAUB7J3
TTTACAAACCACGATTCGATCCTACAAACAAAGGACGACTTGGTTTACTATTCTTGTTGGACAGTAATATTATTGTTTGACAAACTAGCGCTAGTAAATTTAACTGTAATCGTCCAAAGACTAATGAAAAGCTCACAAAAAGGAATATCGGTCATTGATCACTTAGTAATAATGTCACGTTCCAATTATGTCACTTGCCAATTTTAGTGTCCAGAAAGGGTCTCTTGAGTACTAGGAGTAAACGTATTAAGTACCGACGGCGAAAGGCGATACAAATTTTTCGTTTTACTAATATATAGCAGTCATCAATAAATTAACTTATTGCCGCCTATCGCCTCACATTAAATTATCACCCTCTTTAGAAGCGTTTTTGCCCACAGGGGGTCGATTTCCCCCGTGTTAGGGAACACTTTGCTATAGTATGTTAACATATACATATAATTGTTCTTACACTTGAATGTTCTTTGAGTACAAGAAAGTATCGTTGGGTAATTTCTTCAGAATGTACTTTACGTAGTAAATTAGTAACTTTTCGTGTTCCAGATAAAGAAGGAGCTACAGAGAAAGGGCCCAGTAACCCAGGTTCGAATCCTAATCACGGCACCATATTGATGAAGATAAAGTAAGGAGAGGTACTGTTTGTAATCCTAAAAGCAGCAACGGCATTGATCTATTCAAACAATTTACAAGGAATTAAACTTAATGACGTAGGTTGCTGCCTTTACTGTTGTTCAGTATCTACAACGTTCTGAATTAGTAGCTGTTTTTGTATTCCAGGAAAAGGTGGAACTGCAGAGAGAGCGCGAGGAGAGAGAGGAAATGGAAAAGGAACGACTGCAGGAGCTGGAGAGGATCATAAAGGAAAAGGAGATTGTGCTACAGAGCACTCAGCTGGGTGCCAGCAAAGAAATTCAAGACCTTCGGCAGAAACTTGAAGATAGCAGCAGGTACGTAGAGTTATAATGTCTGCCACAGCTTTGAGCTAAGAGGGATGTATCTGTTCACTTATGATTGTGGCAGAGGGAAAATGAACGTTAATTACCATGACAAAATATTTTCCATTGCTAGAATAAAAATCTTTGCAGGCTCCTGAAATACATTTAAATTCGACTGAACAAGGATCAGCTGTCGCTCACACGCCGTTGAGTTGAAGAGATAAATTGTTTTGTCACCTTAACGATCAACTTAATGAATAGAATGATGGATAAGCACTCGCTAAAATGACGTTATCTTCATGATTATTTAGGGTGGCTCAGTCTGTGAAAAGTAAGATTATTGCTCTCGTAATGTGTTTCTGCAGTTAGCGTCACTAACGCCCATACTATAGTCATATACCACATAACGCAGATGTACGGTTTCTTCCCTTTCCGTCCGCCGATTGTGTATGCAAGAACCGACGTATCGTCGATCTGGTAAGCGCCAGTGGACATTTTCTTAGGGTCAGTTTGCTAATGGTCAACAGCTCGCGGAGGAAATTAGCAGCTTGACAAGTTGCTGGTGTATAATTTTGAATGGCGTATAATTTTGACAGAATGAGCTTTAAATTTAAGCATAAACGCGGACAAACTGGAATGTTTCTTGGGCTAGATCGCTAGATCGATCTCTTACGTAGTAGCAACGATTAACTCAATAAAGCATTTCCTACAAACCACTTGAAACATTTTTACACGATAGGAGTTAGCACACAAATTTTAGGGATAATTTTTTGATCGATTGAGTTAACTGACCGGTTTACAGGATGGAGGTTTTGCAGTTGACAACTCCAAACGTGTTGAAGTATTTTGGGCAGTTGTAGAAAATACATTGCTGAGGATGTTGTTGTCACCACGTAACTAGTGGCCTTATTGCCCTGGGTTTTGTTGCGTATTCATGTACTACCATGTGGGGGTGGGGTGGTTTGGGGGTGGGGTTGATTTTAGGCGTTAAAATAACGGGTGACGTAACTTTTGTATGAGTCCAGGATTCTTAGTGGAGTTTTCATCACCCTTCGTAGACCTCTAAGATTCCTTAATATTTACGTTCGTTACAAGGGAAATTAGGTTCTTGATTTACCGGAAAAGGTCGCCAAACCTTTCCTGTATGGACCCCTCTAAATACATCATAAGCGTAAAAGGAAACAAGACGCGCATCGGTAGGCATGTTTCAGAGAATATGTGCAGGCATTGTGGATTCGCAGCTCAAGTTTATGTAAGCCTATGTTAACAGACTGTGGCGACGTCGTCATGAATAACTTTCGATCCTTTTGTAAATACACTTCCATTCAAGTGGACGCGACGTATCCGCATCGTAGATGTGCATTATCATGCTTAAGGGACTTTTCTTAGGTTCAGAGGCTCCTAGGATTGACTACGACTACACTAAAATGTTGACTAGGTTTTTCTCGCAGAAGATGCAAGTTAACAAAGTCCGTAATAGGTTCACGGAGCGAATGGATCAATCACTTGCTCATAGAGATGTACTGCTTTCTATTCTTTCATCTTTCGAATTGCGTTTCTTAAAAATTTCAGTATTAATTAGGTACTTAAGTATGAAGTCATACTTTTTTGTAAATCGAAAAGTTTGACAAATTTTCCTCTTATTGCATTCTTATTCCTCTTATTGCATTCTTATTCCTCTTATTGCATTCTTATTGCACAGATATTCTGTTAAATTTAAAAATGAAATTTGAAACAGTCATCGAGATACCTGTGTAAAGAATGAATCATTCCTGTCAAAACCTTGTTATTTGGACAGGGCAAAATTAATTATGGAAGATTAAAGTTTGAAGTGCCTTTTAATGACAGATTAACTCTTTAACGCAATCATTCGTGAACGCAATCTTTTGTAAACGGGCATTGAGTAGTTAGGTGGCCACATTGAGCTACCTAGAAAATTGTTTCCTGACAAAGCTCAACTTTATTGTGACATTGTCGCGTTAATACTCTATTTCAGTGTTCCTCGGTGGGGGTCGGGGACCCCCTTAGGGCGTATGTGAGGTTTTAAAGGGGTAAAATCGAGGCAAGAGTTACTAGGTGGTTCAACGGCCCAGCGTTTTTCTTACATGGCAAATTTCAAAACCAAACAAAGGGATCAACAAATATTGTCTCCGTTTACTCTCACCTTTCAAATATTTTAGTTTAACATCTGGTAAGCAAGTGAGGACTTTTAACTGACTCTTTGTTTCATGGTGTATTCGTTGAATATCGTTGAAATGAGAAATGTCCGAATTCCAACGGACCCAGAGGGGTACTTACAAGGTTTGGTAGCTCAAGGGGGGCTAATATACCCTCCGAGGTTTAGAAACGCTGCTCTATTTGATACTGAAAAGTTTGTGAAACTCGTATAAGATAATTACTCGCTTCGTGTCAGATACCACTCCATCTTTCCCCGAGGGCCCTCTGTCTTGCACTTTTGTGACTTATTTTTCACGCAAGAAGAATATTTGAAACTCCTTTCCAGGGAAACTTGAGTCAGTAAGCTTGGACTATGTGGCCCTGCAGTCTCCGCACAGTTTGTAAGGATCAGATAGGTTTGTTTACTCATTCCAAGCTCATTCTGCATTAGCAGTCAACCAAAGCTTAGTTCCTTTGTTAGATTACGTTGGTCTGCCACCTTAGAGTGACTTGCCATCAGTATTATAATAGTAAACGAGTTAGGATAAGCCTGGTTTTGTTTTTTATCAACGCAACAGTGACTTTGCATGAGAACATAAAGGTTACTTTAGGATATGAACACAAATGACTAAGAAGGATTTAGCTCTTATGTACGGTAAGGTAACAATAGCTTTCTTTGAAGTTCGTTTTCTTATCAATGCTTGCCAGTCGCGTGTGCTAATTGCTACTGTGGCCTCGAGTCTATTGCTAAGTGTCACAGCCAATAAGCTGTTGTTAACAGTAGGAGCACACGGAACTTAGGCACTCTGGCGTATGGCATCTTTTCCCCTCTACTACCAGCAGAATTAATATCTAGGAAAACTAATAACTACCGTCACTAACCTTGGAATTATGCCTCTCCCCCATTTTAGAGAAATATTTCTTCTTCAAGAGAAACTGGAACGATACGTATCGATGACTGTAAGTTTTGTTTATATTATTGTACCGTTCTTTGATCACAAAACGTTTAATAAATCGCCTAGATATTGATAGGTTTTGAAAGTCTTGGTAACATTTAATGTAATGAATGCTATTTCTTGTCACGTTTGCAAGAGCTATTTCAGTGTCGAATCAAGCCCTGCCAGTGTTAGCAATATTAGATGTGCTTCATTAGCGATGAAGATAATCTGGCAGATGTACATCTCTCTATCACATTGTTCTCCTACACAAAGAGGTGACATGTTTTAGTTGTGATGCCCAGTCTGGTCCATTGATAAGTCTTTTGTCATATCTTTTCTTGCGTAGAAATCTGGTCACCGTCATACGCAATAGTATGGTCACGGACGTATGTGGGGATGGGGATGGAGTTGGATGGGATGGAGTGGAATGGGGATGGAGTGGGCTGTGACGAGGATGGAGTGGGGTGTAGTGTGGATAAAGTGACGTGGGGATGGAGTAAGATCGGGGCATGTCCTTCCCTGTTACGTAGAAGATCGATTTCGCCACTCATCCGAATGTGTCAAAAAAACCTCAAAGGTAGTAAGGAAGGCAAGAGTTTCCATTAAGATTAAGTTTCTGATTGATCAAAGTCGTGTGTAGTTGCTGAGCTGAGTTAAGTTTGTCGTGACTTTTTTGAATTTCTATGTTTTATTGCGTTTATTTGTTAAGATTTAAAGAAACTAATAAGACGAATTATTCTTTGACATATTTTAGCGAAAAGATATGTATGTTAAGAGCATAATGGTATTGAAATTAGCTGGTATTTATGATTACTATTGTAAGCCACGTATGATGATGTAAGAGAACATTAATATTGTAAGTTTGGTTTACTATAACCAACGTCGTTAAGGCATTGACTTTATATTTAACCTGAAAAGTTCTTTAACAATATCTCAACAGGAGGCAAAATTATACCGTGTGGGCGTTGCCCATTAATACCGCCTCCCGCCGGGCTACTACTGAGCCTGACCATGTTTTCAAAGCTGGCTTCGCCACTGCCTGCAGCATAGACTTCTAGAGTTTGGAATAACATTTTTTTAGACTCACCTCAGTTGCACGGACGAATGAATTGTAAATATTTATATTTTTGGAAGCTATCCTGATTTTCCCTTACTTGAAGTACATAATTACTATTTTCCCTTCAGCATTCTATTTTGTGGTATGGTAATGAAGCCTTATGTGGAATCAAATGTTTCAAGAAAATCACATACAACAATAAAGTATTTCCTAAAGCTACTTGCGTAAGTACTAGCTATGATCCTCTATCTTTTATTATTACAATTCTTTCTCAGGTGAGGTGTTAATTGAAGCTTAAGAGAGCAGGGAGTAAAATCATGCAAATTTTGAAGAGTTCTGATGATCTTTGCTAGTGTAAACTGACTTGCTTATAGTGTTGCAGTGTATTCCTGAGAAACCCTGTTGTCCAAATATCTGATTTCGGTTAGTAAGCCATAGTTTCGACCGCTATTTTGACGTTGGAGCAATCAGAAAACCGACCACCAAATCTGCACGTTGTGTTATCACTTCTCAACGAAAAATAAGACGATTCCATGCAGTGAAGCCCCTCCCATCAAAGTTTTATCTGCCTTAAATCAAATAACAGGCTCGTACTTTTATTATGTCTGTTACAGGATAGTGAGATTTTTATAGTAAAACGTACTTCTGATCAACACTGACAAGGCACCTCTTGTAAGCACCTCGAACATGAAAGCTTTAGATCTTTTTTCTAGCGTCGAACTACTATTTAATTAAAAAGTGTTTGAATAAAGACCCAAGTAACAGTACAACTACTTTGTTCGTTAATGCCTTTGTAGAAATCATTCTGCTACCTTAATTTAAACCTGAGTCAAGATTGAAAATAAGATTAAATTTACTAGGAAAGCCTTATTGACGGATGGCTCTAGTGCACGAAAAGGCTCGTACATGTTTTAAAGAAACTTTTAATACTTTTTTGGTGCCGAAGGATTGTATTAAAATCGTGATATTATTCTATATCAGCTGACGCACGGTTGTGGAGCTATACAATAATATTGTACCCCTTCCCCTTAAACTGAATCGTCGATAAATTGGGTGGACGATAACTTACAGAAATGAAATTGTAGTCCACTTTGAACTTTTGTCTGCGTCCATTCGTTGATACGTTTATCGACAGATGGACGATGATAAAAGCATATTTTTGTATGGTATTATTGTTATTTTCTTCCTATTTCTATCCCTCATATATTTCAATCTCATCATAGCAAACATTCCTAATATTCCACTTCCCCAATCACCCCCTTCCCCAATATTTCAGGTTAGGTTAGGAGGAACTTGCACACAACGGGATAAGTTGCAAACAGTTTATGATTGTATCGCTCGATACGAGTTTGTCTAGTTTGTTTTAATTAAACCAAGTTGAGCTATACTTTTTCTAAAGTTGGTGTTTATGAGTGTATTTATGTTTTGTTCAAACTAAATGAAACTAAACATGAAGCCTTCAAGATGAATTTACTCGGAATGACGAGCAGTGTTGTTCATTGAATCTTCTTTATCTATGTCTTGAGCGCTGATCTGTAATCAACGGACCATGCTTAAGGAAGGTCATTACTGTGGTCTATCCCAGTGGTTTGCCACCCAACCAAATCCATAGATAGTGTCCAACTGCGCCCGCCAGCTGATCTTGCAAACCCGATGATTATTTCACGAAGACTGTTATTATTGACTCAAATATCATAAGGGCGTGCCAGCGCTAGTAGGACGGCACGCCCGCCCCTGAAATACGCCTTTCACAGCTTTTAGCTGAGATAATAATATTCTGACAAAGTGGTTTTGGATTGCGCTTGGGATTAACTTTGCTTAAATTTGCAAGCTTCTATTCTTTGTATTATTGAGGTGGTCAAACTCCCCTCTTACTAATTTGTATTTTTGCGTCACAGCAAAAAAGTACGTATGAAGTAGGCTCAGCGTGTGAAAAGCGGTATAATCCCGTGCGTAAGCCTCTCTCTTCACTGTTTACAAGCCCATCAGATTTCCGCAACGGTACTTTGACAATGCATTCCTTAGATGGACTTCCCCTTGTTTAAGGCCATTAGTTCTTACATGGCAATTTGACCGATGTGCCCAGAGAAGCGTATCTGTAAACTGAACCATACGAGTTACATGTTCCTTGCACTACCAATATATTTCATTAGGTTCATGTGCTACTGTATTCCAGCGTTTCTTTTATTGGGTTCCGTCACGTATTTTATTATTTTAGAACATCGAGCGAAACGATCATATTCATGTTCCTTGGAGTTTCTCTGGTTATTGATCACCACCAGTGGAACGTTAAGTTCGTTGTCTTCACGTTGTTTTTCATGCTGATATTTCGAACAATAGGTAGGTAACATTAACCTTCCAATCTTCGTGTATGATCCACGAAATTACAGTGGCGATCTGAAAGAATCGAAATATGTAGCTAAGGACCTCCAATTGGGAAATCAGCCGAATATTATATCTTTTGCACGCGAGAACCGTGCCATTTCTGTCGATTTCCCTTTAAGTTCAAGGTGAATATCTTCTTGCATGTACAAAAGAAACTGGCAACTGAAATTTTATGTGCTAATGGCATCGACCAGGCGGAAAACGAATTCTTATTATCGCTTATTATTGTCGCTTCTCGGCCTTTTCGAAAGGAATGAGTTTAGTATCTATTCTCATTGGTGGCAGATTCTTTCTATAATTCAAGAGTCGGTCCCACTGGGCGTTTGCATGTGCGTCATGGCTTGCTTCTCTGCCCGGTAGCCAAAAGGAGGGGC
Organism: Alatinidae sp. Z8VKAUB7J3; assembly: GCA_010016025.2. Lineage (NCBI taxonomy): Eukaryota > Metazoa > Cnidaria > Cubozoa > Carybdeida > Alatinidae > Alatinidae sp. Z8VKAUB7J3. The sequence goes on from JAAAKM020000498.1 coordinate 14,575,984, forward strand.
GCCCTTAGACGCCTCAGCAGCCCTTGATTTATTAGTTAGCCTATTTGGTGTTTTTTCTGTTTATCTAGAGTAGTTTCAGTGTCGGTCCCAGTGCTCATGAGGGGTCTTTGATTGAGAGACTGCTAACGACATCGATTCCAACAGAGGTGCCGAATCGATATACGGTTAGGTATATGAGGTTTAGTTTTCAGATCCTGTCTCTTACATTACGAAAGAAAACCGTAAAGCAAAAATGTCAAGAAAATGAAAACAATAATGCTCAGGATAATGTCAATTGCAACTCGTAAGAAAATGCCGTGTTTGATCAAGATATTACATTGAAAGGATGTGATACTGCTATTTAAGATTCATGATATAGATATTATATTTTGAAAAGAACACTAGAGAAATAGAGAAATAAAAAATATGTCATCATTGGGAATCGAACCCTCGCGTGGGTCACGGTTTCGATCCCCGGTGGTGACATGTTTTCTATTTCTGTAGTGTTCTTGTCAAAACTAGTATAGAATTTTAAATGATCATGGGATACTATGGAACATTAGTAGCCATTAATTGCAAATCGTGCTTCACTGATGTTTACTATTAAAGGAAAAGCTTATTAATTGAGTTTGTTTTATATTACAGGTCAGTTAATTGATAACACATCAAAAGTTAAGATCTACCGCAGTGACCGACATAAAGTTGAAATGAGAAAATGAATAAACACAAATTATTAATCCTATCGACTTAACCAACCGCTAAATAGCGATCGTACAATCGTAATCTCTCTGGCCAAATGTTTAAAGCTAGGCCCTTCTCGCCCGCACCCATACGGATCCGATCAATACATGAACACTTACCTTAAATAAAAGGTGGGGTCGCCATTTCTAGCGGAGCCAAACTTCTAGGGACTGTAGATCCAAATATATCAGAGTTAGCCGTTACCTCGCCCTCTCGTAGCCAATCGGTACTCTATGGAATGGATTAAAGTAGATCTGCGCTCATATACATGAGCAATGTAGAACCATAATGTTTCAAGTTAAAAAGAGAAAATTGACGTTCTGTTCATGAAAGTGCGGAATGGTAGTTAACAATGAAGGAAGACCTGAAAATCCGACGTTTACGTAGGCCAGTGTTTCCCAAGGGGGGTCTGGGGTCACCCATAGGGGGTATTTAAGATAATAGACGAGATAAAATTGAGACAAGAGGTACCGCGGAGGTCCAACTGTGAGCTAGGGGTCCCATAGCTAATAGCATGGTCCATTGTTTTTCTTAGATCAAAATGGCAAAACCAAACTAAAATATAAATAAATGTTGCTCATATTGTTGTTTTACATCTGGTAAGCAAGTCAGGACTCTCTATTGCCTGTTTTTTTCATCGTGTACCTCTTTAACACGGATGAAGAGAAACAATTCCGAATACCCAGGGGTGCACCAAAACATTTAGTAGCTTGAAGGGGGGGGGGGGTAGTATATTTCCTGACTTAGACAACCCTACCGTAAGTCAGATTACAGTTTAGAGCACCCTTGCCACTTTATGTTTTATCGTGGATGTTTCCCCGTCTTAATTGCTATTTAGGAGCCATTATGGTAGAGTGGTTAGGGCGTTGGACACAGTGGTCCTGGGTTTGAATCCCAGTCGATCCCACAGTGTTGTGCCCTTGGAAAAGGTACTCAACACCACACACCCCCTGGACTCTCGATAGCTTTCATGCTAATTTGAATTCCATTATATATAAAAGCTAGTTAGGTCCTTCAAACAGATTATATTTCTGTTGAAAATGCATGCGACATAAATCCAGTGACGTCGTGTTGAAAAGTAGACTACAAGCAAAATATTTCGATATTATTTTGATAATTAGGAAGTAAAGAAACGTTTTGTTTCTTTTTACTCGTGTCAACAATTGATAATTCATTGCCTAATTTTTTCGACTTGAAAGGTCTCATTTGATCATGTGACCTCACTCATATCGTTGCAGGCGTCATCCTTTTAACGGCGTTTGCGAATAAATGTGGTCGTCTCATTAAGATAAACAAAGTGGAACAATTTATCATGGTAGGTTACAAATTCATCATGACAATAAATATTCGGGGAAACACTGAAAGAAATTCACGTTATTTTTTTTTTGGCTTTACGTAGTCTACAGCTCGCTGATGTAAACACCAAGGTTTTGGAACCAGCTTATATGTGTCCCGAATCTTTTGAATTAATATGCTTGTAACTTGCTTATAATGACACCTGGTTAGTCAATTCAGTGGACACAAATTGTAGTACACATGGGATAAATACTCAGTAGCTATCGAGGCTTTACTGTTTACATTTCTCTGAATCCTAAACGGAACTCAAACACCATTTGTAGTGATATGAAAAATTTAGAAAATGGTGATGATGATGATGATGATGATGGTGATGATAATGATGATGATGATCACGATGATAACAGTAATCGTCATGATTATGATGATTATAATGATGATGACGAGGGGGTTAACGATGATGTTAATTTTGATGATAATGATGATGGTGATGGTGATAATGATGACGATGATGATGGTGATAATTATGTTAATGATGATGATAGTGATAACGATGATATTGCTGTAGATTACGATAAGAATGTGGCCATTAATGATGATGATTATGGGCTTGATCATGATTACGATAATTATTTTCATCATTCTTACTATGATATAGTGCTGAAGATACTTTTAATACGTGTTAAAATTTCCTATGTTAGTACTTTCGTTACATATTGTAAAGCGTCTTTTATTGACATCTTTGTACTGGATACACAGACTGTTTGCTGAGAAGTGTCTCTTATATTAAAGTGGTCTTTGATCCCCTAGAGTTACGGAGGACTTCGTGGAGCAGTGGCATTTTGTCTCAGTATTCTACTAGACAGCAACCACATAGCTCTAAGGCAGCTATTTGTCTCGACTACTATTGCCGTGATTCTCTTTACAGTGTTCATCCAGGTAAGGCACCTGTACTAAAAAATAAGAAAAGCATTATTATACTAATTTGGATCTTCTTTGTTTGTTTTGGTAACTCCTATCACGTACATTATTAAGATGATTATCCCCAGTAAGATTGACGTCGTGTTCCTCTCATGTATAGTTTTATTTCCACCTTTGGTACATCTCTCTTTCGTCATACGGGAACCTTTCAATAGTGTATTTTCTCCCCTTTTCATTTTTGTAAATAGTTGATTGCTTTTAACGATCTATTGTACGAATTCCTGGTTGTTAAGCTTTTTATACAGGGTAAAATAACTATTTCACCTGTTTTTTGAAATGTAAAAGAAGATGGCCGACCGTAGTCGGAGGCAGCACGAATGCTCCTCTTCCCTTTAATTCTACCACTACAGTGATGGAATGGGCGCCATTCGTCTCCCAATTCAGGTTTTGACTACTTCTCCCGGCATAGCTGGTACTCATATCACCCGCCCCAGTAAGGACGAAAGGCTGAGTGAACCTTGGTACTACTGCCTCGAATCGAACTCCTCTCGCTCGATTTGTAATGTGGTCAAGTACCACTGGACCGCGGCGAAGTATAAACTCCATTATAATTTAGCACGATTTTCAAACATGGATAATATTTTGAGAGACTGAAATGGTCCATATACAACATAAGCATATCAATACGCGAAAAAATGTTTACATTATAAATTGCTGCAATGATCAATCTTTCTGAAGCCCGAATCACGGCATTTCTAACCACCCCAAAGGAATTGCATTTGCTCCCTTAAGGGGGATTCATCCCAGTTTGGGAAATAATGCTATGAATGTTATCTTCAAACTGTAGAGAAAAGTGTACATCCTTTGCCCTACCGCGGGGAACCAATGCTCCGCTACAGAAAATTAAAAGGCTGAGAAGAGATCGAGTTATGGTTTCCTAGTCAGTCATTTGAACGACTTGCCTTAAAGGAGTACTAAAATGATGACGTCACAAAATATATTTTCCTGGAAACGAATTTAATTTTCGTGAGTAAAATACAGGGTTTCAACTGACCCTTGAAAGTTCTAGAACGCCCTATACAGGAAAAGGGACCCAGAAAGCTCAGGAAAAGCCGTAGAGCTATTGGATCAAATAACCTGAAAATATGAGAGAAATAGTTTTGGAAGTCCAGTGATTTTAAATTAACATTTCGGAGGCAAATTTGCAGTATCATCTTCAAGACACATTCCATGTTTGAGTAATTTAGATGTGCAAGTGGTCTTAGGGAAACACTGATTTTTTTGCGAGTTCTTTCAAATATCAAGGTTATTATAGGCATAAATAAAACGTAAGAGGGCGTATCTCAATATTTGTTCAGCTGGCATTGTCAAATTTCGAGAACTTATTTATACCCAAAGGAAGAATATAGTTGGTGCACAATACTGTCAAAACTTCGATTTTGATATACTTCTGACGTCACATTTGGACACTACTTCTTTGTAATGGTAGGAAAGCGTTGTTGAAAACTCATTAAGTCACTTTTGTTGCTACACCGAAGAAAGTACATTGCACGAACATGAATTGCTCTCCTTGCCACTTTTGCGTGATCCCTAGCCCCTTTTTAGCCTATGCCCAATACCAAGGCATTGTTTCGATCAAACATGTAAAGTAGCTAGTGTTCCTTTTTCAATATTCATCCTCTTTGCTGGTCAATGCTCGTTGGTAATGCCTTATCGTTGTATTCATTGTAGGGAATCACCATCAAACCACTCGTGCGGTGCCTGAGAGTAAAGAGAGCAGAGAAACGGGAAAAGACAATGAGTGAACAGCTGAACGACAAGGTTTGTATTTTTATAAACATAACTTTAAACTCCAGTTCTTAAGAATTATTATTGAAGGCACACCTGAAACATTTATCGTGGTCCGCACATCTTGGTTAACACTTAACCACTGTTATCTTGGAAAGACAAACCGTTGGCTTTCCAATGGAGCAATGTCAAAAGTATAAAAAGAATCTAAGGCCAAGATGCTAAATAGTTATTTGCGAAGTCGTCCGCTTAGCAAATCTTGACCATCTCTTGATTTGACCAAGTTAATTTAAGTATACCACGCAAGAACATAAGATCCGGCTCGTGGTTGAAAGCTTGCTAACTTTTAGGATACAAAAATTTGGAACCATTTATGTAAAAGTCGGAATATAGTTGCAACCCTTGAAAATTTCATACACCTATTAAAAGTTTAAAAACTCAAGCCGGAAGAAGAGGATTCGTATGGACACATTTATGTTTCCCCTTGTGCAACACAGGAATGAAAAGACAAATTGATTTACTGGTTTGCTTTCTGTTTATTTCGTACATATATACGAGTTTATATAGGGACAGTAGCGTTCTTAGTATCAGTGAGAAAGGCCATTGACAACTAACGACGAGGAAGAACATAAAGCAATGAATACGGTAAAATTGCGATGTTTGTTTCGAAGTTTTTGTTTGTAACCCGTGGGGCTCATTCTAATGCTTTGTTTAGGACCCAAGGGAGTCACAACTCGATAGTCGCAGATTTGAATCTCGTTCAGGTCATTACACTAATGACCAGTAACTATCGCGAACTCTGCTGCTCAACAACCGCAGTGTTTTCATTGAAAAGGTGCCCAAGTCCACACAAACTTTTGACATTATGCCAATATGGTCCGTATCAATATGGATAACGGCGTCGCTCAAACATAATTCGGTGTTCCTTAAGTCATGTAGACAGGGTTGGGATTTTCCCATAGAGCTCAAAGTTAAACTAAGCACGTTATTTTACGTGTGTTTCGTGACGCAAGATACATGACAACTCCCATCAATGAACCTTAACTAATGGATACGGCTGAAAGCGTGTCTTAAGAGAACACTCCATGTCAACTAAGGTCTTACTTTCCTCAGATAAAGACTAGAGAACTGACCTTGCGCAGTAAGGGTCAATCGGATTAGCAACTTTATGCAGGCAAAGTTTAGTCCCTGTAAGAAATTTCAGGTTTTAATACAGTTCTTCGAAATATATGTCGTGCTTTAAGCGGTTATGATCACACCAAAATTAGTCTAAATTGCTGCACGTCCGTCATTCAGGTCACTTCTACTCACGAAGTAAAACTGACCTCATAAAGGTTGGTACTCTATATTTTTGTAATATTTACTAAATACGCTCTCGTCTTAATTATTTTAAACGATATTTACACAGTGAATCCTCAAGAATTTATTGTAAGGATCATGAAACACATCAGTAAAAGTATTAAGATAATACTCTTCCAAAAAACTAATGAACTTGCCAGACTGTACCCCACGTTTGCCCCCATTTGGCGTCTGAGGCCAATCGATGTAGGGTATCTCCTGCCGAGGTGCTTCTCTCGTTTTATACGGTGTATTTATTAATGTTAGTTGTACTTTTTCTTTTACGTTGTAGTTACTTGATCACTTAGTAGCGGGAATGGAGGAAGTTCTCGGCCACCATGGCCATGGATTTTGGCGGGTATGTAATTTCGATCTTTATTGCTTATCTTTTATATCATGTTAAGATATTTGAAAATATCTTTAGAAATAGAAAATATGTTACGATGGGGGTATAAACTCGGAGCCCAAGCTTTTTGGTAAGTGTTACTCCACGCTATTTTGCCTAGTTGTCACATTAGTTTCCAATCCATATTCCGTTCTACGCAACTTTTGAGGGTGGCCTCTTTGAACCATGTGACTTGACCACGAAAGAACTACCACACAGTCTAATACAACCTTTAGTGTGGAAAAGAGAGGATTCGAAATGAGCAGTTTGGTAGAAATACGTGAACGTAATTGTGTGATCAACTGTAGCTACAGCATAGATAGTAAAGTTTATCACGTCATAAGTCGCAGTTTTGTGCTAAACTATCAAACAACTCCCATCTTTAGGCTACCGGAATGGGATTGTGTGACTCATTGTGTCGTAGTTGCTGCTCGAGAAAACAACCAAGTCATAGACAAATAGTCGTAGACAACCACTAGGAAACCCAAAGAAAGAGTTTACTCCTTACAGTCCTGTAACCACGTCAGCAACATATGGCTTACGAAGTCCCACCATTAAAAGAATGATGATCGAATGATTCCTAATTTTAATGAATTGAGCACTCAATAATTAAGAACAATAATGGGAGATGAGTTGCGTCATTAACGGTCGCTACAACTCTTAAAAGACCAATGTTCTCTCACCAAGTATGCTCCCCGGCTGGATTTTTGACTGTTTCGAAAGTGATTTGCATCTTTGTAGGGCATTGTGTTGTTGTCATCCGTGAAGAATCCCTTCTTATCTTTCAAGGGTAACTGGATCATGGTAACCTGAATACCAATGGCGTATCGAGCAGTTGATCGTAGTAGGAGAGGGGGAGGGGGACTTGAAAAGAGCCAATTTTAACGCTCCACGAGATTGACTACATGAATTTCTTCTCTGCCGTACCCTCTCAGTCGCCCACACACGACATGTACATGTACTGAAGAAAGTAGCATGATAAGCATATGATAAACTAAATGGACGTTATGCAAGACGAAGCTCGCGCTCCGATAGTAGTTTGCCACGAGCGCAAATCAATTTATTGATGGTATTTTACATCAGTTTGTAGTTTATGTGTGGTTTTAGGGGAGCGGGGTGTTTATTAGATAAGGCGGCGTTTATACAAACTTGGCAAGGTAGAGAGGGCGTTAATTAGACAGGAGTCTTTCGTTGCAGAATGGTCGATAATAGAACATTTACTGTTTTTAAGGTATGCCCACCGTTGTAATTATCTCTAAGCTTCCAGACAAAAGCGGTGTTGTATTGATGAGAAGCTCACTGTGATGCTTTTACTCTTCTACTATCTTTGCTCTGTAGGATCTTATAGAATATTACAATAAAAAGTATCTCAGGCGATGGCTTGAACGAGATCCAGATATGGGCTTGGACGAGGAACTTGTTCTTGCAAGTCGACGTTTAGCTTTCAAGTAAGTTGTGTGAGTCATACTGGTATCATTGGAAGTACTGTTGATATTACTTTGATTTCTTGTCTAAATGGTATTTCCCGCGTACTCCTGATAGAAAACAAAACTTGGAAGAGGGCCGTTCCGTAACGTTTTAGTGAGATGCGACGTAGTAACCTAAGTTACTAGAAGTCAAACGCCTTTATTTCAGGTGACAGTTATATGGTACCGGTGTAGCGCGTAATTTGTGCCTTGCGTAATTTGTGCTCGTTGCGGTACTGCGCATGCGCAAACGATATCATTTTGGAAGATGTTGAACACAAATTTACAGCAACTGCCGTGAGAAGCACTGTATGAAGAGATAGCTGTTGTATGGAAGAAATGCAGGCAAAACTTGATCTAAGTTAGTTCGTACCGCACAAGGTTCTTCAAGCTATATTTGATATATTCTTAACTATATGTCGAATTTTGCACTCAGTTGTTTTTATTGATCAATGATCATGGAAGTGTTGATAATTGTCACTCGACTGAGATAGCGTCGTGCAAGCAACTTTGGTCTAGGAATTTATATTTGCTTTCCGTAAGAGATAACGAAAATGGCTTGTATTTGAAAATCTAGAGTAAGCTATGATGTTTTGTCCCGAAATGTTCTATTTAAAGTATATGAAAGATACGATAAAATAAGTTGTGAATAATAACGATGAGAAAAACTTGAAATCTAATGTACAATTCAGTAAGATAAAATTGTTGCACCTCAGTTGAGACGATGGGGTGGCATAGTGGATCGTTGTGAGGCGAACGGCATGAATTATTCAGTATGATATGAAACACGGTGAAGAGTTCCCTTTTCTTTCATTAATAATCGAAAGTTTTACCCCACACATAGTGGAATATGCAGATGCATATCAGTTGATTTATAGAAAATATCTTATCTCTTTAAAATCATAGGGATTTGAAGTTCTTCATATATGTAGCTCAATTTAAAATGTTGCTGAAGGCCTATTATAAAATCCTATTTTGAATACGACCTCCTGTCTCTTGTTCTTCCTCTCACTTTTATTTCCTTTTGTTCATATTGAATGTATTCCTACTTATCTTACTAATTAAAATCTGAAGAGGTTTAGAGCAAATACCTGATAATTATCAAACATAAGATTTCTCAGGTAATTCTGGTTTACGTATTTCTTGGGGAATGGCACACCAGAAGATAGCCTGAAAGAAATATCAAATAATCAGTCGTGATTATGGTTGCAACAAAACCAATCAGAACTTAAATTTTCAACTTAAATATCGTAGGGAGACATAACATCTTCTGCCGAGACTGTATGTTCCTTTAGGTGTTTTTATGGAAGATATGTGGTGAATCTTGCATCATCTATAGTAATGATGATGTAACCAATATGGCATCAACCACATAACCCTTGGGTCACCAATTATAGGTGACGTGGTTGATGTATAACCTATATAACCTCGATGCGCAATGGTAGTGGCAAGGCTGTTGAATCCACGGCAACGACACTAGTGTATACAACTAAAATCATTACCAACGGCTTCTTGAAGTCGAAGTGAAAGTGTGTGTCAGGATTTATAAGATCGCGTATTTGTATATACAGTTTAGAACAATCGAATGGTGTCACAATTACAAATAGAACGAGAGGGGAAATCCCTATTGCACATTGGTTACATCATTATTATTATAGATGATGCAAGATTCACCACAGATACGTGGTTATTGGTTAGTGTTTCTCAAAGTATTCTTTTGAATTCATTTCATTACTATGCCTACGAAATGATGAAGAAAAACGCCCATAAAGTTTAGTACTTTGTAGAGATTGAATCCTAACTGCTAAATTCAAAAGAGAAATCCCTACATAAGTTACAGTTATGAGAAGTTCATTACTACACCTTCGAAAGTATGCTGTTTCCTTTTTTTATTAAGGCTCGTATCAATTTTGCTTAAGAATAAATTATTTCCGTTTTCATTACATCATTTTTCTTTCAAAAAAACTTTTTGTCAACTGTCATAGTTCATAAATTCAACCACGAGTATAAACTCAGTCATATTTGAGAACTTCACGGCGCAGAATGAGCGCTTAGTTGACCTTCGGAGTAAACCTTAATCTGCTCATCTAAGTGGGGGGTTCAGGTGCTCGCTACCTAAGTCAGTTAGGTGCGTACCTGAAGTTAGGGTTAAACGAGAAACCCATTTAATTTTAAGTGCTCACTTATACCTAAAGTTAGATGCTCACCTAGAATTTACGAGTTACCGAGAAACCGGGCCCAGATCGTAGCACCTATTAGTGCTCAAACGATTTGGCATCCTCATATATATTTTGGAGTTCTTGCGACTGAAGGTATCAGCGAGAAGATGAAGCAAGCAAAAGGCGTAAAATTTGAATGTGTCACTAAAATGGGATTCGGGATTCGGGAATAAATAGTTTGGGGCGATATCCAGATAATGAACACATCCGAAACCATATACATTGCTGGAGGATCAATCGGAGTTCAAGCCATAGGCTTTATTCACATATTAGTCTTTGCCTAAATCTGCGCCGCATAATTGATCTCCGATGCGGAATAAACAGTTTCGAAAGCATGAGCGATTGGAAGTAGACATTTGCCATTGCTTATGAATACTCAACTTTCTCGAGAAAATTTGGCAATTTTAGGAGCTACTCGTTATGTTCGACTGCGTATTTCAACAGTTTATAAATCTAGGATACGTAATGGGTACTTGCCATGTGATAAAGTAAGCCAAAGACTTAAAATGGAGGAATAGAGGATCCGTAGTAAAGCTGACTTGTTACGGACCTTGTGCTCTTTTTAAGGACGCAGACTCATAATTCGTGTTGTTGTTTAAGATTGATGGCGTTGGTGAGCCCTGTAGCCTTCCGACATCTATCCTAAGTGGAATGAGTTAAAGGCCTTTTTATTCCTTTCTCAGCGGTCTATGTCCTTGTTTATTATTGTATAATGAATCTGCTTCTATTTGCCATTACTCCAAGGAACGCACTGTGCTTGGCGCAGAATCCAAACCAGTTCTTCCAAAAGTAAGTATCCTGTTGCTTACGTTTGTAAGCCGTTTTGGGGTCTCTATTCATAAAAGAAAGACACTGGGATAGATGCTTGTAAAGCCTTATATATACACGACGTGATTATGATGATGCCTTTATCATGTCGCATAGTGGTATAGAATAGCTATAGTTTTTCAATATCTTATTTTCTAATGGAGTCAGTTTCGCAACGTGTCGAAATTCTTGTCAATATTTTCCATGTGGCGTCTCAACGTTGGATAGCGTGTTTGTTTGTTTGACAATGGATGGAGCTTAAGTTTGGTTTATGCTTATTAAATCGGCCTTTAATCTGTTTGTGCTTGAACCTTGGCTGTTAACAAAGGCGAAGTGAACAACAATAAACATACATAACAGTACAAACTAACTGAACGATGTTTAATTATATCTATAGCTGTCACTTCATCTATTTATCGGTACCATAAATGGTAGTGTACAATATTTATGGCACGTTAGATACGTATTTCGTTGTATGCATATGTAATACGTGCATGCAGCATGTTTGTGCATTGATTCGGTATGAACATGCAACATACTTATGCATGCAGAAGTAAATGTATGCATGTAGCTGTAAATCAGCTTGTATGTGTATGCAGCGTACATGTGTATCCAAGGGCGATGTTATATGTTGTAATGACTTTTTAATGATTTTTTAAAATTTTATCCTTCTCAGGGAAGACGAATGGTCCTGTGTAAGACGAAATCCATCGTATGCAGTTGCTCTGGCTTTGAGGTAAGACTTTCAAACATTACAACTACGTTTCAGTTGCTGCATCGTAAGAAAGTTTTAGTACTTTCTACGCAACTGATATGTGGAAAAACCCTTCACTAATGCCATTCCATATTACTCTGCCCTCTCATTACATGACCCTGCAACTAATACTTTACACAACTGCATCACACCAATTGATAACATTTGATACTGCAAGGTTACTGTATCATGAAACTGCGTCGAGACTTTTGCTACAAACATAGCTTTGCGACTATCTGACGTTCGCAATGCTATCCAATCACTTTGCATTGTAGTATGTTGCCATTCTCCCTTCCTCCCACTATACTATATAGCCCGGTCTTGCTTTCGCTTAGCCCAGCAATTCTATTAGCAGACACGACAATCTAAATGTCGGACATAACTGCCATGGTAACCGTCATGGTAATTGCCATGGTAACTGCCGTGGTAACTGCCATGGTAACTGCCATGGTAACAGCTGTAGTAACTGCCATGGTAGCAACCATGGGCATGCAACGATCGGACATTTTTACATTTTCTACTAACATTGCTATGCTACTTAGTAATGTGAAACAATTAGATTTTACAGTCCTGTGTTACAGTTTAAGCTGGCCCTGCTGTTTTCCGACATGGGCTATCTTTTTACTTAAGGTGCCATAGTAACTTCAAGATATAACTATGATTCCAACGTGGACATTCAACTTCCGTACATCGATATGTTAATAGCTAACATGCTACAATTGCCACCCGATAATGTGAGATGGCTATGTTGATGGCAGCTGTGACACAGCCTGACATTAGCTACCAAAGCTTCTTAACACTATCTAACTTATCTATTCTACTCAGTGCTGTCATTGTAGTGTATAACGCCCCTTACTGATACGTCGGGCCCTGCCACTTGCACTGGCACTACCATTTTTCGGCATTGCCACATTAGTACCAGACATGGCAATTTAACTATTTGACGTAACGTTGATGGTCACTGACATGTTCGTACATTGTATAGTAGTAGCTGACATGTTTGTGCTACTACTTGACATTTCCTGTCAATAATCTTTTAATATGAGACGGCTTTGTTAACATTTGACATAGCTATGATACAGCGTGACCTCTGTTATCAATATAGCTATACTGCTATGCGACTTAACTTTTTCATTTAATTATATACATTTATGATACGGTGAAACCCCTGTGTCACTACAATTACCTGCACCACCAGTTCCTTTCCCTACCAAACTGTGTTTGCTAAAGTCAGATATGTTTATGTTACTATACGGTATAACTACGATATACACTGAGAAAGCTATGCTAGAACTGAAGATGTTAATGCAACTATGAGACATCGATATTTTACTTCGTAAAATAGCCAAGCTACGACATACTGTGGTGATGTGATTGTTTGACCTGATCGTTTGACTACTTCACGTGGTTATTTTTCTGTCTGCTGCTTATTTAACATGGCCATGTGACATTTGGACGTGACTATTTTACTTCTTCACGTGGTCATTCTATTATCTAATGTTTGCCAACTAGTATATGTGAGGTAACATTTGACATGGCCTGGTAACCATCTAACGTTGTTATTGTATGATCTAGCATGTGTGAAGTACCGCATCCGACGTGCACTTATAACGGGTTGACAAGCTGCCCTGCATGGCTATCTCACGTGTGTGTGTATCAGCAACACTACTCGATTTAGTAATGTGGCCACCTTACCTAGTCTTCTACTGTTGGGGAAGCTATGTGACTGTTAAACAAGACTCAGCAACAATCTGGCATGGCGATGTAACAATCTGACGTTGTTATTGTACAATGTAGCATGTCAAAATTACCGTATCTGACGTACATTTATGAAAGTTTGACACGCTGTCCGACATAGCTATCTTACGTGTGTGTATCAAACACACTGCCTCGCGTAGCGGTGTGGCCACCTTACTTAGTCTCCTATTGTTGGGCAAGCTATGTGACTGTTAAACAAGACTCAGCAACAATCTAGCATGGCGATGTAACAATCTGGCGTTGTTATTGTATTATCTAGTATGTCTGAAGTACCGTATCTGACGTACATTTATGAAGGCTTGACACGCTACACGACAAGGCTATCTCACGTGTGTGTATCAGAAACACTACCCTCACACAGTAATGTTACCATCGTACTTAGTCTTCTACTATTGGAGAAGCTATATGATCGTCAAACAGGTCTCAGCAACTATTTTGTATGGCCATGTAACTATCGGACGATGTTATTCTATAATCTAGTATGTCTAGGTTACCGTATCTGACGTACATTTATGAAGGCTTGACAAGCTATCTCATGTACTATGTATCTGACGCATTACCTCATGCAGCATTGCGACTGTCTTTATTAGTCTACTGCGAACAGTAACTGTCAAACTGGAGGCAGCTACTGCCTGACATTGCTCTATTACGGTCTGTTCTGCAGTGTCTACATTAGTATGTGAAGTGGCCATTGACTGTCTGCTTTTGTAGTTCGGCTACCTGACAGAGCTAACTTGCTACGTGACATTACTCTCCCGTGCTATTAAACACTACTTACAACCTATGGGACATACTACCCGTCCCGTGTTAACAGCATCCAAGGAAAGTCGAGTGTACCTGTTTACGTTTCTGTATGCTTTGTGATGCATTTTTCTCTCCTAGAATGCATAGAGGTAGAAGTAATTGTTGCGAACCTAATTCAAGCGATGGGTATGTTGAGTGAGGTTGCTTTAAAGCGTTCACAAGATGCACACACACCAGACAGTGACGCCGAGAAGCGAAGTTACAAGGGGTGTATCCATTCAAATGGGTTGCCCAAGAATGACCTAAAAGATGTGTCAAAGAGTCCATCTTCTATTAATATCTTAGGGATCGCATTAACTACTCTGCCCTAACACCTCACGCTTCTCTCGGCGACTCTGGCGTAACATTCCGTAACTTAACATTTTTCTGTTCAGTTGTGCTACGTAAAAAATAATCATATAGTACTAATTGCTCATGATATACTCTTTAACATTTTAAGTTTTTAAGTGATATACTCTTTAACTCTTTAATTTTTTAACACCTTGTTAACATCGCCATCTACATCTACATCCCCGTGATCCACCAATTGGTGCATCCGACAGCCCATTCACGCGTTCATGTAACAACTCATTCACTCGCTGACTCACTCGTCAGTTATTCAGTTATTAATCGATCCATCCATCCGTCTATTCATTTATCCATTCATTCATTCACTAATTCATTTATTCATTCTTTAATTCATTTATTCATTCACTAATTCATTTATTCATTCACCAATTCATTTATTTATTCATTCATTTATTCATTCATTTATTCATTCCTCCCTTTCTACCTTTATGCGCTCATTCATCTACTTGTACATTCGTTCTTCAATTTAGTAATCATAATTATTCATACCTTATTCGTCCAACGAATCCTTCCTTCCAGGTATCTATTTACTCATTTATTTATTTATCCATTTGATTAAATTATCCATCCAGTTGTTCATTCATTGATTTATTCACTCGTTCATTTGTTCGTTTATTCATTTATTCATTTGTTCATTTAATCTTTTATACCTTATTCATTTGTTATTCATTTATTCATTTTATGCATTTGTTCATTCATTCATACATTAATTCGTTCTTTCATTCTTTCACGCTGTGAGTGGGTACATTTGTATGTCTGTGTTCCCGTTAATATTTCCATTCCGGTTTTTCATCATTCTTGCTACACATGAGACCCCGTGACAGAAATTTTGGCTCTGATACAATACCAAAAGATGCAACGCTGGCTTGCACGAGGCAAAACTATACATGAACTTAACTTGCAAGTACATAAGCAAATCGAATTATGACTGCTCGTCGATACAGAAGGCCGATTGACAATGACTCACAAAGACCATAACCTTATAACTTAAATAGTCAACAAATACCGTATTCGTATGTCACAAGCGCTCCCACGGTGATATCCCGGTCCACATCAGTGCCTTCTTTCAAAGGGTTTATGTTTGCAAGTAGTTCCTAGCAAAGCCCTCGATCTAGGATAGCTCACCCGTATTAATAGACTGAACACTTGGATCGCCCTATAATGGAGAAAAATAGCGAAAGCAGGGCCGAAACAAGCATCAATAGTTCACATTAAATTTTTTAGGTCTCGATACATTGTAATGATTTTCCAATAAGATTTTTCATAAATTTGAATTGATGTAGCAATCTTCATTGTTCATCCGACGATGGCTTTCCTCAACTATGCCTTGCTGCACTGTCACCAGAGTAACTTTCTGACTTGCCCCTGCCCCCGCGGAACTATTTTGGACCATTTTGGAGGGCTTCCAACTGCTTCGTTTAGTCTTAAGTAAGCCAAAGTAAGTCCATCTTCATGTTATTCTTGTAGAGCCAACAGCGATTTGGATAGCTGTCAGCCACAGTTAGACATTGGTGTCTTGTCAGGTAGGTATCTGTAATGTAGTCAAAAAGTAATGAAGCGTAGACCATGTGTTATTATTGCGAATGCCTATCCAGTGCTTTGGAACCGTGGATAAAACTGCGCCGAAGTCGAAAGGAATTTGGTCGGCGGTTATTTTAACCTGTATCGCTGCTGTAAAACGCCGTTATATGCTTGGATATCAAGGTTTTAAATACTTTGAGACCTTTGACGTTGCATTTAAGGTTTTTATTATGAAATCTTTAGTGGAAGATATATTTTTATTACCATTATAAGGTAAGGTAGTCAAGTGAAAAAATGTTTGCCAGATGTAAGTCTGACCGGATGGAATACAAGTTTTTACGCTTTGTTTGATGTACTTAAGTCAGCAAAAGTTACCTCAAAAGCTGTTATGAGATTTAGAATAATATGCCAGTTCAAAAACGTGAGACGCACAAGTAGTCATGGCAAAGATCGGAACGCATAGTGAAGATGTGAAGTGTCAACGATCGCAGCTAAACTCCGTCCAACGGAATATGTTTATTATGTCTGAAGAAATAAGTTAATTTGTTGTCATATGGTTATACCTCTATCTAGGGCCATTTAGCCTTATTTATATAAAATATATAAGTATCTATATTTGGGACCGTTCTGTTTGATTTTAGGTACGAACTAGTTAAAAAGTTGCGAGTCAGAATAAGGCATCATCAAAACCGATAATAACCCCAAATTAGTGTTAATTACCTTTTAACCAAAGTTAGTCCGTAATGTACTGAGAATTTAATTTTCAACCATTCTAAAAAAAATGTCAAATCCATTAAAAGACTCTCGAGTTATAGCCCTTTGAAAATTTTCATGATATTTAGTCAACGTTTTTATCAGGGTCACGTGCCCGTACCACGAGCAGTGACGCCAATTTTTTTGACAAAGGTTTGCTAGATAAAAGCTGGGAAAAGTCGAAAAAAAGGAACCATTCCAATTTTATTATACAGTATTTACAGCCTTTAGTCTACTAGCCCCCTCCCTCCTCCCCCTAGAACGGAACTGTGGTTAAAGTTTGTCTTGTAACTTTGACTGACAGACATCCGAACTAAAAAGAGTTATTTTTCGATATTCCCCGCTGCTAAAACGGCCTACTCGGAAGTGCCGAATAAAAGGCTGCGTCTGAATAAACGGGGCGGGGTCATCATTATGGTCTAAAGTTAATAAACGGGAGTCCAAATAAACGGGGGTCTGAAATCCAGTCTCAATTTCGTGAAAGTTTTTAGTAAGGATGACACCATAGAATTAAGAGGACTTAATTCTATGGATGACACACATGAGGACAAAAAACGTACTAATTGACTAATTAGCAACTGTTTCAGGGTCAAACATTGCCTGGGAAGTTATTCAAGTGTTTTCAGACATCATTTACATTTTGAGTACTTGGAACATTCCTTGAAATTAATAAACGGGGGGTCCTAATAAGGAGGTGGGTTATAAATTTCAAAAAATTAATAAGTGTGTGTGTGGGGGGGGGTTACTATTATTTGGTACTCGGAATGACGTTTCTGATACCAAGGCTATCGTTAGAGAAACGCTAACCGGAAAATTTTTTGACTGGCAGCTCCCTGAGGCTCATTACTCCGAAAAGTATTTTCTCGTGTTCGGTTCAGGTTATGTTTGAGGTTAGGTTTCGAATGAGGGTCAGGGATAGTATTAGGGTTAGAGTTGAGGTACTGTCAGGGATTTATTTCTTAGAGGAATGTCTGCAAGGGAATTGTTCAGTTGGGCAATCGGCCTAGGACAGTAGAAACAGCTCTGACATGTAAGTTGAAACCACAGTAATCGAATTCAAATACATCGAGTCCTCTCTTTTCTTATGTGTTATGACCAAACTTAATAAAGTTATAGTTCAATTATTTCTTTGGAGTCGATATCTAACAACCGCCTGTACCCCTTGGATGTTACCAGCGTGCCAGAGCACGGTACGCCCCACCTTGAGAACCGCTTGTGTACCACTGTACCGGAACACACTGTGATTTCACCGGAGAACACAACAGCTAAATCTTAGTAATTCTTTTGTATGACAAACCCCAAATACAGCTAGCATCTCAATAAAAGAAATTGCACTTGGTAAGCACTTGGTATATTGACAGTGTAAAATATTTAGCAAAAGCTATCAAGCGGGTTAGCTTTTGTCCACACTCACTTCTACCATAAGAAAGGGGTGAGCTTCATGCGTCTTGGAAGGCTCTGAGTGAGACATGAAGAGTATGACACTTTTACATGTACTTATCTAAAAGTACTGAGTTAAGTTTAAATGTTGTTGGGATGGTTTTTGCTCAGGAAAATATATTAATCTCAAGACAGCTCTATTTCCTGTTTGTAGGCAATCTCTCAATCAAAGATCCCTGATGAGTAGTGGACCCGATGTTGAAACTACCCTAAATAATCAGAAAAAACACCAAACAAGCTAGCTGAGAAATAAAGGGCAACTTGGGCGCCCAACGTCAACGCCTCTCAATTTAGGATACCGGACAGAGAAACAAGCCATGAGGTACGCTCAACCGCCCAGCAGGACAGCTTCTTGCGGATCATGGACCGCTTCTGTCATGAATGAGAACAGATACTACATCCATTCCTTGTGGAAAGGCTCATGGAACGTCTACAGCTCCTCTGTCTCACAGAACGCGTTAAACAGCACTTGGAGTTTAGGAGCTGGTAAAGCACTGTTGACTTCTATCTGGGAAATTAGATGCTTAGTGATAAGTCAAAAGGTGATTAGACATTAATTCTAAATAGACGTCTGAACTCGAGACACACAAAATACATGTGTATTCTGAGATAATAGACTTTTGTTCCCCTCTTCCATGCCTGACTGACTTGCCAAAACAAAAAATACCCTATTACACAGAGAACATTATAATGTATCTTATTGTAATTTGAAATGAAATTGCCTTACGCAAGTCAGGTTATCAAGGTGCAATTATTTTAGGAACGGAAAGAATTTGGACACATAGTTGCTTCCTTTTCTCTACAAATTACGATTATTCTCTACACGTATCCCTGCAGTTGATTAAACAATCATCCTGACAGCACAATACTAGATCATTCAGAGTTTTATTGACTATTGATGGCATCAATTGTCGTCAAGCAATTAGGTTGCATCACAGGATAGCATTTTCTGAAGAGAGAGAGATACGTAAACCCGTACGTCACTGTTGGAGTTAAAACAATACCACGTAATTTTCTTTTGTCTGAATGCGTACTTTATTTACATTGTGCCGTGAATAGGTGCGAGAAATGAACACTGAGTGATACAATGGGCGTGGACAACTTTCCATGTTTGATGCCGCGCCTTTTAAAACGCTGGTGAAGAAATAAGGTTGACAGAAATGAAGGAGACAATAATCATGAACGCAAGCACATGTTCCTTACGATTATACGATGAAGCGAAATTATTTTTGCAATTGATTTACCAGGCGGCAATCGTAATTTAGTTATAAACAGCAACCATCAGGGAAGAATGCGTATATGTAGCATAGTGAAGAATATTAAACATTTAAGATGTATCAAATAAACCAAACTTTCGATGTATTTATCGCATCATCCTCAGAGTACAACAACCTTGAAAGTAATTACGACACTTTAAGAACCAAGTTGCCTAACCTTTTAAATTACAGAAACTATCTAAACTCAGTTCACAGTTTTCGTCCATGTACTCGTTCAATTTTCATTTTCATTCGTTTTTCAGTTATAGTATCTGTTACGTGACTGTCCTACACTGCCAACGCGATGGAAAACTCAAGAGCAACCGGGTTGTTGTTAATTTGTTGATTAATATCAGTGCGATACCTTTATGTATAGTACAGTATATCTGCTTTCTATGCAATTCACCCACCGTCTACTTGTGTTACTTGTTTTTGTGTTGCAATATCATTCTACTCATGTTACTATAATTACCGTCAATGTGCTGGTCCATTTAAATTTTGTTAGACTT
Source organism: Alatinidae sp. Z8VKAUB7J3 (assembly GCA_010016025.2). NCBI lineage: Eukaryota > Metazoa > Cnidaria > Cubozoa > Carybdeida > Alatinidae > Alatinidae sp. Z8VKAUB7J3. Next base: position 14,596,067 of record JAAAKM020000498.1, read on the forward strand.
TCCTGATAGTCTCTGCTTCGCGGCTTTACATGGAAGCCACAGAGCAGCCAGCCGGTCCATTAGCTCAACACAAAAATCTAGAGATCTAGTACGAGATTCGGAACCAATTCCCTCGGCACGCAAAGTTCAGAAAAGAGTAAATGAGAGAAACAGTTTTTGTGACAGTTGTATTTTGGAAAGATCATCCATACAAATTTATGTCCAATTTTCTAAAACTGTTGTATTTAATAGACCTGTTTATAAGTAGCGTTCTAAGAAAAGTTTCGGTTCCATAGCGTAAAACCAGAGCAAAGCTAACCGTTTTCCGGACTCTGCCTAGACGTTTCCTTTTATACAATACACCTTTTGTTTTGCCCTAAATGTTCAAAGACTCTTCTCGAATAGAAGAGTTCTGACTTCCTGGAACCTACCTAAATTGGCGCCTGGAAGTAAATATTAAACATTTACCAGAAGGTAGACCCTTGGTTGAGAGTGATCATTCCTACAATTAATGCATAAACATCGAATGATAAACAAGTTGAAAAGTTATCAGTAAAAAGGAAAAGTGCAAGTGGTGATATATTCTCTTAACTTTTCCAACTTCTCTCTTTCTCGAATTTTAATGGTAAAAATTGCGCATGTTGCTTACTTTTTTCACAGGATAACACGTATGTAGTGCATACGTCACTTGTCACATAAATTTACATTTACTGGTATTAGTACAGGGTTACGAAGTGATTAAACATCAAATATTTATGAATGGAGAAACTATATTATATATTTTGCTGCATACCTTTGATAGTGCAAATTGTATATAATGTACCGACACTCTTTGATTGTCTGTGTCTGTAGAGTCATTATCTGTTATCAGCTGAACAATTTCCACTAGGTCTGCAGATATTTATAATCAAACGTCAGCAATAACTAATATACTCGTTGTTGCCATTAGAAAGACTAAACCATGATGAAAACTGAAATGTAAGCCAAGAGGGGCAGAATATAGTGACCCATTTAGAAATACCAATTCGGTAAGTTAAGCAATATTCACTGCATTAACACAGCATATTTTTGATGCAGGCACATTCAAAGGTCCGTTACAAGCGCTAGCGTGTTTTGTCCATCATAGCCACATTCCAATACTACATCTGGGTACGGTAAAGAACAACTGATCCGGTACCTAAGTAAAGATGTTAGAATACCGGCAATCAAACCTCTAAATCTCTAAAAATCATGGAGTTACTACTAAGACACTCTAAACACTAGACAACGTTACCAAATTGCTTGGGAGAGATACTATTATTTATGTACTAAGTACCAGAAGGCATCATAGTTGCACAATACTAACCATCTTTCCCCAGAGATTCTGTCACATCCTAGCTAAATGGTAATTACTAACTTACGGAAAGTGGGATGGTAGTTACACCCAATCACGCATGTCTTCACTACTTGTTGGCAGATCTCTATCGTGTGACACAAAAGGATTCTGGAATGGTCTCTTAAATATAAAGAAGTCTTTGCAACTGCAGTGTAACCTGCCTTAGCTGACACTTCCATAGAATGGCCGTTTTCCCACAGCAGTCATCAATGAATCAGCCCTTACAAATAATATAGTAATTGACGCTCATAGAACGTTCCACCTCCCTAACGCGGTCAGCGACGACTTAAATACGGACCTGTTATTATTCCCCCCTGAGTATAGAGCAGATCCTTATTTTCACAAAATTACCAAGAGTGAAGTCAGTGTTACATCACATTAACCTCATGTGTAGTTGGACCCCTCATTACGTTAAAGTTTTGCTTGTCAGGCAAAGTTTACGACTGCTAGCAATCATTGTCTTTTACTTAAAGCTACAAAATTAGGCATCAATTTATGTTTCCTGAAAATTGAAGAGCCTTCATTATAACACTACCCAGATATGTCATCTAAATGCGGCTCTATAGATAGCTTTACTGATGCAATATGGAGTCAAACTTCATTCGTCAAGTATATGTCGGCATTTCCCAAATCTCATTCCTTGGATATTGAGTCTAATTCTATAAAGGAAATGTGAAGTAGGAAATCTCTTATTACTCCGACCAAGTCATTTAGACCAGCAATTATGTTTGTTTGACTAGCTTTACACCTGCAATTGCCCTACCTTTAATAGCTTGATATAGATCGTTGGCAATTCATCAATACTCTTTATCGTAAATCCCATATTAATATCGCGTGATACAACTTCATAATATGCTTGCCTTTGCCGGCAGTCTTCAGTCACGCACAGGTATGTTTGATAGCATTGACTTTAAAGAGCCTTCATGACAATTTTGACATGCGCAATGATCACTATTGGACAGCAAATCGAGGCAGAGATGACACACTCGTGAATTACATCTGAGAGTGGTAATCTTATTTATGTAAGAAAGAGAACGTCCCCACACATACTTCCCAATGCTGTATCGGTAACGCTATATAGAGAGATTTTGACCCACAGTGGCGGGGTTGGTAGAGGCTTGATCCCACTTACGTTCTTGACAAGTAATGTTTTTCTCTTGTAAACGGAACAAATAGATGACTGAAACAAGAAAGTCCATTGTCAAATCACAGTGTTATAAAATGCAAAATATTATTTGATTGTCCATGGGAACAAAACATTCGAAACCTTTCATTGTATCTCAGACTTCCGCTTATGGACTGGGTGGTGCCGCCCCTGATCCTGTTCTATTAACCTCGTTTTCAGGTTAACTCCCGCTTACTACTAGTGTAATCATAGTTAAAATACTTTTTATTGTGTTATGTCCTGCTTGCCATTTCATATATATCTGCCTATAGAATCTTATAGATATACTGCATTCTACCAACAATGCTTGCTCAAAACTCCCTGTAGAATCGTTCTTCATTTGTTTTCTTAAGTTTATTTTCCTCCTTAAAAGATCTTACTATCCAATGTGAGAAATTTCAGAAATGACCAGGTGGCTTCCTCCTCCCGTTCGCCCGCCTCCTCCTCGCAGGACGATGGTCGTGGTAAATTAATCATACATCATCCATTAGATGCTTATGACTGTAATTATGTCTTATGATAATCACAAGGTTTGGTCTTGAAAATGAACCATTAATTTTAGTAATTCATGAGGTTCAGACAACTATTATATTAAATTTTCAGCGAGAATATTACCAGGGACAATGTGGTAGAATCTTACTTTGAAATATCATCTAACCCCTCCTCATTGTTTCACACATTCTTTAGAACTCAAAAAGTTGCTGACTGGTACAAAATTTGAAGATTGCGTTAAGTAGAGGATTCGTTTTCCTAAACGTTATTTCCATACACTGGTTACAGTAGTCGTAAGGAGGGAAGTAAGAAAGCTTTTGACGAAGAGTTTCTTGGAAACGAGAAGACTGGAACACATGTTAGAAAATAAGAGGCACTTGAGCGACACATTTTCTGTCTCTCATGTTATCGAAAACGCATAAGTTGTTAACAAATTCTTGTTGTCGACAGAGCACCTGGCTTCTTTGTTTTTATGAATGCGGCTTCTAAAGCGGCAAGACGACACGATGATTGGACTTTTGCTAATACCCTACAAAAACCCTCTTGGTAATGATTCATTGCTACCAAAGGGATTCGTTTAGGGTACTACATAAATTCATCGCTAAAAGCTTTCCTACTTCAATCCATACGATGCTGTGACCATTGTATGGCTACAACGCTTAGCAAAATAAAAAAATAAATACTGTTACTCAATACAATATTCAGAACTTCAATGTTGCTAATAATTTTGGGTGAGAGCCGTATTGAAGGTGGAGCATAGGAGATAGTGGCAATAGTGACAAACTTGATAGTCTCTAAAGAGAGTTTCGTATGCACTGGCCGTCTTGACCGGGCTCTGTTACTTTGTCTTGTTCT
>JAAAKM020000498.1:14601251-14635728 GCA_010016025.2 Alatinidae sp. Z8VKAUB7J3
TTGCTCAGTTCTTTACATTATCCACTGCGTTCCAATAACAACGTTTTGATAAGCATGATTCAACGCTTGAAAGGGCTTATCTTGACGATTCCTCAAGATATCGTTCTTAAAAATTGGACAGTTTATCTATATCAACAACAAGAATGCAACCAGTGCAAAACATTATCAAACTTCTGATATTCATTAACTTATAGCGTCAAACTTTTGTACTTTATTGTATGTCAAAGAAAATCCTCTTCAATGATGCCCTTTCAGGAAGTTGCCAGTGTCAATTTTCGTTAGTATGGCTTCACTCAAAGAGAAGTGCATAAAACATACCATCAACGTAGATTTATCAAGGACAGAATAGGAAATAGCAAAAAGGCCAGTCGAAAATTGCAATGTTAACAAATTTTCTTTCAATTCTCTCGAAAAAGCTGTAAACGACACTATTGGCGTTCTCGATCCAAGTAAAGGAAATACTTTTGCCGTTTTGCTGCACCGGTTGATATTTTAGTCAGGCAAACCTCGTACAACGAGATTATCCCATTTGATGCCTCCATAGATTAAACGTAACCGAACTCCTCTTTGGTATCTGTCGTCACCCACCACGATCAAGCACGAAGCAAAGCAGTTTGTGGAATGTTTGAATTTAACCTCATAATGAAAACGAAGTTAGTACTGTTCAATTGGTAGTAGAATCTACTTAACAATTTAACAGATGTTGACACCAATTTCTTCTTTTTCTTTCATCCCTTTCCCCATCTTTGTTCTCTCTTACCACATGCCCTCACACAATACAAAATGGGCTATGAATACGGTTCATGAAAATAATCTCAGGCTTAGATTCCCCTGATACTGACCTGGGACCTGGATAACCAACATTTGGGAATCGTGGTGAGTATAGACGTAAAAGTGGTAGACACAGAAGAGGCTGCAGACCACGATGCTCCGGAAGCTTCCATGTTTCGAAGTTATATACTCCATGGCTTTGAGTTCAACCCATATGCTGTAAGCCTACAGCCGAATAAAAGTATAAACTTTGCTGTACAGCTTGAAACATAAGTAAACGCAAATATAACGTTATTCCCTTGTTTCGTAAGTAGCATCGCAAAAACATTTGATTGTTCCCCTTCCTGAAACGAAAAGGAAACTCTTCTCGTACAAAATTAGGGAGCACGTGTTCTTAGAGACTCCCCCTCCCCCTAGTCCCGGATTCCTTTGCCTCTGTAATATTCTTCGACTTTAACCTGTTGCAATTACAGCCTTACAGACGTATCAAGATGTATAAATTATAAACTTCTGACCTGCACACATGTAGGTCATTTGGTCCAAATTTGTATCATCCCCATCTACACAGTGATTAACAGGATTTGTAAAGATTATACCATAAGATTTGTAAAGATTATACCATAAGTTTCTGAAATTTCAAACTTGACCTCGAAGAGCGAGACAGTTTCACCCCTCGACGAACGTTTGAAGTAATATAGTAGTCAGGTTTGCAGCCAATTAGGGCCCAGGCTCCACAAGCAGTAAAATTTAGGTCGTGTCCTAAGACATTGTGACTTTGCAGGAACTCTTTGGCAAATAGCGTCACGAACATTATCAAGATGTCCAGATTCGCTTAAGATGGACTTTTGAAAGCGCGAGGGTTGGGAAGTTAAATTTTTGATGAATTGAGTAGGTTGTCTGGCTTAAGTGGCAGATATCGAGTCAGTGGCGGAAATATCTTGTGTGTAGTTTATGGCGTCTTCATTTTGAGGAGCTTTGCCCGTATATAAAATGCACCCTCGTTTATCCAAGCGCCAAGAACGTAAATGTGAGATAAACTGTTCGGCTAATAGAGGACGGACTTTGAGTCCGTGATGAAATGATGAAAAGGAGATGATTCAATAGACGCCTCCTTTTAAAATACTCCCCGTATAAAAACTATTTTGCCGACTTTTTTATTGAAAGACCCGGGGTTACATTCGAAGCACTAAAGTAGATTTACACAAGGATAAGAAATCCCAGTTTGCAAGCATTAGAAGAGTAACACGGAGAGAATGAAAACATCTGCCAGTAATGGACGAGGTGATATTTATGACTTCAAGGCAAGTAATTGAATCACACGTAGTTCATTCAACGTTTCCTTATGCAAAAGTCAATTAACTACATGTGTCTCCCATCCTATCTCATGCTTATTAATGTTCCCACCCTAAATCCAATTAAATTATCACTGAACTCTTCAGAAGAAAGGTTATAATGACTCTCTTAAGATATGTCTGCAACCTTCGTTGAATTGCAGGTTGTGTTTGTAGGTAGGGGTTTTACCTACGTGAACTTCGGTGAAGACCGGCCAACATTTAAGACTTGCAAGTACAAGACGCTGCCAATGATATTGTAGACAAAACATTTTGATTGAGTTGAGCTTCTGATGTTAGAGAACGTCTTCTTTTGAAAATAAGAACATGTAACTACAATGAATTTTTATAGCCAAAGTAATACAACACGATGTAAACAATTTGCGAATATAACAACACTGATGTTCCCCATTAGCATATCAAAGCGATGACACGGGATTATATGTATTAACCTAAAATGAATCCCTTAGTTGTAAACCAGAGGAACCAGTAATCGACTTAAATAGTAAGCGACCCGAAAGGTGTTACAAACGAGCGTATGTTTGTATCAAATTTAAAAAATATTTCAGCCAGATCGCTGTACTTTTCAGCCGCTTTTAGCCACCAGAGTAGATAGAAACTTAGACATCGATGTGTCTTACTTGTGTGTGTGTTTGTTAGGGTGCAAGAGTCTCCGAATTGCTCCAAATATCCTGCAAGTGGGGGAAGTGTGCAGATCTGCAATGAGAAATTCATTCAACAGCACGTTCGGACATTATGGACATTTTGTCTGGAATGGACAGCTTTGAGAATCGGTGAATTCCTCGTTTTACAGGAAGTATGCACTCTCCTTTACCCTACATCACGTTTGTCCAAAAAGCTTTCAAATCAGGCTCAATATCATCTCTATTGCCTTTAAAATAGTGCGGGAGCTAATGGGAATAGGGGGAGCTCCAGACGACTGCCGAGTATCTTCACAAGTGAGCGATTTAGATCAAGGAAATTGATCAACTCTGATGTTATCAACGTATATGATAGACGCAACAATAAAAGGAAGCGCGTGCCTACTTGCAGTTGCCTGAACTTCATTCCAGCAAAATTATGACAATGACCTTTTGACTAAAATTCCTTCGCGCAGACGAATCTGTCTTTTTAAGTATGAACGAAGCTGTAAATAACCAACACTAGCAAGTAACGAGAGAGTGAAAATCCTTCACCCTCTCGCTGTAATTTTTGTCATGTAACATTTGGACGACATGGCAAATTAAACGTTACGTCAAAGTCAAGGAGACCGTTAGGTTTTGAATAAGACGGGAGCACAGCAAGAGCATCAGCGACTCTGTTACCATTTTCACACCAAGTTCAAAGTTGCACATTGCTTGGTACCGTTGACGCCGTTGTCAATTCCCGCTGGTCCTTACGACACTAAACATAAAATTGTGTGTAGGGGCTATTGTGGTAAACTTGCATGTGTTCAAGGCTAGAACCACCTGCTTTTGACGCAGTCATGCTTAAAATCACAGTTGTGAAATAATTCAAACTTGACAAAGTTTGCAGCAGTACACCAACGCAGCAAAGGGGAAAAATATCTGCCTACCAAAATTAGGTGAGGTACAAAAAATTAAACATTCTATGAAATGCATAGGACTTCTCTCACATTTTACAAAGTAATTACGCGTGACTTTTAATCACTGTACGAAAAACAAATTAGCAAAAGTTTGTGGTTCGAGGTAAATTTAAAGTCTTGGAGCAGCTTTATTCTGTTTCGTTCTGAGCAGTTCTTTATTGTACAGCTCGAAGGAATCAGTATTCGTGAACCGAGACATCAAGATTACAGGTCAGATGTGCAGCTTAAGCGTACACTTTCTAGGCTTTGCTTTGACCCTTTTCAATCAATGCTAATCGCAAACTTCAAGAAAACACCTGCGCTGTTCCCACTCTAAACAACTTGCAAAATCTGCAAATCTTTACTTTATATATATGGCAAACTTTGAAGTAGCGCATTATAGTGATATTGCAACGTGTTTACAAAAACACACGTGTTGATTTCATTAACTTCGTATCCTTAGTGTTTTTTAAAAGCCCTTTACTTACTTAATCTTTCGGATGATTAGAAATCGAATGATTCATACCATACGAAGAAGCAATCAGCAAGAATGGGACATGAACTGTATTTAACTATACTAAAATATACACTTTTAGATGCTGTTGTGTTAAAGGAAAAGACAACTTTAGTTCTACTATGAAATATTTGGTGCGCTAAAGCCCACGTACTAAAGTGAATAGAAGTTAGTGCTAGTTTGGGAACGGTGCTACAGAATATCTAGATATCCCCAAAGGTGAGTGTGCATGGCTGAATTCTGGTCACGGCAAAAGTGGCCTTTGATGGATTGCTTGAACTATATAAGTAAACGGATATAGTAGCCACAGTTTCTTATACCTTCATAATATTTTGAAGAAAAAAGGAACATTACACAAATGTCTCCGTTTTAGTAGGCCTATATTCGAAATGTTTTTTACGGTATAGAACACAGTCCGAAAAAAAGCCGGAAAAACCCTTGCTTACAAACCTATTTTGTCTCCTCAGTGGACCTTTTCGGTCACTGGACCTATTTTGTTTTCTTACTTGGCCTTTTTCGTTAAACTTCGGTTAAGGTTGATCAATCCAACGATTCGTTTTCGCCATTTTGAATCATTCTTATGATTTGTACTCTGAGGAGTATCGGACGTAAAACGCTTTTTAGTACTCAGATGATTTTGCTATTTTCTGCAATATTGTGAACATTGGCAGTATTACACAGGATAGCTTTTGACATCGGATAGCCTTATCCTATCCAACTCCAGATCTGTTCCGTTAAGGTGCGTCCATATGGTACCGGGTGGCTTTTGGTATCCGATATCCGCAATCTATCTAGTAACAAATCTGTTTGGATAGAGTGTAATTATATGGTAATTAACAGGTAGCATTATTGCATTGATTCATTTTCACATCTATTCCCTAAAAGCTCTGTAAACATTTCTGATCAGATAACACGTGTTTGACCGGTTCATATTGTAATGGAAACGAGGCTATGCTCTTCCTTCATCTAACACTCTCTAAAATCTATCACTAACCAATGAAATTCTAACGCTCATTACAATATAAAACGCTAGGTCTGATTGAGTCCCAGCCAGGCAGATTTTCCCGTCGCGTAGTGAAAAATTAATTTTTGAGTTTTCGATTTTACCCTGCTCATATTTTGGTTCCGAGTCAACAAGGAATCGGCGTTACCTTCAACGCTGGATCTACGTCACCGGTTTGCTACATATGAAAGTTGATGCGGCTTCATATTTCAGGAGTTGACACAACGTAGTATTGACGCTGATCCAATGTCGACAAAGCTGAAAATGCGCATTTAAACCTCTTAAGAAGAAGCGTTAAAGATTTTTGAAAGATTAATTTAACATGAAAGTATATTTTGTACGGTATGTTTGATAGAAGTATATTACAAACATTTACAGGGGATCCTTTTATAGTTGGTAACTCTAGAGATTTAGAAATATTTTCTCTGCCTTAAGCCATTTCAAAAATCGCTATCTCTTGCTTAGTTCTACCTCTTAGTCCCACCCATCCATTTAAGCTAGCCGTTCAGAGTAGGTTCATTTGTCTCCTTTCTCTGCTCCTTTTCAAATTTTATCTATGGCCAACAGCATCGGGAATCTTATCGTTCTTGGTGGTCCCAAATCCATGAACAAGATCTTCCTTCACCTAATAAAAAGTCTAAGGAAAAGATTTACGTCATCTGTACCTAAGAGAAACGGAGGATATTACAGTAGTGGAAACAATCCCTCAAACCACTACTACGTAGTCAGCACAATGTGTTATCACAACATGTTACCAACTGCGGTCCCACAAACGTCGTTAAGATTTTAATAGAAACTGAACTTACATTTTCAGCTGTAACAACGGCCTGGAAATCTGCCAAATTTAATCCCGGCTCAAGCTTTGAGGTAAACTTCATATTAAAAATGTCATCACCATTTTCAAATATCATAAAACTCTACTGACAGCTTATGACCATATTGGAGACACTAATACAGCAGCATGATTTTAGGATATTGATATTGTAAATACTACCTGAACAATTCCTGCTATACTCTACGATAATGCGAACTCTCTTGTCTGAAAAGATTATCCCTCTGGCTGTCTATAATAAGAGTAATTTCAAATTCCAATCTCCGGATAATTTGATGCCAGAAAAATTTTATCTCAGTCTCCATTCCTACTACCCGCGGTTATCCAATACCTAAAAGTAATTACATGATTTTTTAGAGATCTCTGCATCTTAGAAAGATAATGTCAAGATATCCTCTTCAACTCTATTGCGCGTTCAGTTTTACTCCCTGGCATTTATTTCTTCGCAATAAAGGCTTGCAGGCCTGAAACTCATCATATCACTGTCTCAAAATCTGATCAAGGTATGGGATTAAGTTAATTCACCACCATGGCTATACTTAATTTGATCTATCCACAAACAGTAGATCGATTTTGCCTTAAGGGACCTTGAAAATTAATTAAAGGAGCTTTCCAAGCATATTATATTGATATGGCGGGTACCATGAAAATTGCATTTTATGACGATGGTTTAGAATTGGAAAATACATCAGTTGGCTATTTTATGACTACTAGCAAATATTTAGCTTCATCGAGAAGAAAGGATTTAAAGTGTCAGTTTCAAAAAGAATACTAAAGAAATAGAAAATATGTCACCACGAGGGCTCGAACTCGTGACCCACGCTTTCGCGGCATGCGCTCTAGCAACTGAGCTAGGTGTCCTCGGATGTTAACATACTCTATATCGCCACATTAACTCCCAATCATCCACCGGTGGACATCGATATCAAGCTCAACGTAATTGGCGACCAGCCTCTCTGAGCCATATTGCTTGACCAAGGAAAGACTGCCATCTGGCCCTTCATACTGTCCGAAGCCCATTAAAGTAGAATGTATAATCAAGAAGAGAGAATTTAAAATGTCAGCTTTGACATACTTCTCTAGTATTCTTTTCAAACTATTTAGTTGTAAATATTTTCGATCCCCAGTGGTGACATACTTTTCTATTTCTCTAGTGTTCTTTTCAAAATTATAAATATTTATAATGAATTGGAAGGTAATATGTCACTAGAACGACCAAGGTATATATTTACATATAACACTACTACATGAAGTGTTGTAAGCATTATTTAGATATTCAGAATGGTAGGAAGTTAGCCTCCTTAAAGTATTTATCTTGGTCAAAATAGATTTCTCTACTTTTTCTCAAGTGAAGGATAGCAGCTTTAAATAGAAATGTAGAACGAATTTTATAACTTTCCATCAAGAAGCCATCAGGTAATCCTAAGCAGAAACACTTATGCAGGTGATATACAGCTTTGCTTTCTAAAAGACAACATTTCTTTCAAGCTGCTTCAGTAGCTGCCTTTAAACCAGGCCAAACGGCAAGGATTACTCTAACAACTTCATTTTTTTGACAAAGCAATTCTCGGAGGCGAAAGAACAGAATATTTAACTCTGAACATGCTACATACAAAATGCTGCCAAAAGATTTCCCACGAGGAAAGATCATTGTGTTGTGCATGGTGGAAACCGTAGGATAATCAATACAGTGGAGAATTAGAAACAAACAGTTACGTCAATATTAAAAGGACACTAGAGAACTAGAGAACGAGGATTCCAGTGTAAAAGAGTGACCATGCCAGCATAACTCTTTAATAAAATACTTTCCAAAACGGACGTATCTGTATCAAATATCACCTGTAGTTCTACAGCATGGTGTTGCAAAACGGGTGTTGTGTTATTTTAGTATGGTACTTGGTAAGGAAAGACTAACAAAATCTGCGCCAGTGTTACGTGGGACTTTATCTGACCTCTTGCACCATGGGTATTTTCCAGGGGTGTCAAAGAAGAGACTTACCCCACTGGAAGGTGCTGAACGCATCTTATGGTGAAGGCTACCTCTGATGATTTTAAACGGTTTGCCCTCTACCCGCCCCGCAGAAAAGTTTCTTTGATTGCTCATGTTCTGTGCACTTTAGCGGTAAATTGCTAAATACAATATTCAATGAGGCGTCTGTGGAAGTTAGTACTTAATGTCGTCATTTCTGAACGTTTCAGTACCCTAGAAAAAGTTTAATGCAACAAATTGACTTTCTTCTTTAATGACTGGGAGCAGGTATTGTGACCTAGGTAGTTTGCAACCTAAAGCCCCCAAAATGTCTGCTCCAAGAAACCTAGCATATCAGAAGAAATTAGTGCTTCGAAAGGAGATTGTTTTCAGTTCGGTTATAGGGTTTCGGACACTCTTTGGTTTAATAATGACAGTTGTTATCAAGTTTGAAATTAAACCAGCCGAAGAAAGATTATTTGAACATAGTTTTGTTTGGGATCAAGACTCTGTGAGGTCCGTTGCATCGCAAACAATCCAAATATGAAAGGATATGTGCATTGATGCAGATGAGGAGGACGAAGAGGCCTCAAATCAAGAGCAAACATCTTACAGCTTGACGGACATTCTAATTAGCGTTTTACTTACATCACTTGTTGATGTCGTAATTGCCTTATCAAGTGGAATTGGGTTGGTTCTGTTTATAAACTTTACAGTAACTTATCTATTTTGATGACGTGGTTGGCTTACATTTCATGACCACAGGCGACCAATACATAAGTATTAGTAAACTCATACAGTTTAACTTAATTTCTCTGACTCGGAAACATTGAAAATTGAATCGTGGACTTTAATCTTGGACGTAACTGTTTTAGCTAACGTTTCTTCTATGTTGCTTCTAACGTTTGACCAACTGACCGGGTAAACTTAATCAATTTTCTACTTACTCACTACCCTACCAACATTTCGAACATTCATGTACAGGAAAGTTAACTATCGGAAGACTAAGTACACTCCGTTGTCTCAGAGCCCTGTGCAGCTCTATTTGTCACGTGCAACGTAAGATACACGTGATTCGTATCGCAATGTATCTGTAGTAGACCACCTTATCAAACGGATATTGTTACCGGAGACATTCTGATCACTTATGTGGGTAACCATAGAATTTCTGCTATGTTTATTAGATATTGCTACACAAAGAGCAATCTATGCTTTCTGAATACAGCGTACAAAACGTTATATCTTAATCCGACACAAAAGTTCTTTCAACTTATCAGTGACCGTTGCGCACATGTGAATTAGAAGCTGGTGGTCAATGTACGCTTTATCTTATAACGTACAAGATAACGAATATCAGCTTCTAGATTATAAGTTAAGACAGGAAATACAGGGTTGGGATATTGATCTGGTGTACATCTTTGCCCTATCAATTTCATTTTGACTTTATTGTGAGTTCATGATAAGAATATTACAAGGTACTTTCAAATACGTGGCTTGTCATTATGATGGATATTATAGTTACTCTGAACACTATTGTGAAAATGAGATTGAATATTGAGTTAAGGAGATACGAGGCAACGTAGAAAATCTCAATCTAGAGTTCGAATACGTAACTTAATAGGAAACGCTCGTTAGGCCATAACGACCTTGGTTACGTGGTAGCAACGCCGTACCTAAGACTGTGTTTTCTACATGCCATTGCAAAAATGTCAACACTTTTGGAGTTATCATATAGGGTGATTAGGACTTTTAATAGATTAAATTAACTTGCAAGTATAATTGGTCTAGGGACTCCATATTCTTAAAATATTTTAAGAAAATACTGTGCTGAGCATGTCGTTGCCATCATGTAACCAAGGCCATTCATTTCGGGTTAAATCGACAATACATATCACTTCAATACTTTCAAGAGCGACTTTGAAAGCGTGACAACAAGACTACTAAATAGAAAAAAAAGAGAGAGTAAAGTAAATTTTGTTTAAAAAGGTACTACTAGCATTGTCAGGGGGATGGGAATGTTCCATTGAAGACCGTAACCAAGGGAGGTGTTTTGGGTGCCATCCCACAGTAAAACTGTTAAAATGTTGCCAAAGTACTGTTCTGATGTAATGTCTATTATCAGTCAGTGCTATGATAATTTCAGCTATTGCACATAAGTCTTTCAATACTAATATTTTCTGACATTATCGCACAAGAAAATAAGAATTTCAATTCAATTTAGGGATTTAATTTCCATCAACTACTTTATTGCGACCATGATAGCTCATTACCCCCTGATGGTTCGCTATCCCCTCAAAAGCCCTTTGGTGCCCCTGATGGCTCATTACCCCCTGATGGTTCACTGTCCCCTAAAAAGCCCTTTGTTGCCCCTGATAGCTCATTAGCCCTTGATGGATAATCAATCCCCTGATAGATCACTACCCCTCTAAAGGCTCCTTGGTTCTCCTGATAATTGTGGATTGTTATGGACTTGTTTCACTTCCTGATCAGGAAGATCGATCTTACAATTTATCCAAATCTGTAAAAAATCCTGGGTTCGAATCTTTCGTGTGGATTAGAAGTGAAAGGAACATTGGAGCCCAAAAACTCGTGAAAAGGTGTAAAATAGTGAATAATTTTAAACTGTTGATACATTTCATATTTGACCATATCAATTGAACATTTAATTTCTTTTAAATTTTTCTGTATTTAATTTTAACGTAAGACATTATTCGACCATTTCCAGGGAAGCTGAGACATATTTAGAAAGGTCTTCTTTTTATTATATTCAATCTTCAGAGACGATCTCTCTGGGGTTTTACTACTAAGAGTTGAGATAAAGCCCTCTTCTCCTTGGATACAGCTAGTGAAAGAGAGAGGGAGTGGAAGACCCACTCACAGCATCACTACACCTTACACTCTACCAAAAGACAGAAATAAAACACGTCAACAATGCTTTGAGCCAGCCAAACCTTAATCTTGTATGTTTAATTGAAAGTTGCCATTGGTTTTGAGATTACATCCTACGACAAAAGAATTATTCCTATTTATCGGTACATTTGTAAATTTAATAAAGTTTAGCGGCAGACTATTCTTAAAGCAGACAATTCTTACGTTGTCCTCTTTGGTATTTTTATTAGCCTTTAAAAGGGTTCCCAAATCTGCTTTTTAAAATGGCATGTTAACGTGAGTTAAATCATTATTGGAGGGATATTCTGTTGTGCACCCAATCCATGTTTACAATGTTTACACTGTGCAAACGTAAATTGTACAATATTGAAACCCTTAATACATAAACAAAACACAATGTTTAATAGCTGGAATACTAAAGAATAATAGACATCACACTGTCTTTATGAATTCTTTAAGTGGTTTATCTCTGTTTGCAAATCTTTGTATTCTGTAAAAACAACGGAGGTTATTTAATTCTCCTCAAATCAATTAAGGAGTTGTATCATAATACTCTCCTGAAATAAAAGTTCACTTCATAACCAGTGTTTGACGTAATGCAGCTTTGAGATGAAATCTCTCTTTCCAGTACCATCATAGCCACTGGAGATTAGAGCAAGTTAGATTACTTACGACAGCTCTACACAATCAATTGACGCCGTCTTAGCTGGCCCATTTTGACATCCAGGCTTTGGCTCCGACTTGAATGTGCCACATTTAGATTCTAGATGCCTCAGATGTCTTGCACGGTGCATGGAAGGATGATGTGTCAGAGTTTCCCCACCATTTTAAAGTACTGAAGAATGTCGTTTTCGTTCTAAATCATCCTGCTGCACACATTCTCGTGCCATAATCTCTCAAGGCGACTAAATGAATACCGATATAGCTGATCCTCAGAAGCCTTTAACTAACATTGCTCAAGACATCCATGATCTAACATTTCAAATCCTCTCTTCTTGATGATACTTTCTGACTTTAATGGGTTTTCCATTGATGACGGGCCGAAGGACAGTTCTTCCTTGGTCAAGTCATATGGCGCAGAGAGGCTGGTCTTCAATTGCGTTGAGCTGGATGTCGATGTCCCTAATTGACCTCAAATTTTTATGGTGCACCAAATTACGGGGGGACCTGAGAAAATTTTAAACATTGGGGGACCTGAGAAAATTTTAAACATTGGGGGACCTAAAATTATGGGGGGGGGCTGAAAAGCTGCATGAAACCATGTATTTTGGGGGACGGGGGTGGAAGCAGAGAAAGTACTGTAAATAGAAATCTGAGCAAAAGAACTAACACCGAGGGAGGAAGCTGATAATGGCAATGGAAACCTCTTTGAACTTTTAAATTAAACAGTGCATTGGGATAACACTGTGCATTGTTGCATAAGTGTTATTGTACAAATTTGTTGTGTTTTCCTTCAGTTCTTTCCACATTTACGCATATTAGGAGAATGTCAGTTTTAGAAGGAAGGATGAACATTTCAAGTTAAAATTTGCCAATCGAGGCATGGGAGTTGGTAATCAATTGAAACAGACAATTTTTTTTCCTAGATAAGAACAACTCAATGTTTCACTAATTTATTACTCGTACCTTTCCAAAGCTGGGGGCATTTTAGATCAAATTTTGATTAAGCCCAAACTTTATTAGGGAATAGGGTGCCTCCCACCTAATATGCCATTAACCCTACCTTACATGGGGGGAGGGGGACTAGTATGCACACGGCTACATAATTCAGCTCATAACTTTCTTACACCTGCCAGGATTGACATGAAATTTTGTGACTTTTCCTAACTTTTACTTAGGAGTCTTATGATCTAAAATATCTTGCCTAAATACAACGTATACATGCAGAAATACCCTGGAGATACTAAAAGCCCTTAAAAACTAGCCCCCCCCCCATGTATGAGAAGAGCCAAAAAGCCCATGTAAGGTAGGGTTAACTGTGATAATGAAAAGGGCTTCAAATATGAAACAAATGAGCTCCCATTTCACTTGATTTTTATATTTCATGAATGATGATGAGTCATCATTCAAACATTTTCTGCTGGAAAATCCATTAACTTGAAACACAAAGATCACTGCGTACTTTATTCTGAAGTACCTCCATGTTTCCCTGTTTAAAAAATTTTGAAACTTACAATACATTTCTTTATTATTGTTTCAGTGATCTGCAGTCACCTAATTCAAGTTTTGTCCAAGATTCAGCAGATGGGATAGAAACAGAAAGCTCTTTCAAAGGTACGTTTTTCACAATGTCTTCTCAAAGCAAACCTTAATAAAATGACCTATATTTTTGTAAATTTTTAGTTGTTTCTCATTATTGTTTATTAGCAGTAACAAGATCATTAAATCAATCCACACTTGAAGAGAGTAGACCTACTTATTATAAAGAAATGTGTTATTTCTTCTAGTATCATGTGACTGTTTCATAGAAGGAAAAAGTCACTAATTTTGACAAGCTACCAACTTGAAAAAGTTTGCTAAGTAAAGAAAGCCGTTTATAAAAGTATTATTAAGACCAGTGAAAAGACATCATATGTATTACATATCTACTCAGTAGAATAGTGATGTGAGATGTAGTGCAATTCATTTATTAGCCATTTTAACCATTTGTTAGCCATTTTAACCATTTGTTAGACCTTTCATTCAATGTTCAATATCAAAATTCATTGTATCTAATTCTTTTACCCCTTTAATTTTGAGATGGAGACGAGGTTGATAAAGAGCTCTTTAAAGTCCCTGAGATCCCTGGTCAAAAGTCAAAGGTTTGTCTCCAATACTGTTCTGCATTATTAATATATGCATGGAATATCTTTGGATAGTGCCCCAGTACTATTTCAAGTTTGATATTTTATTGTTTTTGCCAAAGTTCTTATTTGAAGGGATGCTAGTAAGAAGGAAACCAAATAGGAAAGAATTGCATCTGTCAGTGACAAGTTTGAAGTAATCAAGATTGAAGATAATGTTAAAAGATGTTACACGTTTGTATTTCTTTTAAAGGAACACATTTTTATGATTTAGATTTTGAAATTAATAACTTATTAGGATGTTCACTTATTTGGCAAGTTTCACTTCATCCTTTTGGGTCATAAGGGTGTTTCTTTTTGAAAGATATAGCCAGACACTTGTTGCAATGACAATCCTGGCACTTATGGTATTGGATCATGCTGGGTAGATGTTGTGTTATATTTTCATCCATAACACAAAATAGGTGAAAGACATCCACAAGTTAAAATCTTTTTTGCCGAATGTATAACCATGACGTTCTAAAAATATTCTAAATTTGTAGCCATACAGTTAAAATAAATAGAATATTTATATAGATTGCCTCCATGCTCAATCCGTTTATTGAAATCCAAATTTCAATAGTAACCAGGCGAATATTAGTGAGTCTAAAGAGAGTGGGGAAAGCTAATATAATTGATGAAATTACTAATAATAGAATAATAGCAAAACTTGCTTACAATAGTGATCTGTTCGTTATGAAAGGAATGTTGTAGCCTATAGTAACTTAAAGGTACATAAGCCAATTTTTTAAGTAACAAGTTCTGCTTTTGTATATGATGAATTATGGAATTTCAGCACATTTTATGTACTGTCTTCACAATTCGTTCAGTTATTGCACATGTCATACATTTATTATATAATTCATCATTGTACGGTACCACTTGCCATACTGCTAATCATCATCTCCTGTAATTGTACCGTAATTCACTAGATGTTGCCATATAGTTTTTGAGCCTCATGTCAACTAAACATTTGCAATTTCTGTATGTTCACTCTTTTTTAATTCTTGTTTTGTGATGTAGTTGGATACTGAAGAGGAACTGATTTCAAAGCGTACACGCTCCAAGTTTCCACTGAAGGATTTATCCTTAGAAGCACTAGAAGGTACAACTTTACACTCTTTCTATAGTGTGGCGATACCAGTCAACACTAATATACCTTGATAAGTATAAAATGATTACAGTTACCTCAGCTGAAGAATGCTTCCTTACTTTATTGTATTAGCAGCACGTAACTGTAAAGAAACTTTATTTCTTGTAGGAAAGAATGAGTTTTAAAATGGTGTTGGTAGTGCTCCTGATATGTACTCCAGATATGTTTCAACTTGAACTCCAACTTTCAAAGAATAATGAGATATTAGCCTTATTGGATAATTACCTCGTTTTAACACTTACTTTGCCAAAGTATGCGAAAATGGCATGACATGTGTTCATCCCAGCTCCTCAGTTTGCACCCAAAATAGTTTTGTTAGTCAAAATTGTATTTCTTATCAAATATGAAATGATATGCATAATAAATAGGGAGACATTAACATATCCTTACTTCTGCCTTCAATTTTAAATGCTTAAGGAGGAAAACCTGTGTATGGATACCTCTTATACCATAGTTAACTCAATAACAAGGCAATCAGCCATGAAAAATAGATATAAAGTGTACTTTAGAAGAAGACGTTGATTGCAAGAGCAGCGGTGGAGACATTAACAAACAAAGACGAGGAGTATGTAATTGTTCCTTTTCTTCTGACAGTAGGACTTAGCTTTTACAGTGGCTACTTACTTACCTCGATTTGATAATTATTTGCAACTGTCCCTGTTTGCAACAGTCATATGCAATAAATTAAGGCTCAATCACCGATGTGAAGGAGAACGAATATAGTTACAGCAACATCATGAAAATAGTATGGGCATCACAATAAGGAACTTAGATGATAAGTTTTAAAGTATAAAATTACTCCTGTAAGAGTTTCAAAGTATGGCTGACTGGTGACCTACACACCCAAGAAGAATGGATAAAGGATCAATCGATTACTATACTTGTAGGTGTTTTAAAACAATAGAGTTGGCAATTTTGAAGGTAGCTAATCGTTGGTTTGAGGAACTAACCAAGAAACTGGAGGTACAGGGAATATTTGGCATCAATTTGCCATAGCTCGCTTGGTTAGGAAAGAGACTGCTGAATAGTGTCATTATTGACTGATATTGCTACCTGTTTCCATTTGTCGGCATTGACTTAGAAAGAGCATTAATTTAATTTTCCACCTACAGATCTTGTCGCTTAAGCTTATGAACTGGAGAAAGAGTCATTAGTACAGTGAATGCATTACACGTAGTGTTATTATCTCAATAGTATTTTATTAATAGTTTGTTATTTATCACAATTTAGTAAGCGCTATGATTTATTTATAGCGGCATTTTGTGCACCAGACTTCGACCCGGACATCTACGATTCTCCAATACTCGGTGATGGGGATGAAGAGGAAGCTGATTGGAAGAAATTTCTGGGAAGCCTCATCAGGGAAGGTACGGGTTACTACTATTTGTGTCGCAAGTGAAAAATTTGAAAACGTGCAAATATTTGTACTCCAAGAGATGTCTAATAGCTGTTTGTAATACTTCCTAGACCGCACGAGTTCCGCATTTTGACACAAAGTTTCGGGTTTAGTGTGCACGGGCAATGTAAGAACTTACTTCTTTTATTGCAAATATCTTGAGGGATGTGTTTTATCGAATCAAAAAGGCAACGCAGTTGATCCCAAATAATCGCATACCTGGTCAAAGCATATCCCACTTAATGGAGTAAAATATTAAAACCTAAGCCAGATAGGCCTATTCCTATTATGATACCCCCGTTTTGTCGCATATGCTCACTTAATCCATCCATTCCACCACTTATTCTCGATATTATTTCGTGTGTTTTACGGTTTTTTGCTCGTAAAAATACGACATCCGTTCAGTTCTATTGATTGAGGTTTCTCATAATGTGTAAGAGGTGTTAAGCAGCTCATCATAGTAACTCTTGAGATGTTAAGCAAGTCTACTGGAGTTAATATGTAGCTGTGATTGGTTCTTGTGTCAGGTGCAAAGCCAGTGCAAGAGGCGATGGAAATTATTAACCAGGCAACATGCCTCTCAAAGTCATTTCCATTTTACCCGCACGGCGTTTTGTTTTGTTTCGTTTTGTTTCTTTCTGACTATTACTTGTATTTTATCAAATTTATTATATTACGAAATAAAATTTTAACTGATTTTTATTGATTTTTGTATCTCTATAACTATTGTCAATTATTTAAATCATTCCATGAACTTTTATTCAGCCTCGTCATTCATTTTCATCAATAACATTTTTCATATCATTTGCAGCCAATAAATACATAAACATGTATCAAATGCCTAAACATACACCAGACTTAAGCAAAAGACATGAAAATAAGCTCATGGTAATTGCATATGGAAGAAGGCCGAAATAAGTTATAAATGCCAATAAGTCAGGATCAACTGTACTATTTTTAGTCTGTAAGTTGTAATACTTGAATCCAAGAGGATTGAATGACGTAACACCTTTGTACTAGACATCTTATATATTAGACACTCATGAAAAGACTGATACTCAAACTCATTAACTTCAGGATGATGTTTTAAACGTTGTTACAGTGATAACACTGGCAAATGGGGTAGTGCCGCATGATCAGGTAGGAGATGAAGTTTTGGGATGAAGAACAGAGTAAATATTTGACTTCTGTCTTAAGTTGATCCCTATTACTTCCACAATTTACCCTTACTTCAGTTCTATAAGGTGGCTAGAAGATCAAGCAGACTCTCTTAATATTATTGCGATTCCAAATAGAGTATTTTATAATTTTGTGTTATGTTAAGCGCATCCACTACAGAAATGCTAAGGTTGTTTTACTCTTACATGCCAACAAGCACCCGCACACCTGAACGGTCATTAAAGGCAGGTGACCCAGTAGAATTTCTGACTGTTGATTCACTTTTTTCCGTCGCTTTTTCTAATAATAGAGCCTAATATCAATGACTCAATCGATGATCTTGACGACGACTTCAATTATATGGAAAACGAAGAAGAGGAGTCGATAGACATAGAAGAATACAGAAATGACCGTGCTGTGCGAGTTTCTCGTAAGTTTTAGATGCAGTACTTTGATCATGTTTAAAAGTGCTTTCTCTTTTGGACTGGACGTAAGACATACATACACTGAAATAGCCAGCGTTCACTTATTCGTGTTAACATTTATAACATACAACATTTATAACTATACGTGGGAAAGGTGCGGATAATAAACTTAATAAGTATTTAGTAAGTGTTGTTGAACCATTAACTAGTACTGAGTTCACCCTAGAGGATTCATTTGAGTTTCCATAGAAATTCATTGCTTGTATGGAGGCAGAATCATTGTTTGGAACTACACAGTACCTTCTGCCTTCAGTTAGCTGTTCCAACATACGTTAAATTTTCCCTATCTACTCTATGTCGTCTCACCACCTACGTTTTTGCTTTCCTTTGTGTCTCCTCTGTGGTATATTGGCCCCACATAATTATCCTGCCCACTCTTCCCTTATGTAATTGAGTTTCTCAACAATGTCTATCATTTTTGACTTCTTTCCGATGGTCGCATTTCTGACTTTGCACCTTCTAGTAATATTACCAATGAATTCTCCCGGTATCCCAACTATTCAAAAACTGTCCCTCTTTCTTTTATACCTGTTATTTACAAATGAGATGTTGACGTATTCGTTACATTTTCAACCAGGATGAATTGCACTTGTTTCAGCAGTACCTCAATAGTACTCGCAAACATTACGTTCGTATCCGAAACTGAAATTAACTAGAGTATGCCATTGTGGCGTGTACTGCTTAAAAGAGGAGGCAATGGGTTTACCATATTAGTTTTTCTTTGATTTACATTCAGTGGTCTTTCAACAAACAATTTCAAAATCATATCAGAATAATACCAAGTGTACAGTGATGTGTGCTGTTCGCTCTGCTACACTGAAATTGGAAATGTCTTTATGCTACCAAAGTTTGCCTCATGAAATATGTTTTTGTAAGAGCAGGTCGTCTGCAAAATCGCGCGTTCTCCCCTTGCCAAAAAGTATAAGCATTTACAAACGGTTTCCACTTTACTCTTAAAACAACACTTATTGAGCTTAGTTATCTTTATATACATAAATATAGATGTGTGACCCTATGATATGGCTCTTCATACTAAAGGACCTAATTATTAGATACTTTTATTACGCAGAGCAATATGAATTACTTGTATATGGGGTTGAAAAACAACAACTGCGTATATGTGAATTCATGCGTGGTGACAGAAATAGGTCTTAGAACTCAAAACTACATTTACTACAACTACTTCCCAGATCAAAAATTTACCTAAAATATTTCTTCCTCTCCAGCTATCTAGGCAGGAGTAGGAGGCTGTGAGACGTACCACTTACTTTTGGTAAGAAATTATAGTGTTTGGTCAGTTAATCTAAACTGTGATAGCCCAGAACGAAGAATTTCAGTGGAAAACTCGATCATTTCTACATTGTTTTCTGTTATATACTTCATTATCACTATCTGTGTTATAACTATCATTTACACGACCTGTATGGCAACCAATGAACAATTTGTGCTGCTGTATTAATATTCTTTTGACGTCACCATTTCCAACCCTACATAGTCATTCATTTTCTTGTGATAAATGTCAGTGCATTATTTCAACAAATGGTTTAGTTACATAATTGTTTGCTGCTGAGACAACATTTATCTTGAAAAATCTCCTTATGTTCTAATGATCATTCTTTCTCATCAGAACGCGAACTTCAAGACATGTTTGATGAATTGCTTGAAGGGGTAAGTTTGTATTGATAACTTATCTACCTCTGTATGATACTGGAAAACTTTGCACAAATCATTAATAGGTCACTAGTGAAGCAAGTCTTTTCCAGACTCATATATAACGTTGACCATTTTCAGTTTAATTTGCGTTAGAGCAAGACATTTTGTAGTTGTACCAACCATGAGGATGTTGATCAGCAGCTAGCCTTAACATACACACCATGGTTTGGCTTATTGTGTCATTATTTTACAAAATAAAACGATTTGTTATGACCAAAGAGTCTATTAGCAGTAGACCAAGAAAGATACCAAAGGCATGAAAGGAAGTAATGTCAGCTTGTTTTCTATTATCTGATAGGGTATGCTTCTAAGGATGCAGACAGCCAACTATTATTTTCCTTGAAAGTGAACCCCACGGGTATCAATGTTCACTTGTAGACTCTTTCTTTTCCCTAGTTCAAACCACTGACACCTGCTGTGGAAGAGTACTCTAGCAAAAGGTAAGTTTGCCGATTCACTCCTTAGAGTGGGGCCATTGCCCATGCGTTAGCTTGGAGAAGGGATGCAACTATAATTGAGTAAGGGCGTTAAATAAAGGTCATTATCGACACTGCGAATTGTAGTACCTTTCATTGCGAGAGCATCAGGATCATATTGCATATGCCAGCGTAGCTTTGGTGTTGTTTTCTCTACTGACAAAGGAGTGTGTGCATAGCATAATGCACCTGCCATCTTACTTCAGCTTCTGTAAACTGCTTGTATCTTGAGTGCTACTCTTTTATATATATTTGTCTTTATTTACTTACGTTTGAGAATTCTGATAGCTCTAAAACTGAACCTGTTTGAATGTGAAAGACATAGAGTGTAGTGACGTCATTCAAAACGGACGACATCCCAAATTTCTGTGCCTCAATGGTACGGGACCATGGTGTAATGGTAGCACATCACGTTGCAACAATGGACAGGGTTCGATTCCTCGTGGTCCTACGTTTGCGCCACTGAGCTTTTCATCCTATATCATCATCTAATCACGTGAAGAGCACTGCCTCTGTTTGGCACTTTATTAAGATAAACAAACGTCATTACGTCCTTTTTTCGCAGGTTTCTACGTAAACAACATTGTCGTGTCACACAGACTTTATCCCATAACCCATATGTTGCTCTCAGAAGCACACTTGACAGCACGTCTCCCTTTATCTTGGTTTTCTGCTGCCTAGGTTTTGATCGTATAATCCTTGCACTTGTCATGCATTGGACATTCGTTGTACCAACATCTGGCCTTCCACTCAAATCTACAGTCCTCTGCTTCTTTACTTAATCAAATGTTTTTACCAGGTTAATTAACATTTAATACAGCCGTTATTGTATTCCCTACTTCGAAATTTGTTTGAGATGTATGATCAATGATTAATTATAGAAACTGTTAGAAACATGCTACTTCATGATAATCATGGGTTTTTGAAGAGATTAATTATTAAGTTATAAAACTTTAATGCATCTCTGGATGCCAAAGATACTTAAACTGCAATGTGCTTAAAATGTCGTTCAGAAGGGGAACTAGGTTTTTGCTAAAGTTAATGGGGGACTCTCAAGACGTCTGGGTTTTTAACTGTTGATTTACAGAAAAACTCCGATAAGAAGGGTCCTTGATATTTGGAGCTCGTAATTGGTATTTCCCGATCACAGTAATTCATTTTTTTCTCCACTTACGTGAGACACCTGAAAAGTTTTTCTTGTCCCATCATTGTCTTTCATTTGCGCAATTTACAGTGGGCGGTCGCCAATCCTCTCCGTCTGCTTTAATTTTATTTTAAAATTACTTCAGCTATAAAAAACTGTCTTTCAAGACTTAAAGAGTCGCATCTACCCTTACCTGCTGGACATCGGGAAAACGAGTATTTTTTCTTTTCTTATCTTTGTCACTGGAAATAGAGCCTTCTCCTGCGCCTGATATTCGACCAATTTAGGCGTGACCCAGGACAGAGCTCAGCAGCTGAACTGAAGGAGTGCATAAAAGAACCTAAGATCCTACATGCTATTATTGCTCCAAAGGCCTTATTTGACTGACTGACGGATAAAGACAGACTGAACTGAACCAGACTGAACCATTTTCAAGCTTACTCTTTTACTATTTGCTCTCAACAAGAATTATCTTCGTTAGAAATTCAGCCACTTTGCAAGTCTTTGCTTTGTGAATTTCACGAAATTACAGAGCATTGTGCAAGGTTCCCTATGTTAATAATGTATGTAAAGGCAGTCTTGATGACGTAAACGAGCTGAGTACGTTTCCAATCTGCTTGGAATTCTTGCCATTTCGCTCAGTCCACAGCTAAGTATTGGCTCTTGTTCGGAATGAGCACCTTCTTATAAGGTCGTCTAATAATGTTAGAGAGCTTACACACCAAAGTGGCACGTCGCAAAGGCCACGTCGCAAATGGCACGCGAAACTTTGCTTTCAGACAGAATTGGCAAAATGCCACGTCGCATGTTTAAAAAATACCTGCTGAGTAGAAAGATGCATTCCTCTTAGGAAGACGATGTTATTACTCTTATGAGTCGGATAATTGGTAGGAGAAAATGTAAAAGGAGATGGTGGGTACATCTCATATCAGACAGGGAATGTTGACTGGCACAGCGCTTCTATAGTCTGAAAGGGCCTTAAACTACACCCAAAAGATGTCCTTCGTGATTTAGCGGCCATTGTAAAGCCTTACGTACAGAGGTAGGATACTAATACCGCGGATGAATGAGGAGTAAAGAATGACCAGTACCCTTTCTAAGGTAATACGTTGTTGTACTACATAGATTCTTTAAGTAGAAAAGACGTATTACAACCTACGTCTGTTCGGAACTCGCTGTGTCATTGCATCATTGTGCAGTTGTTTATCGTATAGAGTGGCCGAGAGCATTTGAACGGAGAGTGATATTTCGTGAGCATACCTAAATTGAATTTAAAACATATATCAACTGAGTAAAGTATACAATATCATCTATTTAAACAGAAACTGCACTTCATTAAAAAGAATGTTCATCGAGGAAAGAGACCAAATTGTTCTGTATTCGTTTGTCGAATTAGAGAACTTTAGCCTGAGTCGATAACCTACGGCCTAATCAAAAACGTTTGACTTGCGCATGGTTTCATGAAAGTGTTGACAGTTGAGTACCCTTCCAAACAAAGAGAATCAGATAAGAGAGCTTTTACCCTGGTCCTCACAAGCCAAGCTGGTCATATGATGTGAACAAAAACTATCCTGATTGGCTGAGAAGCAAATGTGCGACGTGGCATGATTTTGAAAAATGGTCTGGTCCGTTTCTCGAATGGCACAGAAGTGGCACGTCGCATTTGCCACGTGGCGTGCCACTTCTATGTGAAAGGTTTAGTGGTTTTGTATAGTTTCATTCCCAAGTGACATGCGACGTCGCATTTGCCAATTCGTCGTTTTGGAGCTGATTATCGTCCGCTTTAGGTCGTAAGCTGCCCTTCGACTTTCCTCTACTGCCCTAAAATGTTTAGCTCTGTGGGTGTACTATCTCTTCTCGTTCGCATAATTTTTTGGGGCAGCATGGTCTCCAGTTGTCGACCCTTGTATAAAAGGTTTAGCTTTTACGGGGTTGCGCTTCAAGTGCTTCACCTGGCCCACAGAAAAAATCTTGTAGGGAAGAATATCAATGTCACAGAATAGGGGGTTAGATATCAGGCGTGTTAAGAGTGTGGTGTTGTATAGCAAACTGTCTTGCACTGGATTAAAAGGATAACCGTGTTATCTGAACTATCAAATGAAATTAAGCAAAGGAGAAACATAGAAGATTACAAGTCATCTAAGTATAAAATATGTCATTCATGGCTTGTAAATGTACGTTTAATAAAAGCTCCTGTTCCAACCACAGGCTCGAAAATGATCTAAGTTCATTCAACAAAAGAAAGTAGGTGGCACATTTATTCGATTTATGGCCTTGGCCTCTATTTCCGACTCTTCTTAACAGATTTCATGCGTGTCACTCCTGTACTAGGAAGTCGACGACACTGGTGCATGTGAAACTGGCTGAACTTAAGGAACGATTATTCGTAAAAGTCCCCGCGTTCAACTTAACGGTCTTTGTCTTGTCATCTTTTTGACTCTTGTGATATACAGAATATTAGCATCAAAGTTCTTCCTTTAATACTTTTTTTTTCTGCGGTCAGTGACTTGGCGGCCACCATTATAAGCAGGTAACTAGGGAAATTGTGAGGTTCCTCACAAAAAGAATTGATAGTTCACTCATTGTAAACAATTCTGAAATCAAAGCGATTTATTTCCAAAGGCTGTGGTAACTGACCAATGAAAATGATATCAGTTGGCAATTTTCGGTCAGGACATAAACTGGAGAATGTTGGAGTTAGCACACTTGGCCGCGCATTGAGAAGAAAATATTAGCTTTGTTGTATTTTAGTATAGGATTGGTGAAATCGTTGTAAGTTGTGTTTTTCTACTTTTAGTGCATCTGAAACGACTGGAGATTCATTTACCGCAGGTCAAAGACTGCATCTGGCAGCACAGTTTCAACAAGTAAGATTTGATATTCCGTCTGTTATGCCCTTTTTTAATTTTCTTATAGCTGCATTTATTCAATGGTTCTTCCCTTATCTTTTCTGACAGTTGTTTCTTCCTCAAAGACCTTCTCCAAAGTACCAGTGAGGCTAGTGTCTGTGTAGGGACCATGAAGTGATCTTCAGAAGAGACACTAGAGCAATGGAAAAAATGTCACCACCGGGGCTCGAAGCCGGGACCCGCACTATTGTGGCGTGTGCCCTACCGTGTGAGCTACATGACCTCCGAGTTAACATATTCGATTTCTTTAGTCGCCACATTAGCTACCAATTATCCACCGTTGGACATCGTTATTCACCCTCCTCGCAATTGGAGATCAGTTTCTCAGCGCCATGTGACTTGACCATCGAAGAACTGCCATCCAGCCCGTCTATATGTCCAAAGCCCGTTGAAATTTACAGAGTATCATCGAGAATATGACCGGTTTGAGCCCCAGTACTTACATGTTTTCAGCTTCTCTAGCATGTTTTCTAAATGCACATTTCAAATCCTCACTTCTCGATGAAGTGATCTTTGTAGATAGCCTCCTCACGACAATGCCTTGCTCTTTTGCGTTTTTCTGTGTTTCAGTATCAGAAACAACTGCGTTGATGACTCATCAAGACTGTACTAAGTTTGAAAGAATGACAATCTATATGATTAACAGGATTATTTATTGTATATGCGTGTACTCTCCTTTTCAATATTGTATTAATTCTTTCAGGTGAACTGTTTCAGCATGATTTGAGTTGAAACGTTTGTTTTATACAAAGATTTATTTCAGTTTTGTCGTAAACCGTGCTAGTGCACAGATGGCGTAAAACGTTCCCAGTAAGTATTGGTCCGGAGAAAAATGCTCTATTATTACTGTACTGGACTAATATGTGACGTTGTTTGAGCATGGTATTGTTCAGTTTATACTGTCGCACGAATGGCATCAGTTTAAAGTAACTTTAGTATACGATATTATGAGACAAGCTGAATTCTGACAATCTAAATTATTGAAGAGAAAAACTAACTCTTTTTTTCAGCATCTTCAGCTACTAGTCCAATCGAGTTTGCTTTGTTATTACGACACGTCATTGGCAGAGGAGGCCACGATCTGCAAGGATCTGGTGAAGGAGCTTAAAGTCTTTAATGATCGCGCCAAGGAACTGACAGAGAAAGACTCCTCCTCAACAGTTTCAGCATTCTGTATTAGTGGGATCGAAGATGCAGCTGCGTAAGTACCCTTTTAGTGCTTTGTGAGGCTTTACTTTACAGATCTAGCACAATTTCGTCTTTAAGCAGATAGTTTCATTCGATATACTTTAGAATTGTTATCTCTCAAAGACGTAACAATCCATTTTACTGACCCAGCTATTGTAATCTCCCAGTTCAACTGGAGATTTGCTTTAGTCTTGCTTATACATGTACTCTCGAGTGCCAAATAATTGTACCCCCGCTTATTAATTTTTTGAAGTTTATAACCCCTCTTCTCCGCATTAGGATCCCCCTCTCGTTAATTAATTTCAAGAAATTTTCCCAGTACTCAAAATGTAAAAGATATCTGAAACTCTTGAATAACTTCCCATGCAACATTTGACCCTGGAACAGTTGCTAATTAGTCAATTAGTACGATTTTTGTCCTCATGTGTGTATTCCTTATTTAAAACTTTCACGAAATTGAGACTGGAGTTCAGACCCTCCGTTTGTTTAGACCCCATGTTTATTAACTTTAGACCGTAATGATGACCCCCGTTTATTCAGACGCCCCGTTTATTCAGACGCCCCGTTTATTCAGACGCCCCGTTTATTCGGCACTCCAGAGTACCTATTTAAGTGTACCTCCAGTGGTCAGAATTTTAGAAATATTCATTTTGTCTCGAGGAATCGAACTGATACCCAATGCCCCACCGCACGCGCACCCACCAGTTAATTACCCGATTCTTTAACGAAGTTCATCCAGGACGGTACAAATTACAGAGAATGGAGAAGGAAGCAAAGTCTTGTTGTTGCTGTTGCCCACAGTATCCACGCAACAACCGTATGATTGCTGAAGGGATTTACAAACCTATTTTGCTTGTATTTCGGATTTTGGCCATAACTTATTGAGTAGTTGAGCTAGAAACCCAATGGTATCCACTTCAAGTTTAACGTTCTATGTGCCTCCATGTTGACGTTTTTGATCGTTTGAAAAGCTAAAATATGCGCGCCACTTTCGTCAACGAGGCGCGACTTTACCCTTTCCTTTTATTGTCGTACGGCATAGGCAAAAGCCACAACAAGGCAATCGTGTCGGTGGCCAGTATTTCAATTTTTACGACTTTTGCGGGCTTTTACGGAAATTAGGGACAACATAGGAGAAAGAGAATGGACGGAGGCATATCAGTCAAGTAAACCAAATATCAAAAAAAAGTTCTGAGCACTCGGGGGGGCACTTGAAATAGTTTATAGGTAGTTTTAATACTATGTTGGAAGAACATGTAGAAATACTACGCGCACTCTGTATCTAATTTACGAGGCAAGGAGCACTTTGGCAGATAAGGTCTAGTAGGTATCCTTGCGCTGCAGGGCAACGTCTGTGTCATATTTATATCACGGTAAACAATAGTAATGAATATTATGGTGAAGACAATATTGACAAGCTATAGGCTAAAGGCCAATAAGAAAACTACAATTTTGACAACTTGATAATGGTGATGTTGATGATTATGATGATGATGGCGATGATGATGATGGTGATGATGATGATGATGACAATGATGATGATGGTAATAGTGATGACAATGGTAATAATGGTTGCAATAGTGATAAAGATGATGAGAAGGAGGGGATGGATAAAGATGAGGTAGTGGAGATGGCGTGGACGTGTAGGTCCTCATAAATTTATAGCACCTTGGTAGGACAGTACTTTGCCTTTTAAAGCCCAGTCTGAAAGTAAGTATTGGATGATACTGAGTTTGTTATGTTTATCTGTTTCGAAAAACACACGTGTTAGGGAGGAATATCGTCTTTCATCTAAGGAGTATCACATCTTGATTCTTGTGCCAGAGTCAGTTCCTTACCTATTTCTTTTTATGACTTATCTCGTAGCGTTTTAGAGGCACATAAAAATACGCCATTGCCAGAACATTGCCATTATTTCACCCCCTCGTCACCGGCAGGAAACGAACAGTCTGCCACGAAAAAGAAACAAGTGACATCTGTGGAACCCATACCATGCATGGCAGCCAACAAGTTCATTAAGTGGCCTTTTTTTGCTGTTTACCCTAAACTTATACCAACACAAGGCATGGTGTCAAGGAGTACGAAGTGTACACGATCTCCTGACCATTACCGAGTCAGGTTTACACATGCAGAGGACAATTTGCTGGCGATTGGGATATCACAGTTTAAGAACAATGCAAAGGTACGATAATGTTTTTCCTTTTATATACAGGGTATGTACAAATAGGTCAACTTTATGGTCGCAAGTGGCAATGAATAAACTCTTCCGTTAACTAGTAGCGCACATGAAAGTTTTGCGTAACTACTTGTCCAAGACAAACCAAAGAGTTTGACAGACATCTTATTGTTATTAGAAGTAGAACTCTACCACCTATTAAGATATGACTTGCATGTTTCTGAAGTTTCCATTTAACGTGTCATGATTTAGTGTTGAAACTCTACTATGTAAAGGTTGCTACTGTTGTTAGAATAATGGTCACATTGTTATATGGTTTGCAATATCAACCACCGACCGTAAGGTAGTTCTTGATGTAAACGAACGTGCCAATGCCTTAGACCTAGACATGAACTTCAATAGATCATCCACAGAAAGATGTTCGGCGTGTACGGCGAACGGCATACGAGATTGTATACAATAATGCGGAGGAGCATCCACATATATTTCACGCGGGATATTTACCTCATGAATCAGTCCTGGTGAGGCATGAATAGGTCCATTGTAGTATCCGTAGGTGCCACCCCTATGGCGTGTGCGGGATGGAAGAAATGTATATTTATTATGCCCAAGATGAGAGGAAAAGCATTTTTCAGAGGTTTCTTCCTCAGGTAATACAAATAATTTAAAATATATTACATTAATCTCACTTAAGCTCGAAGATCAAACGCTAGAAATTTATGTTCTAAAGAATTGTCGTCTTTCTATTGACGTTTCGTTCATTTAGGCCTGTATTACCCTTCATTCTCGTGCTTGGTTACAAAGTGTCCTGCAAATGGCCCGCATTTAACTCTAGATGTTCACTTGAAGACGCTTAATATGATCCCCATGCTGTTCACTCTTCTTCGTTTTGTATTAAAAAGTGATGTCAACACTAAGCGTTTCAATGCCTTATTTTCATGATAAATTGTTTTGGTAAGAACGTAAATGCTAACGTAATGGAGGTGAGGGTAAAGTAAGGAGAATGTTGATAGTTCTATATAGGAAAGGCAGGTTAGATATCTGTTTTTGAGCGATGACTTGTATTCTTTTTACACATAATTACAGCTCATTAGTGAGCAACTTTTACCAACCAAGACCCCGGAGCAGTTAAAGAACAGAAAGAAAAACCTTTGTTCCAAGAGAGAACCGTTAAACGCAGTGAAGGTGTTCAGAAAAACAAAGATTCTGCCGCCCCTGACCACAGACTTCTTCGTTTGTCATCCTAGAGGTAAGGAGTCTTTTCAAACTAGTCAGGTGATTCACCTTCAAAGTGCCATGCCCGTTTAGGACCCTGATGCCATAAGTTCCCATATTTGTGTCGATCATTTATGTTTCGTAGGTACTTAGTGCTAGATACTCCAATTAGTCGCTCCAAAGCTTAACAAATGTCACTCACTGCCATTGACAATCTTCGTAACATTTCAACAGCTTGTAATTTATACTCTATACTGCATCAGATGGCACGTTTATCTAAAACACGTCATCGTTTGCGTAATCTTGTAGTTTAGTGGTCCTAACTTATGTTTGTATTGCGTGCTATGATTAGGAAGGAGATGCCTTAACTTCCTAAAGGGTGAGCATGGCCATACCGATCCTGCCACTAAAGAAAATCTTAATAGTCGAAACTGAATTAACCTCTCTCTTTCCTCAGAGTGACATTTCCATTTCAATACCTCGATTTCCGAACATTTGCTATCAAGACACTGTTACTCTGCCTGTCTCAGACTAGAATCTCGATTGTAATATCTTCTTCCTTCTTATTTACAAGCTCTGGAGTTCACTTCCTAAGCATGGCTTTCCTGCTGAATTTGATGATTAAACCTTCAAACCTTCAAGGCACATGGCCACGTTTCATCTTTATTATGCTAACCTTTGTTTTATATTCTAGCATGGTAAATTTAGTGGTTTGTTTTGCTTTGCTTGTAGCCATTACTTAAGAAAATGCAAAATACTATTAGCACACTCTTAGTTGGTTAAAAGGGGAGGAGTTCTTCTTGTTCCTTTTGCATGCTATAAACTATTCAGTCTTTACGCATACCATGTTGTTCCATCATTCTCTGTTCCAGACAGTGTCCCATTGGTCCAAGACACTGCTGCAGTGTTCTTTGAATTTGGCAGTGTACGTGATCCTTTGTTGATCTCGGGCGCATTTTCCTGTGATGCGTCCGCCCCGTTTGAGGTCTTCTAGTTTTCCTTTCCTGATGAAGTGGGCAAGGAATTTCATTCGGCGCGCCTGGGTGGCATTCAGGAGTTCTCATTTTGTGCCAATGTCGTGAAGAACTTCGATACTGGAGACACGGTTGATGTATGATATCCCCAGAATTCTGCAATAGTACCAAATCTCCACAACTTGGAGAGTTCATCTTGTTTCCGCGTTGAGAGCTCAAGCTTCCGCACCATAAACGAGTACGGACAATACAACTTTTTCAGTAGGCGGACTTTAATCTTCATGGATAGTTTTAGTTGGTCAAAATGCTTCTCATGCTGTTTAACGCTTTTTTGGATATTCCAATTCGTCTGTAGATTTCCTTATTGCTGTCCCCATTGGAGGTGATGATTGTTTCGATGTAGTCAAAGACGGAGATCTGTTCAACGGTTTCGTCGTGTCTCTTGAGCTGGAAATCCGGTTCCTGCGGATGTTTTGAGACGACCATCACTTTCATCTTTTTACATTTGGTGGTCATGCCTCGGCTGTCACGGCATCAGTGACTTTCTGAGAACCCTCTTCGGAAGTTGTTATGAGCACTGTGTCATAGGCGAGGCAGATATTGTTTAGCCTGAAACCATTCATGAGCAGGCTTTCGGGGATTTCGTCAAGAACTCTCATGGTTATCTTGCTGTACCAAAAATCCGGTGACATACCGCATCTATTTTTAGGACGAAAACTGCGTTTCTTGGCCCTCTATCTTTCATATAGCCTTATTAGTGTTCGGGAACTCTCTGATATCAACTTGCGCCGTATTCTCTGAAACACTATCTTGAGTGTGTGGCCCATTAGACTTATGGTTCAGTGATTGGTACAGTCAAGTGTGCCGGGACTCTTCTGTAGAGTGAGGAAGACGGACTTTAACATCTCTTCTGGAAGTTTTCTAGTTTCGCAGATCTTGTCTGTGATTGACCAGTTCAGATCCACTCCCTCTTCTCCTAATGCTAAGATCAGTTCAACCGGGAACTTGATAGGGGCCCGTGGTCTTGCCTGTCTTTATGTTTTTCAGTGTCTAACTGACTATCTGTTCATCTGCTGATTCGTCGTGGAAGAGCTTTTGAAGGTATTTTGGCTACTTTTCGGCTTTGCCCTTGTGATCTTGGAGGATTTGGCCGTTTGCTGCTCTGATTATCTTCAAGGTTGGAGCTGATCTTTTGCACATCAACTGTTTGATTCTCCTGAACATCTCTCTTTTTTGTGTTGTGAGTCTTTCGACCATTTATGGAGATAACGAGGCTGACCAAGAGTCGGTTCTAGGTATACTCTGCTCTACTGCCTGTCGTATCGCTGGTGCGAAGCTGTTGCAGTGTGTATCATACTCCTCGCTGTTGAGGGGAGGCAGGTTGTTGAGGACGTCATTTTGAAGCTGTTTGATACTTTGGAAGTTTTCAGAGCATCTAGATCGTAGTGCACTGTGTGTTAGTGTTGCGGAATTTGTTGGAGTTTCGGGATGTGTTTGAGAAAGGTCCCAAAAACGTATAATGACTGGGTTGTGGTCAGAATTTACATCTACTCCTGGGTATATCATTGCTAACTTGACTGCGTTTCTGAACCTTCGATTAATGACTATGAAGTCAATGTGGCTCCTTCCCGTGGCGTGGGTGCCGTCTGCTCCTGAGAGCTCATCCGCCTTTGACAGGCCTTGTTTTTATTCATGCAGGATGCTCAAGCACCCTACGCACTGAACAAACTCAGTAGGTGTACCGGTTTAGTTGCCGATGGCACGATCATGGAACAAGTAGTCCCGGTTTACATGTTACCAGTAGCAGGAATTCTCTTGACCTGACCAGGAGGAATTAGGACTAACCCGTTATTCAATAGTCTATCAAACAGCCGCTTGTAATTGCAAGTGCAGCTGCTCTGAGTGTTGTTCCTAAATAGATATTAAGTGAATTTATCTTTTATTATATTAATAGCATTTTATTTGTATGTACCTAGAAGTCTAGTTGGTTCTGATGTAATGTTAAAATTTGAATAGACACTTCCCGAATTCTTGTGACCTCTCACTCACGTTCAATGAAAGCGAGGCTTACCATGATAGCAAATTTTTTTTAGGAAAAACTTTTGTAAACAAGTACCGGTAGATTCAGCGAAAATGGCTTCCACGATTTCCGATAGCGAGTGTTACCCAGGCACATCAAGACAGCGGCCTGAAAGGATAACTTCTGGGGGATCAGGAATGTACTGTTGCATACCAAACTGTGGGAGTTCAAGCTACAATCAGCGGAAAGAAAAATCATACATCGGTCTTTTCACGTTTCCCTCTGATACAACCCTACGTCGGCAGTGGAAAAGAGCAGTATCTACGGTCAGAAGAAAGGGTGGACAGGACTCGTTTGAAATTGGAAAAAGTACAGTCATCTGTGAGTTTCATTTCCCCATTGAACAGATAAAAGTTTCTGCAGGGGGAGCTGGCACTTTCCCTTTACAATTTCTGTCCCTCAGATGCTCGCTCTGATCAAGTACATCTTGATATTAGTGGACCGCTTCCTGGTTCTCAAAGTTAGAAGTATCTCCTCACTTGCATTGACGGTTCACACATTAGTCTTAAACAATTTCTATTCTTAATAATACTGCAGAAACCGTCGCTTAAACCTTCGCCACTCAGTACATGTCCACCTTCGGCGCCCCTTCTTCTACCACGACAGATCGTGGTCCCCAGTTCGAATAATCAATCTTCACCTTACTCAGGAACTTCTTAGACATCAAATGCGTCTGCATAAAGTAAAAATTTAGCCTGGAAACCAATTATGATGCACCTTATAACTTCCTCCTGTATATAAAGATATGAACTTTCCTGTCTAATAAGAATCTAAGCGTTTTTATCACTAACTTAAAAGCTTCTTTCAATGTTCAACACGATTCTTCAAAGTGAACTGAAGGACTTCCTGTCATTTCATCAGTACTCGAAAAGCCGTTAAAGCTGACACCACTTGCTCTTCAGCTCCACTTATTCATGCTACCACATTCCGCCTTCATGAACAATTTGTTGCACCAGTTGCTGAGATCTCATTACAAGACACAAGGCAATGGGTCGATTGTCGTACTTCTATGAGACAACATTTGAAACCTCTTTATCATTGCAAATGGAAAAAGATTTGCCTATTCCCTTAAGAGTTCACCGCCTGCTCACAAATTTTTATCGACTCGATTCTGTTTGTAAACCATTGCAAACTTCTTAGGATGACCCTTTCAAAAACTAGGAAGCCAAACCGACAAATTCTTTAAACTTGACATTAATATAAAATATGAAGCTCTTAGCTCCGACGGTTCTAAACAAGCATACCTCGATTCACCTTATCTTCCTGAAGCCAATCTCTCACCAACTAATTCATCCCCATTCTCTACATCTCGATTTCCTTTTACGTCAAGTAATCAAGACAAGCATCTACTCGCTGAGTAAGTCGAGTTCACTTTCCCTTATCTTGGATACTCAGTAAGACTCATCGACAGTCCGGCATCTAGGTCCTCGTGTCTTTTGACGGCCGTATTTGGACTCCGTCAAGCTATCAATCTTGGCAAAGAGAGAACGTACATGGAACTGAAATAAACTGACGTTTCGTATTTTGTTTAAATATTGTACCAGGGTGGGACTATGTACGTGATTAATTGATGTGCAGCTCAGGTTCTCATTCAGTAACTACATCCATTATTTTGCAATTTATAAGCGTTTTATTCTTCAAAAACTCGAATTTTGCAAATTGCTTTCTTTTGTTGTACAGTCTTGAGCTACTGATATGGTTATTGGTATTCAGCTTCTTTAAGTCAGTAGCAATTTGTGACAGTAAAGCAAACGCTCGTTAATGTTGCTAGCTTCGCTTTGCACGCGAGTTGACTAGTTTGAGCGGTGGAGATGTGGAGAATGGCGATAAGAAAAATAAACAAAAACAACCTTTTTCTGTTTCACTGTCCTCAGCACACAAGATCCAGATTGGTGATTTAATAGTTTTTAATTACTGCACTTGCTATTCCTTAGCTTACATGTGAGTTATCAATTTTTGTATTGTTGCCGTTAATATGACCATTTTTACTCCACTTTCTAGTAAATTATTTCCATTCGCTTTTGCATCAGCACTTATTTCTCTGAGGATTTCAATAGTTAAACTTGACGAAACGTTAAATTAAAAGACCTGTATCTCAATTATCTTTTCTTCGTTAAATATCCTTGATCTGGCTTTTATTCTTATCAGCAGATTACAATGTCCACCTGGATTTCCGTTGCTTAGCCTTCTTATGTTAAAACGTAAATGACCACAAATCATTTTTGGCAGGATCGTAACCTCTTTACAAACTACAAACTGGTTGTCTCGGTAACTGACGTTTTGCATAAAATGTTAATGCCAAGTGAAGGGCAGAGTGGGGAAGCCACAATCTGGTATATGCCCCCCCGGTCTTTAGAGAACGCCAAAGGCATTGTCATCCCCATTGCAACTCATATTGAAGACGTTTCATGCAAACGTATCATCATGATTAGGACTGCTAGACTGAGTTAAAAATTGGGGAGCAGAAATATTGGAAAGAACGTATATCGTTACCAAAAATCTGTATAGCTCTCTTAAAGTACAAAAATTTCAACTGAAAACTAAATTTCCAATTTCTGTATCCTCATTGTTCAAATCAGGTCCCCTGGAAGTAGATTTAAGAAAAATTAAAAAATTCTATTATTTGTAAACACTACAATACATCTTAGGTCTGAGGCAAGGTGATTATAGAAAGAATTTATGAGACTCCAAAAT
>JAAAKM020000498.1:14635828-14647013 GCA_010016025.2 Alatinidae sp. Z8VKAUB7J3
ACGCATTTTTAACTCAATGGAAAGAATTTGTCCTAATGGAAATGAGCAAGTTTTAATTTTTTTTCAGTCAGGACGATTCTTCAGAAAATCCATACCCTGATAGACACAAGAACATATTTTAAATACAACCCCAAATGGCCAATGTTTTCGATCGTCGAGCCCCAGTTCCAATACACACATACGATTGGTGGCTTTTCTTCTCTGGTCATGTGTGCACTTAACTGTTGATAAAATCCTTACCCTATTATAGTGCCATTGAAGAAAGGGGTGGTAAAGAGTACTAAAATGACGACATCAACTTTTCCCGAGGAATCGCAATTATAACTGTATCACAGTATTAAGTCTGCCACCAAATCCCCCCTCAAATCTCGTATGAAATATGAGAAATGGCTATTTGAATTTGCAAAAGTCCTTAAAGAAACTCGGTTAATTTTGCTCAGTTCATAAGATTATGAACTGGGTTCATTTTACAAGTTTTTGACGGGCATTACTTAAAGTTTGAATGGGCGTATCTCAACGATTGCTTAAGGTATGGTTCTCAAATTTGGATAGGTCATTTATGCCAAGAAGAGAAATGCAATGAGCCCAAAACATTGTAAATTTCGGATATTTATTAAATCGTTACGTCACACTTTAGTATACCCTATTTCTAACACGATAATTTTATGTGCTTTTTATTCGACCCTCTTTACGTTTGACGTTTTCACGTGCTTAGGTGCCAAAGGCAACATTTCGCTTCACACACAACACTGATTCAAGTATGTCAAGGGCGTATGGACCTCTAGGGCCTCTGTTGAAAATGATGTTTTGAAATGAACATGTAAATAAACTCATGTGGTGGTGCTGTACATTGAAATTTGATGAAAAAAAGTTATGAATGAGTAAAGGTGGGGAGGGGGGAAGGGCAGATAAGTGTTAACAGGAGAACAGCAAAAAGAACAGCGATATCTCAAGGCAGAAGCGGCGACGGCCAGCAAAGGCTGGGATATTTCGTACGATATATGCTATCGTAATCACTAATTGTCACTTATTCTCTACTGTCCAGAGCTTAGGTAGAAGCCCTTGAAAATCCACAAAATGCCTTAGAATTTTTGGCTAAAATTGAGGGTAGTTGATTCGAGGGTGCGTTGGCTAAGCTTTAAGTGAAGAAAGTATGGCGTATAATGTATACGAATCATTTTAAGAATGGGACCTTAAATGGATGCATTGCATTACTTTTCAAAAACTTTTTATATTTTTCTCCTTTTCGAGCTTTAAAAAGTAAGCATTTTTCCATACACTAGTACAACGTGGTTCTGTAATGAAATTTAATGCTGATATAAAACTTGGCTTACGTAGATGCCATATTAAACTGAAGGATAATTACATAAAAAATTGTATATTCAAGCATTGCAAGGCTATCGAGACTATGTGATTGGAAAAGTAAAAACTCGTGAACACTTACTAAAACCTCGAGTATTTGCAGTGTATATGCTCAGTTCTTCAAGTCACGATATGGAGATCACACTATAGTTTCACTAAATGCGAGGCAAGCGTTGATATAAAAGGGCGAAATGGAGACTTGTTGCGGACGGCCGAATGGAAGACAAATCCACAGAGAACAAACTTAAATTATATTCAACAAGCAGTTACTTTTATACAAATAGATTAATCAGAAAATAAATGGGTAGGCGTGACTGAAGTGAAAGAAAAAGGATAGATATGTAACAATGAATCCCAACAGTGAATCTCAAGAACACCAATCACTAAAATGAGGCTATGACATACGCTCTTACTGGTGAGGAACTCCCACAATCTCGAAACTGTGACGTAAAACAATCGCTGCAAAGCCACGGCAAGACTAGATAGTTCATGTTATCAATACGATGTTGGTCACGTAACATTAGTAGTGTACAAGTTTTTTGGTGTGTTTGATTACTATTGAGAAGTCTAATAGCATTTCAAGCCAGATTTCAAGGCCCGGCGAAAGCACAGTAAAAGTTGTTTGACGCTATGAAAACATGATTTTTAGGTAATTTATCGAGCGTAGTGTGGTTGGACATCAAAATTTGTAACGAGCAAGAGAGGAGAAAAAGAAAGTCTTGCATTAAATCTCAATCGTTTAAAGCTGCAAAATCATCTCAGAAGATCAAATGTAATCAAAGGATCTCTCAGCTCTCATACCTTCTATTAGGTGGCGACGCGCACATGAATTACTTTCAAAATTAATTGGAATTACTTTAGCAATCTCTCAATAAGACCTCTGATGAGCAGTGGGTAGGATTTGGAAACTACCATAAACAAACAGAGAGACCGTCAAACGGGCAAACTAATAAATAAAAGGCAGCTGGGGGTTCAAGAGCAACCTCCGTCTATTGAATTACTTTGGCAGCTGCAGGCATCCCTCGTAATGACTCCTGATACATCATTACCAGGGAGCTTAGAGCGGGTTTGAAAGTGGGGGGAAGCCAAAAGAACTGTGATCGAGGAGCGTTTTGAACCCCAATTTTTTTTGCATTTCCTTCAACCTGAAACTTGTTAAACGCTTAATTTTAACACTAAAAACAAGGGATATAGAAGTGGAATACTTTGGTCAAAACTATTTCAACACTTTTCAAACTTCTTGTGCAAAAAAGTTGAGGGCCCTCGCCCCCCGACCCCCAACTCTGCGGTCCATGATTACAACTGTAATCGTGCCCTCTATTCTACCTTTTTCGTATCATCACCCCAAATCTGGAATCAGGGGTTCTGTCAGACATCTTAA
Organism: Alatinidae sp. Z8VKAUB7J3; assembly: GCA_010016025.2. Taxonomy (NCBI): domain Eukaryota; kingdom Metazoa; phylum Cnidaria; class Cubozoa; order Carybdeida; family Alatinidae; species Alatinidae sp. Z8VKAUB7J3. The sequence continues at coordinate 14,638,572 of JAAAKM020000498.1, forward strand.
CAAAAGGCATATTTTTCTTTTGCATACGCTATGAAGTTTTACTTAACGCTTCTGCCTATTTTTAACACCACCGTTAGTTTGCATTATTTATATTGGGTACTTTTATTCTTATTGGCCACATTAAGTCTTCCATATTCCGAAACTTGAGTTTCCTGAGGCAAATAATGAAAATTACTTTCTCAAGTATTTTAACGCTCTGGTTTGCTGTTGAACTACACTTACTATAAATATGAACTCGAAAGTTTACTAAAATTACCCAATTCTCCTAGGGAAATTACGTGCTTCTTGGCTTGCGTTTTTTGCAAGATGCCAGTTTCCAGTCTGTGTTGTGTGTCTATTGATAGAAACAAATAGACGTCACTGTTGACAATAGTTCTAGATTCTCCCTACAGTTTTGGGCCACGTGTTTTGTGTAAGAGAAACCGCATCCCAGAGTTCAGGAAACTCCTATCAACAACAAATCGACAAGCAGCTCGTGTAGAAGCGGAGAGCAATTTGGCAAGGGATGAACTGGAACGATGCTGCCTTCGTGAGATTACCAAATATATCGATTTAATGTCGTGCTGAACGACACTGGTATCATGAGATGGTGCAGAGTATCTCTACGTCTTCTGCACGTAAAACGAAGAACGCTTATGATAGTATTCTTAGCTTCGCTGTGTGCAATGTTGACTTTTTTGTGGTACTCTGACTCTCGACCAGAATGGATAAGAAGCTTGACCAATTCACAAACGCCAGTCGGTCGAGGTAGCATACTAATGGCACAAAATCGTCGAACTGAGTTGGTTAATAAAGGCACATATGAAGTATTTGAGCAGTCGGATCGATTTGGTAATGTTGTAGCCTTTAATACTTCAAGAGCTGTTCTGATTTTCTCCGAACATTCACAATCCGCTGTTATGCAGAAGATGAAGATGATTCTTGAAGCTAACCGAATATTATACGAAGTAATTATTTGGAATAGACTAAAGGATAACTTACTTGTTCTTCCACGTTTGATTAATGTAAAGAATTTTGTTAGGTATAGTACTTTTATATTTGATAACGGAGATATTTATGCAGGGATGGATGAATGGAACAAGCAAATATTACAAGGTTTCTGTTTACGATTTGGTATCGGTATTATTTTGCTATGCAACGGTGAAGGGTTAGATCAACCTGGAGAGGGCAATCAATTCGAAACTTTACCATTGTGGACTAGAGCTGGTATCTCCGACTTGGAAAAAGTGCAACTGAATAGTGACTCATCATTACTGAATATAACTAGGACAGACAATATTTATGAAAGCAAATTACCGTTTCGTGACCATGTTATTTTCTACTCCAACGACTCGAGTTACAAGCCTGTCGCTTTCAGTTTTAGGGACGAAAGAGACCCATCACTGACAGAAAGCAGTATCCCCGACGCCTCTTTGCAGGAGGAAACTGATTTTAAGAAAAAGTATATTACCATATTACATGATACAGGGGTGTTTGATGGTATTCAGAAAGTATTTTGGGGTGCGCCACCAGTTAACTTTTGGTTGTACCGCCTTATATTTTTGGATGCACTTGCTAAAATGTCAAGAGGGATACTAGGCACAACTCTTAACAGGTACATTCAGATTGACATTGATGATATATTTGTGGCAGAACCAGGCACAAGGATGAAGAAAGATGACGTATTGGTAAGTGAGTTAACTCACATATTTACAATTTATTTTTAAATTGCCTTTACATAGTCTTCACAGAATCAGAGTTTTGGTCTCTTCAGCTGAAAGACCAATATCGTAACATACCCTTTATAGCAACATTGGATAGTCAATTTCTGTAAGAGCTACTGCATTATTCATAGCTCCTTATAGACTTCGTGCATACTGTTACAAGTTCAATACCCTAAAGTGGGACAAGACATAGGAGGATTGCTGCGTTGCCAACAGTGATCATTCGATCCGTAGTAAATCTTGCAATATTTTTGTTGTACATTACAGAAAGGCTCATATTCCTGTTGTAAATCTTTCCAACAGAAGACCGTAAAGAAGGGACCACTAATTTGCGAAATCTTAGTTCATGTTACCTAATACTTGAAGGTTCATACACCGAAAATCTTGGGAAGAAACGATGACCTGTCGAAGAAAAATTCTCCGCAGTTTTCAGTGCTGAAAAGCGGAGGCTGACCGAATCGACAATTGATTGTTTCAGTTGAGTTTGTGCGTTGATATCGTATTGGTCCTTCTCAGAAGACCGTAAGTTAAGTGCCTCTTGAATTACCTTTTTGACTCAATTCAGTCGATAATAGGTCGAGTGAAAAGTTCCAATCGTTAGAATCTTTGAATTTTAGTAGCACCCAACAGCGGGATCTGTGCAGGTGTTCGTCGAATCAGTTGAAAGAAGGAAAGTACGTTCTGTGAAGGAAGTAACTAAATTTAAGTCTCGTAAAAGTGAAGACACGTTTCTATAGGTGGAACATGCAGTAATCAAGCCAGAGCCCATATACTTTTCATAGACAATCCTTTTAAATTTTAGGATGGTAGATTTTTTATTAATGAGCAAGGCAACATTTAGCGTTAGGAGAATGTAGATTAGGCAGGCGTTGCAAGTAGTACGACTACCGTCGCATGTAATTGAGATTTCTTCCAGAAACCACCTCGATCTTCAAAATCAGCTCTTCTGTTCTGCATGTTTCTATTTTAGAAGTGGTCACTTTGCATCAAGTTAGATCATACCGGCTTAAATTCAGTCTTGGTTGTAGCTATGGCTTTCCCGCCGTGACTCGAGTTCGTTTGGTAACATCTGCTGTTCGTCTTGCCTTGACCCACTGATCACGATGACTTGCTTTCCAACAGTGCTTCGTCAGTAATGCGCGGTACTCATGAAAAAAGGTCGTTTGAAACGAGCCTACCTTGTTAAGCTGGTTTGCCAAGTGTCAACAGTTTAAAGAAGCGTAGACAGAAGGAATTATAGTGTCTTTTAACTCAATTCTTGCACTTGGTGTGCGATTAGTAGGACAAGAGTCAGCCATTCTTTAAAGCCCAATCGTAACAGTTTCGACTTAAAAAGATTTTAATTGGAATGAGAAAAACTAGTAATGGATATCGTCTGGAAAATTACATGTAAATGTATCAGTTGCGGAATATAATGTCTTGCCGGCATTTTAATACTTTCGCCGCACTAAAAGCTGAGAATTCTGATGTTGAAATAATATCACAGGGTTTTCCGCATTTAGAACAAGCCTACTGGTAATTCGTTTTCAGTACAAGTATGACGTTAAAAGTTTATAGTAACCACAACCCAAGCTTGGTTCACATACTTTTTGATATATAGAGGAAATAATTCACGCCCCCTGCCCTCATTTGAAGAAGATTTTTGTTGCATTTTGGTCGAAGGATCGCAAAAACACATTGATTGCGTAAATATGAATACATACAATAGTTAAATAGTTCTCAGCGTTATATCTGTTAAAACAGGTATCAACAAACAATCGAAAACCCAGAGAATTCGGAATTACTTTGACGTATATGCACTACAAATGTTGAACGTTTTTAGGCAAAACCAGAGATTCTCGTGCCATTCGATCAGTGTTAAATACATCACCGACAGTAAAATGTGCTTCGACCGTAGCCACAGGGCCACTAAACTTTCCAAGGTAACAAACCCCTCCGTGATTTCGTCCCGCTCACGGTCCTGAGGTTAAATTTCACCCAAACAACCGGAGCTGACAAGATGACGAGACTACGGGCTACTAGCACAGTTTTTTGTAACGTCAGCTGATGTTGAAGCATAAAAAATTACAGCCTATTGCAATATGAAGTTTCTCTATTTAATTTATATGTTCGCCCAGCAACTACTTATTCTGTGAATATCCATCTTGCCCATCGAGCATTGAGGGACATATTTATGTTTGCTTGAAGCTATTACTAGATATCTGAGAATAGACCAGCCAATATTAACATAACGGACCGATGAAAAGGTTTGTTTGGTTGCATAGTAAATTGATCCTGCCTGAGGCTGACAATGATCAAACTTGACAAAGTATGAACATAGTAAAACGCAAAAGGGAGGATGACTCAGTTTGGAGGGATTGAGAGGCTCCTGGACTCAAGCACTGGTGAAATCTTTGACCTGCCTTTGACATAGTATTACAAGATTAATATGTGTAGGCCCTGTATATGTAAATATATATAATATTCACAGAGAACAACTATATTTTTGACCTTTTAACACAATTTTACATTAGTAGTATATGTAATTATTCAGAATCCTACATCATCGTATGTATATAAATATAGTATAGAACTGAAAAAATACATAATTTTAAAAATTATTCAAGATCATCTTTATCAGGCCTATATATTGATATTTGCAAATACCTCAGTATATCTCTATACAACTGAAAACAACCCCCTTTTAAAATATTTATATATTAATCAGGATATGTTTGTTTACAGTACAGAAGATCAATACTGCATGAAGTAGTGAAATTATCATTGTAGTAAAAAACCTTTTTTGTCAGACATTCCTCGGATCACTAAATGTCAGAAAGAAGTGGAATAGCACAGCACTATACACAACCAGGGGCATAAATACAACGGGTATGGGGTGATATATAACCCCCATGATTCAATGATCATTCCCCCAGATTTCAGAGAACAAGGTTTACATACTGGATATTAATTATTAAATGTATTTACATTTCTAGATTTTTTTTTTCAATTATGCACAAATATACCTCCTTATGTCTTTATATATGAAAAGTTTTCAGGAGTATGTTATTTTAATTAACAGTACATCAATGTACATATTAAAAAATAATATTATAGCAGAGAGACTTAAAAGGTCTTTACATCATCTGAGAACTTCATAGAAATTACTTGACTGTGTTCAGGGTGTCAAGCAATTATTACCATAGCTAAGTCAGGCTAAGGTCATCCAAACAGCCACTTCACAATAGATATAAATTTATTAGTTTGTGTGAGATTGATACTAAATATCTCCACCTTACCTTTAGGGCCTGATGGCCCAATGGTTGAGGCATTAGTTTAGTAATCATGAGTTCATTGGTTCAAATCTTGTCAGCACCCTTAAATTGCAGCCTATTGTGGTAATGCTCCACTCTTTAAGAATTATATGTATACATGTATGTAGATTAAAGTCAAAAGAAGTACTAGGATGTTTGAGCTACTATATGTTTCAGGCATTTTGCGTTGTTCAGGCTCAACTGAAAATTGATTACAACCATTGCTTACTTTTCACTTTACATTTCCTACACAATAACGAGTCCCATGGCGACACTTGTATACTAGTGCTGACTTATCAGCTTTCACTAGGAAGAGCTTCTCTATTGTGCAGAGGTGGCATCTCCTTTCTCCCCTGCGATATTTCGGCACCTTCCTCACAACTGTCGATCCAATGTTGAATTGCTTGCCACTCGACTTGAGGTTCCAAACAAATTTTGACAATTCTGTTTCTTTTGAATTAATGTGGTTTCAAAGCGACTTACAGTGATTCTGGTATTGTGCTTTGAAGTCACCACCAGAAGTATTGTAATACACCCCTTTTTCTTCTGAATTTTCCACCATTACCTCTGCTTGGTATACACAACTTCCTACTAGGTAGTTGCCCTTCAAAGGGTACTCAGTCTTTACTATGCAGTTGCACTTTATTGGACTTGGCACATTTTCATTGTTACTAAGCAACCTGCTATTATGGCAATTTACTATGTACTTTGAAAATTGTACATACAACTAGCTTACTTTCACATTGTTTCTATTAAATGTTTTGTGTAAGTTAAAAGATCTAGGAAAATGCTTACCGAGTAAATGTAAAAAGACACCAGCAATATAAGTTGATACAGATCTGCTGGAAGGTGGATTGAACCACATGATTTATTGCCTTCTAACTCACCATCCCGTACTTTCAAGTTCTTTTTCTGAGTAAGCAAGTTTTTTCCTGAATTCACTCAATCTTGTAACCAATTTTCAGTCGAGCCTGAAGATTGCAATATGTGTGAAACTTAAAGTAGCTCAAATATCTTTTTATTTATTTTTGACTTTAATCTACAGATGCTCTACATTCCTATGTATCAATCACTGTATATATTTCTAGGGTTAATCATTACATTATATATATATATATATATATATATATATATGTATATAGTTCTCAAAGAATGGAGCATTACCACAATAGCTTGCAATTTAAGGGCACTGGCTTGATTTGAACCCACAACCTCATGGTTACTAAACCAATGCCTCAACCATTGGACCATTATTGTTTTTATTCCTGCCTTTGTTATATGAGTTTCCCCCTTTCCACTGAGTGGAGGAGAGAACAGGGCAAGATTTATTTGAAAATTTCTCACCTTAATTACTGGACATGATGGTCCAATGGTTAAGGTTTGTGTTTTCACACCAGTGAGTTGTGGGTTTTACTGCCCTCAGCTCTGTTAGTGAAAAAAGGCAAGCTATTGTGGTAATGCTCCACCTGTGATAGATATATCATTAATGCTATGTGTCTGTGTATAGCAAAGGCTGAGAAAAAACCCATAAATAGTTACTACTGCAGTTTCATGTTTTCATTTGTCAGGCAACTAAAGTGTTGCCTGATGATTGACATTTAGAATTTATGTGCTCCTCAAAAGGGGGATTTGTTTCAGTCTCTTAGGCCTGTGTTACACTATAAAAGATTACTACCATATTGGATTACTTTTCACCCTGCTCTGATGGCTATGAACCCAATGTCCTTAAACTCACAGTTACATTATTCCAGATTAAGTCTTGATTGGAGAGATAATCTTTGAACTAGCACTACATCTCATAATTGCAGTGATAATCTTAAATTGTTCCCACTTCAAGGCACTTTTTTCTAGCAGAATTTCTGAGAAATTCAATTTGCCGTGACTGCATATTGACTCATACCAATATTTTTTCTCATCCTGCAAGATATGCCAGTTTTGAATGTGAATACTTGTAAGACATTGCAAGATGTCCATATTTGTAATAAAATGGAAAGTAAGTATTTCTACACATCCTATGCCTATCATAAGCAGAGCAGAGACAGTGGGAGAAGAGACCATTAAAAAGTTAACAGGGGAAGGTTAGCTATTGCTTAACCTATTGAATGACAATTTACCAAAATATATATTTGCAATATTGCAATGCAGCAAAGGTGTGAAAGTTGATATTAAATTCATTTTAATACCACCTTCACAGCAGTGTGATATGGTATTGGATTTGTGGATTCAATCCATATTAGACCACAGTTATACTGGAATATAAGGGCCAGTGTGGTTTAGCCCATTTTGTATATATTCTGCTTGGCGATTGTTCTGTCATGGTGTAAGCAAACCACCAGTCTAATAGGAAGACACCATGGTATGATTGTCATTTACTGCCATCATATTTGAACTCAAAAACAATGGCTTTTTGTTATATATATAGTTAATGCATGCAGGACATACCAGTTATAAAATTTTCTCTATCTGAAAAAAGTTTTTCAAATAATCACCCACTTCAGATCCTCCACAGATTTCTCCATGTGTCACTTCCTTTTTGGCAACATTTCCCAACTTCAATGTATGGAGAGCTTTAATTGTAATATCACTGGCCAGTTCAAATTTAAGGTTGTTTTACCAAATGTATCCAGCACAACAGAGGCACCAAAATGGGGAACTTAAGGTACAAAGCATAAATTTGTATATCATACATGGACAAATGTAGATCCTTCTTGACTTTAAACACTGTGCCCTTGGCAGAAGGACACATGGTAGGATTATGACAATAATTTTCACATATTATGTAAAGTATCATTGTCATCATCATCATCATCATCATCATCATCATCATCATCATCATCATCATCATTGTCCTCATCAACACCATTATCACCATCATCATTATTAACCATTATCATTCATAGTGGAGCTAGTTGTCAAAACCTGATTAAGACAACAGGATGAACAATAGTGTATGGTGCAGTATGGTAAACATTGGCCATTAAAGTCATTGTAACACTTTATATAATAATGATGTATGCCATTGCAGCAATTGAAGTTAATTCTTTGAGTTGTTACACTCTTCTTTAAATATTCCCTCAAATAAGCCCACCCTATATTGGCTGAAAGCAATAACTTAAATAAACCCGTAAATAAACACCTTTAGTAACAAGTAACAAGTGATTAGTAAACTCATTGAGTATCACACAGGTTTGGCTTATAGTTGGATTTGGTGAAGCTATCCAGGTAATTTTATATTCCAGAAATTTTGAAAAGACAGATTGTTTGCAGTGGGAGAACATACCTGAAGAGAATGGATTAAAATCTAAGTGATGAAAATGAAATAACTCGTTGTACAACCTTCTCTCTTAAATGCCCCTCCTTTTTTTACAGGGAATTAATAGAAGCTCAGGGCATTTGTTTAAACCACTATGATATTCCAAATTGGTATTGCAACTAGCCTAACTTAT
>JAAAKM020000498.1:14647113-14676501 GCA_010016025.2 Alatinidae sp. Z8VKAUB7J3
GGAATTAATAGAAGCTCAGGGCATTTGTTTAAACCACTATGATATTCCAAATTGGTATTGCAACTAGCCTAACTTATTGATTTGATTGTTCTCATCACAGTTATCTCTGTATGGCACACATTTAGAATTCTGTAAACCACAGTGAATGAGGGGTTTTTAAGATCAGCTATGAAGCAACTAACTTAGTAGTCAGTTCATTACATAGTCTCAGTTATTCTTACACCTGAATATTTTAGCTATTTTTGCAGTGCTTTTCTTACTTCGTAGGTAATGCATACACCTGAATCATTTCTATAAACTTGATACCTATTGATTGCTGGGCATCAAATCATAGTAACTTATGTTTAAATAAATGTTCTTTAGAAGTCCTAAGATGGTTTTCAGACCTCTTATTTTAATATAAATTTGAGTGCAGAATAGGCCCATCTTATAGAATCTCTATGTAGCTCAGAAGTACCTTTCTTTTTTTGAACTTAAAAGCTTCTGTTTTGAAACTGTGTATCAGTACTATCACAAATGACCATGCTTTAGTTCAATCAAAAGCAAAAGCAGAATGTCATTTTTTATACTGCAGATTGTTTTTATATTCACATAACTAATAAATGTCATTTAAAGAACAGCATGCCCTGAGCTTTTGCTTCCTTTTATTGCTGACTCATTGCAGGACTGATATAATTGTTTTCTACAGCTAGTTTTAATGCCACAGGGTAATCAGTAGCAACACTATATTTTTCTTTTTTCTAATTTAGAAGCAAACATTGCAAAAAATAAAATGAAAATGTTTTAGCTGCTCTTATTATGACCACAAGGAAAGTTTTCATTTGATGATTTATAGAAGGAAAATAACAATGTTAATGATCAAGCAGTAAATTCTCCTGACATGGCTCTTTAAAGCAAGTTTTATCCATATGTTTCAGAAAACAAGTTGTTTCAGTTTACTCTAAAATATTTATTTAATCATTATGATGCAATGAGGTTGTAAGGACTTGTTTGTATATCTCTGTCACCGTCCAAAACTTAACATTTTCATGTATCTTAGTTTTCCTTATATCAAGATTTTCAGGTATATAATTTTTAGTTTGATGTACATTTTACTGCACACCATGCATGAAATTTTCCATGTAGCAGGCTCAACAACAAAAGTTTTATATTTGCTTTTTGCTTAACTTTACTAACATTCTCCCCAAACTTTTAAAATAATTCGAGAGGCAGTATAACAGACTTGTCACAGAATAGAATAGATGGCAATGCCTGCATCTTGAATTTGACATTTTCTCATAAGGTTACCCATTTATTAGAGGAGCTGTCTTTGATGACAACATGAACAGAAACATGTAAAGCTCAAGGAACACAAAAAGTGTTGGTAGCATGAAGGATGTATTGGCCTGTAAATCACAACATCCAGAATAAATTTTAGGAACACTTCATGCAGCAGTATACATGATAGATTTCTTTAGCTAGTGCTCAGACCTGTCAACTTTTAAATATTTATGTAATATTTCTTATTTTAGTGTCTTTGTAAGGTCCTACCTTATGGTGACAATGAAACAAAATAGAAAAAAAGGGTCCCTTGATGACTGGAAAATGACTTCTCAAGGACTTCTTAGATACTTGAAGCCTCATGAAGTAATGCCTCAAAACACAAATCCACTTCTAAACCTGGAAAAACAGAAAGATTAATGAAAAATACACCCTGAAAATGAGAATTTGCTTGTTTTCTGGTGTCCTACTGTGTTCATCCTTCTCCCAAAGAGCTAAATATAGTTTTAAATGTTGGATTATTGAGTAGCCAGGATGCTTCAGTTGTATTAATGCATTATTTTTTGAGGTTTGGAACTGGATCTGCAAAGGTGTTTCCTTATTTATTACTATTACTTACTAATTTTTACTATGAAATGCAGTGTGTGTATATGATGCACAATTGCCGGGAAAGGTGTGAAAATGATGCAAAATATGTGAAGGTTGAAAGTTCTGGTTCCTGCACCTAGGCATGTGACTAGTGGCAACATGTAGGAAATACACATGTGTCATCAGTTTTATTTGGTATAATGAAACAGAAGTCTTAATAAATTTCAGGGCAACTTCTTAAAACTTGTTTTAAACACTAGTGCATCATCTGCAAAGACCTTTGAGGGAATCAAGTGAATACTAGCCACAGAAGCAGTGTGTGGTATAATTGTGTATCAAGTTGTTACAATTGCAATTGCTGCTGCCCACCAATTCAGTCGTAATTTTCTACAGTGGTGGAGAATTGTTTCATATGCCACTACATTCTGAAGGTTGAGTTGGATGTATTTAGCTAAAAGATCATAGAAAAGAGAGCAAGAGGTTGCAAGAGAAAGATTCCTTAGACAGTTTGAAGATATCTCAATTGGGGGAAAGTATCAGACCACATAGGAAATGGGATAAAAAGAGAGATAAGCCAGTTTTTGCATAGGCCAATGACAGGTATGCCATAACGAGAAGAACAAGAAAAGAATTAAGTGGGATCTATTTATTTTATAAATTGATTTTGTTTAATGAATTTGTACCCTTGTTGTCAGTTGACAAATTATCTAAAGAAAATGATCTACTTGTGTAAAACTAAATGTTTACCCCCTGCACGGAAGTATACCTCAGGTAGACCCTGGAACTTGGCTAACCCATTGTATTAAGAGAAAGTAAGCCAAATGTGATGCCCTCACACCCCATTTACCATACCTCTGTTTAAGCAGCATGGCTGGGTTGTTTTGAGTAGCTTCTCATAATCCAAGGGCTATGACATTCACATGTTCGAATCCTGGTTGTGATGTAATTCTTGAGCAGGATATGAATACTGTTGTGATTTGCTGTATCACGGTATAAAAATGGGGCGTGGCAATAAATGCCAACAATGTGTAATTACTATATGGAGCTCTTATGTCTACTGGGAGTGGAACATTAAAAATGAACAACAGCAGGCTTAAGCGATGGAGGAAATTTCAGTTGTAAAGTGCCTTTGAATGACCCTGATATGAAAATGGTGCTATGTTTATGTAGTGTACATAACTGTAATTAAATTTTTAAACCAAGCTTTCTAGCAATGATGTGTCATGGATAAAATACTTTGGTAGGGATCAAGAAGCATATTTTACACTTAGGGTCCGTTAGGTGTTTCAGCCGCTAAATGGTAATTGAGAAGCAAAAGCAACTGTTTTAAAGGTGACTGTGTACATGCAGCGAGAGTAGTTTTGCCCCATATATTTGACGTATATGCAAAATCCTCTGGGTAAAATTATAGTGGAGAAGCGCCATACCCCCTTCCCCAATTGTACTATGCCAACTTCATGGGATAACCCCGACATATCATCGGTAACGAGCGATTAAATTTCAACGCAATTAGATATAGCAGCAGTACCAGTTTTGTCACGTTTCAAGGAAAGACCCCTCGTCAATAGTTTCGAGTATTCAAATGAGAATTTCACGCCGGTTTTACCTTCCATTGAACAAAGATCCGTCATTGCTTGCCAACTTTTATTCTTCGCTCCACGTGCTAAATTAACTTTCAATAACTTACCTTCATTGTTTGTTAGCAATACAAAAGAATTGCTGTTAATCAAGTTACATGTTTTCATGTGCATGTGAATTTACCCCATTTAAATTGTTTTCAGGATGAGAATTAGTGCGGAATTTTACACCACCGACTTTGTTTGGCAGTTACGTTAATCTTTATTGAGTTTCTAAATTGAGTTTAGAGTTTGCTTGTTTGTATCTGTATGCTTGGCTGGTTGTCGCTGACATAAAATCTCCGTATTGCGGATTACGACCGCTTGGAGAAGCTGTGGTTTTCAATCGAATATCTCGTTGACCAATCAATTCCCATTTTAGAAATTCCTGCCCAAAACCAAACTGGGATGTTTGGTCTGTCAGTTAATACGTGTTGATATCGTGATATTTTGCGTGGAAAGGGCGAGTTAGTTTGCCGATGGAGGTGAACACAATTACACAATGTCGTTAACACTGGACGTTGTGGACAGTATCGTTGCTATGCCATTTGAGGGCGTCGCCAGTTTATTTCTCTTTTTATGGGCAATCCTGCATATAATAATAGGTTTATTATATGGTTACTAAAGTTACTTAAACATGTATAAAGGAACCTATGGGCGGCCCCCAGTGCCCGCCCAACCTGGCAACACCATTTGGTTAGGACTGATTTATGATCTCTGATCTACAGGGTTCGATATTGAAATATTTCTTAATATTTACGGAAAGTTAATGGAAGTTCGTATATCAAGGCGTCAATTGCCTCCTCTACGGCAGGGATAGGCCTATCCGACCAAAAGTAATATAAGTAATTGCCAATAGCACCAAGGGAAAGAGAGATACGTTAGCACCAAAGACAAGGGAGGCGTGGTTGCGCTGAGATAAGGGTGAATAGGGTATTGGAATGATGACGTCGCAAAACGTTTTTGAAGAAACCAAATTCTCACTGCATGCTAGATAATCCAGCCACAAAGCGCCTGTAAACAAAATTTCGTGTTGCAGTTCGATACCAGCTGCGAGGGAGGTCTCTTTGAATTCTTGAAAGACGTTACGGAAACACTGTTCATTTGCTGTCTGTAACAGAATACAGTAACGTTTTTTTGATAGACCTGGTTCGAAGTTTGAAGACTGTCTCAGTGATTGTTAACGATATCGGTCTCAAATTTCTACACAGTATCTATATCAACAAGGAGTGTAAAAAGTCCATTATATTTCGATTTTTATCAAATTTGGATCTCAAAACGTAAATACTCTTTTGACATTGTGTTTTAGCTAGCACATGCAGGACATATATAGAAACAGTCTCGGTATTGTTGAATATATATTTCATGGCTTAAGAATACACTTTTCCACATTGACGGTATTTGCGTATTTCACCGGTGGTTTAGCGACTAAATCAATTGTAATGTTTGTAAGAATGCTTCTTGCTGTTATTATTTAGGGATTTCCAATTTCTAACCTCCAGCCCATTTACATTCAAGGATCTTCTGATGTGAATAGCTACGCCTATTCTTCCGTAGTTGACGTTACTGACTCTCACTCTCACTCAATTTATTTGGGCGTCCTTCAGTATGAAACATACATTTTCTCCTGAACATTATTAAGGCTATGTTGAGCTCGTTCTCTTACTTTACAATCTTTCATTATAGTCATGCCCCTGAGATTATGTAGCAATATCCACCCACCAAGGATACCTCGTCGTCTCTATGTTGTTTGTCTCTTTAACCATATGTTCATCTAATATCGCATACACCCCCAGGTGTACATTTGGGCAGTGGTCTTTCTACTATTCTTCAGCAAGCAGGGTTCCATTCTCCAATAGCTCAATTTCAGTTTCACCTCAGCCTTCTATCCTTTATACTTCTAAAGGTATGTCTCACTTTCCTCGTGGAACTTTCCACTTACAATACAAACACATTGTTACTTAGGAGGCTCGTGACTGTATAACCAGACTCTCTCACTTGAGCTTGCAGTGTGACTGCACCAAAAAGCGGCCCCTTAATTTACTTAGCTTTCGCCAAAGGACTTCAACATGAGTACTTTCACCAGAGGACTTCATATGACGGGGTGCTGCCCCCAATCTGGTCCAGAGGTCACACCTCAAGGCATTGTCTGCTCGCATACCTTTATCATCTCAGAAATAAGTATCTACTTGTACAAGAACTTTCAGTGTTTATAAGCAAATAAGATTCTATTTTTTTTAATCATCAGCGAAAGTTTTAGGCAGTGATCTCCTAAACTGGTGTAGCACAATTGCACATTTTCGCAGCGATATCAGTGCATCCCTTGTCACTACTTTGGTTTAGGATCAATGATGTCTATGAAAGCCATGCGTCTATGAAAGTCGTTTGTACTATTGATCAAGGCAGATGAGCGTTTGCGTCATGTTGATCAGCGTGAGACACGGAATTAGTTTTTTTTTACTGGATGTGACACGCCAGTAATTAATGGTCTGCAAGTCGCCAGTCTGCTTGCGGACTCTGTTGTACGGAAATTGCGTTAGCTGTAGATTAGTTTTGGTCTATGGTCACCCGCCGGTAGATGATATGATACATGCAGGGAGGGACATGTTTCCCAGGTTTGCTTCAAGGAACATTAAAGCCAATGCACACCCAAATGTTGATTATGGGCGTAGTATCAATTAAGTCCTGGGGTGACAGGGTACTGGATAGCTGATCTTAGCCAAGCCCATACCAGATCTGCTCTCCTGGAGCTGTGCCCAATCGGCCAGTAACGAAGTGGTATACTTCACCGTGTCTCAAGAAACGTGAAGCACCTGCCCGCGCTTCCCCAAGATTTGTCATTAAGCTCAAAAAGATCCCTGATGATTTTACCAGTTACCCTTGACATTTGAATAGTAATACAATCATATTTTCCCGACGTTTCGGTGTCATCTTGACGCCATTCTCAAGGTGAATAATGAATCGCAGTATAATAAATACACAGACGGTTTGCCAAGCCTTTGGATGTGTTGAGGCGGAGCAGAAGCAATGTCTCAGTTCCTGTAGATGGTGGTTCAATCATCGGCAGGAGAATGTATGACAGCAAAACCTACCCCATGCTTACGTATTTCCTCTGCTGGTTTGCCTTGCCAGAAGAACGTGTAGTTATCCTCCTCCAGGCATCCACTGTCTGCAATTGGAGTCTTTTGAAGTGCAGCTATATCGATGTTTAGTCGATGCAGCTCCCTGTCAATAATGGCAGTTTTCCTGACATCAGAGATGATTGTGTTGTCTGTTGTGAAGCCGGGTTGCATTGTCATTATATTCCAGCTGGCAAAGCGGAGTACATTATCCGTGTTGTCTTGTGATGTCAGTACATTCTTTGTGTTGTTTGGTGACTCCATTTACGACTAACTTGTTGGAATGGTACATTCCTAAGTTTCACTCTGCCAATGAAGCAGGCTAGTCGTGGCGGGACAGCACCTTATTGGCTGAGGGCTACTCAGCTTGAGGCAGGCGGTAGCTATAATGAGAACAAAACTTTTGAGTCTTCGTCTTTGGTAAAGGAAATGCGATTTAATGATTTCACTTCGATCAGTCGCTCACTGTAATCACTAGCCTCTGACGCCATTTTCTCCAATTCGTTGCACAGCAAGGCTTTTTTCAACACGGAAAAACTTGCAGCACAGCAATAATCCTGATGTACCCGGAACTTAAATTTTGCCGTATGATGACATCACCTGGCAATCTGGGGAATGACCCAAGTTGATGTATGTGGTAAAATCATGCTGCACAGCAGGACTATCATCCAGCCTTAAGGCAACACTGTGCTTTTGTACAACAAATTATCTAAAAAGTTTGAACAGTGACAACCCACCGTTATTGTTTCTTGAGCCTCATACTTATATATTTTACAATAAAGTTTAACGAAATACGAAACTCTAAATACTTACCTTTTGTAGTGTATATCCGGACTCAAAGATAATTGGTGGAAGTAACACCAAGAAGAAAGTATCTGGATGAAATGACTCAATATCCTTAAGAAGAGACAAAGAAAAAAAAAATTAGTAAAATGATAGACCTTCTAAAACCCCACGGTATTTCTCAACACCACATCGTACCATTTTGTGGTGAAGCTCTATTTATCGAGCTATTTTTTGACATTTCATTCTGATTTTCGCAAACATTTGAATATTGGGCATTCAATTCATTCTTTGTATACTAGCAAGGGATTAAATCAGCAATGAGTTAGTCGTGTGGAGATCTTGAGAAGAAGATTGCTATATACATGACAATTACTACGGCTACCACATGTCAGATACCAACGTCATCGATGTTGATGACGAAATCAAACGAAGAACAATGGGAGCACCAAAAATATGACGCAGTACGTTTTGTCCAGATCTACAGGGGTTAAGACTTGGGTTTGGCAGATGAAAAAAAGGCTGCACCTGATCCTTCACAGTGTAGGCAAATAATCGCATAATGTTCCTTGAGAAACAGGAGGAAACTATGCAAGTTCAACTTACGACCATCAAGATGATCTTGCTGTAAAATATGCGGACCTGCAGTGTGTTGTACTACATTAATGACCTCCTTAACTTGGAATACAGGCTCTCTGTAAGTACTGATTAAGGTCAGGAAGTGCTCAATACGAAAACACTCGACCAGGAAACATCTGGGTGAATTAAACCCCCATTAACTGCTTTCTTAAATGAATCACTTAAAAATCTTGTCTGTTTATAATCTGTAAAAATCTGAAATATGCATCAATTACTAATGTTTCCATATAAGGTGTGTATTTTATAGTTTCTATGAATTTTTATTCCCGATTTATGACATCGACATAATACAGGTATAACGTAGCGCCGTAAGATTTTCCTGCCATCCAGATCCCAATTTTCTAGATTTTGCCTTCTGTGCCAACCATAGTTGTGCGTCACCGAGGCACTAAATTAAGAAATATTTCACAAAGTCACACACGGTGTCCAGAAAATTCCCCTCTGGCTAATTCCCCTAGTGAATAAGCTCCCCCCACCCCTGGAATATTCCAAACCAGTGAATTCCGCCTGGCATACTTTGCTTCAGTTTGTAAAACAAATATGCATAAAAGGTTAGTTAGACAGCAATTCAGATGAAGTAACTAAGACATAATAATCCACTTGGTAATGTTGTTAAACTTATCATTTCTGAATATTAATCAAAGAGAGTTAGGTGTCGTCGAAGTATTCCAATAGATCGTCGGGGATCGTTGTGTGATATAACCATCGTAATTATAATAATTAGTAACAGTCTAATCTTTAATGTACTTAAACAGCGTCATTTGATATTGTGAAAGCAGTAGGTAACCACCTTTTCCCGTGTAAGGCAATTTCGAGATCTTTCATGACTGCTATATCCATTTCCACACATAAGTGAAAATGAGACAAAAGAACCCGTCAACATCTTGATTTACATTTTGTATATAAATCGGTTTTACAAAATGTAAATAATCAAGTACAAATTTGTGATCATTATAAGGTATTAAGCAAATGTACTTTACTCTTACACTGTCTAATATAATCCCATAAGACTTTCCCCGCGTTGCAGTTATAATTGATGAGAACATATTGTCTTTAGAACAATGCAACATTGCATTTCGAGAAGGGTATAATTTACTCTTGAGATATTTCTTGCGAACATGTTTTTACTATAAGGTATAATATCGAATAGAGTCTATTCCCAACACATAGGAGTTCACATTCAAAATACTTTTACACAGCAATACAAAAAACAGCTTATCAATTTGCTTGGTTGAACTCGATTCGTTTTACTTAAGTTTTAATAAGCTTTAATAAACGGTAACATTAACTATCTTTTCAGAACTTATGTGAAATATTTATGTCTTAATTACTTCCTCTAAATTTCTGTCTAACCTTCTATTTGTTTTACAAAATGAGGCATAATATGCAGGGGAGGATTAACCGGGGGGCAAACCACCAGGAAAGATTTGACTAGGAGAATCATCGGAGGGAATTCACAAGGAGAAGATTTCCTAGGGCCGTCACACACACCACTATTACTTTTGTCTTGCTTCATTCCTTCAAATGGTCTACATCTTATTTCCTATATTTGAATTCTTAACTGTGTGGGTTTTCTCTAGTGCTTTAGACGTTAGATATTTGTATCACCGAGAGGAGAAGATTTGAAATTTTAGTTTTGAAAACAACACTTGAGAACTACAAAATACGTCACCACCAGGGATTGAAGCGATGATACTTTCTAATTTCATTGGGCTTTGTTTGGACAGATACTCGAGTCACATGGCGCAGAGAGGTTGGTCTCCGATTGTGTTGGCTAGATGTCAATGTCCACCGATGGATGATTGGGAGCTGATGTGGCGACTAAAGAAATAGAGTAAGTTAACGTTGGAGGTCACCTAGCTAAGTTGGTAGAGCGCACACCACGAAAGCATGGGTCATGGGCTTGATCCCCGGTGGCGACATATTTTCTATTTCTCTAGTGTCTATTTCTTTAGATATTTGTAATCTCAATCCCTTGATTCACATCTTGACATCTTAGGACCAACCATTAAGGTACTCTAGAGGTTTTCCTCAGTATATTTCATACTTTTGCCCACTAAAACCTACGTATAGATATGCATCATCTATCCTAATTCTAATTTCATTATGAACAGCAACTAATGCATATTCAAAACATAATGAACATTATTGAACAATCAACAGAATGATTGGATACATGACTGGACGCTTTTCATGCGCTCTTATCAATTTGGTCGGTGCAAAAACGATTTACAGTTGCCCTAAGACTTTATATTGGAACTAGATTACAACAAATTTACGCATGACTATGAAATTGCTGATTGGATAGCGGCTCTACAAATTCCTGACTGCAACAGATTACAAAAATTGTCTGCATAGTGAGAGATTTCGTGTCTTTATGAAGACCGCCTCTAAAACTTTTAATTGAAACGATGACGTACCTTAATACGTCAAATTAAGCCGCGTACTTAAATAGGCCGCACCTTCAAAAATACGGCCTAATAAAAACACCGCTTAATTTATTTTAAGGAAAGCAAGGAGCGAAGAGGAACTGTCATTGGACCCACTTGCATACATTTTAAAAATGGCGTAGAGGAGAAAATAGGAGTATTCTTAAAAAGCATTATATCTCAAACTGTCCGTTGACTCCTGCGGCCTAATTAAAACCCCCTAAAATGCTTATTTTGGGCAAGTCTGGCTTAATTAAAGCATGACTTAATTTAGTGCGGCTTGATTAACTACGCAGCTTGATATGACGTAATAAGGTAGCCTGTGCAAATATGTGAAACCAGTCTGGATTTTACGCCTTACCGCAGTCTGAATTGCAATTGCGATGGGGGTGCCCATTCGTAATTATAGCAATGCTATTAAAGGCTATTTTTAATTCAAGAAAAAAGTTTTAAAATACCAAGTTTTTGATTGATTCGTCATATCACCGTTATGGTTTGTGTATGTAAGTATTTATGTATGTATTTATTTCGCCATGTATAAAAAAAATTATTACAATTTTTAAGATTTTAATTACTTTAAAAAATTCAACAAAAATATTTACGTCACTTTAAAGAATAAAATACAAAATATCAGTAATGAAAAACAAAGAAATTGTGCTCAAAAAACCCCTACTGATAAAGTTGGCAGGGATAGCATTAAATAGTTTCAGAAGACCTTGTTTCCATAATGGTCCCTTTATAGAGGTATTAACACAAAATTGTGCTCAAAAACGAAAAGAGGAACTAAGGTCGTAAGGCTCATTGGGGGATTTCTATATTTATTCTGATGTACCCAGCAGGGGGAACTAAAAGTAATGATATCGATTTTCTTCTCTTTGCTGGAGTGTTCTCTATAAAATTATTCTCTTATATTATGTCTGAAACCATTGAGGGTTCTGGCTGTTTTTAAGGTTACCGGTAAATTGTTCCAAATTGTTGGTTTTAAGTATGAAATGCCTTTCTGACCTTGATTGCTTTTTCGGAAAGGGGCATGTAACTTTTGGAGTTACGTGTAATTCTGGTCTGGTTTAACGGGGAAAACGCCTCTGCCATATACAAGGGCCCTGTAATATCTAACAAATTTGAAACGGTTGTTGCAATACACTGCTCAACCCTTTCCTTTGTTGGTAGCCAATTTATTTCCTTGAAGTCTTTGACTTCTAAACTTGCTCTGTTCTTTAAATTAAGGCAAAACCGGGTGCATTTATTTTGGGCAGTTTGGATTTTTGTTTTCAATCTTATATTTAATGCTGGGTACCATGCGCTGCAAGCATAGTCAAAATGAGGTTGAATTAAGGCATTGCAGAGTAACCTGCGTAGGGGATAATCAAGAAAATTTTGTCGTCTATACAGAAATTTCAGTTTTCCATTTATTTTACTTATTACTTTAGTAGCCATCGATGCACCAGAGAGGTTCTCATCAAGTGTGCATCCTAGGTAGGATAAACTGCTATGCTGTTCAATGACAGTATTCGCTCTTTTGACTTTCAGCGTCTGGTGTTTGTTTCATGCTTTTCTTTTTGTAAACAAAATACATTTATTTTTGTCTTCACCAAAGTGGATGCTTAGTTTATTATCAATAAACCAGTCCCAAAGGGAATTGAAATTTCTGTCTAGACGTCTTTCTATTTCTTCCGGGTCTTTGTCCATGCAGAAGACGCAGGAGTCATCAGCATATAGGAGTAGGCCGCAATCAACTGCTTGGGGCATGTCATTTATGTAAAACAGGAAAAGGATAGGGCCTAGTATAGATCCTTGAGGGACACCATGGGACTGTTTGCCACAAGTGGAGAGCTCTTCCCCCAAATTTAAAACAAAAGTTCTGTTAATTAAATATGACTTGAGCCAAAGTATAGCAGATCTGTCAATCCCATGTAGTGTAATAGTTTTACAAACTTTACAGCGAATGTGATATTTAAGCACCTGATGCCCTACCTAAACAATTTGCATAGTAACAAAGAACAAGAGAAGTAAAAGTTTACTATCTTCACAGCCTTTCAAAAGCTAAGAGTAGTATTTCCTTGACATTGTCAGCCATTTTCATCATTAATGATCCCTTCCTTACACATTATACATGCAGTTTCATTCATGACTAAATTACGTTGTCATGTAAAAAAGGCATGCAATTGGTGAAGAACAAACTTTACCAATATTAATACCAGTAAATTTATTAGTAGTAGTAACAGAATTGACCTCAAGCTCGGCTGTGCATGTAATATATGATTGTTTGTTTAAGACCAGCACATCAGTAACATTTTCATAAAGAAAAGTTGTAACCATAATGTAGGTTTTTCTTTGAAATGATTTTTCAAACGTTTGCAATTTTATAAATAATTATTAACAACTTCCGATGAATTAGCTTCCTTTTTGCAGCCTCTGAACAGAAAAGAGTGTTATATTTATTACTGGACTACATGAATTACTAACATATCACGATTTTGTAGTTATGTTCAATACATTATAACAGATCACAATAATTTATGATAACTATTCCTGACAAGGATAACATTATACTATATTTTATAGTAACTTTTAATAAAAAAATTATTGCAAACAAACAGAATAAATAGGCTGGTTTACGTTGTTTGTAAGTTTTGTCTAGGGTGTGAAACATTCCCTATCATAAAATAGAACTGCTTCAGAGAAAGAATTTTACAATTTAATCTATATTAATCAAGCCTCTTAAGTTCACAAGAGGTCTTTTATAATTTAAACAAAAGCAGCTCTGTTTATGTACTTAAATGTTATAAATGCATGAAAACAAATATTGACACATTAAACTATAGGTATGATGTTCATAACAGCAGAGGCTTCAATAATGTACCTACCTTCCAATTTCTTAAGTCAACACCTGCTGGTCCAATCACGAATTTTAGCAGCACACCAATTGAAGCTCCTGCAATGGTCACAATGACGGTAATAGCAGCATGTAATCAGTTGGTGGAATTATTACACAACGTTTTACACTTTAAAGTTTACAAAAGTTAGGGTCACTTTTTTAGGGCAGTTTTTATCATACTACTTCAAACTCTCTACACTTTTGTATACCTCATGCTTCTTTAAAAAGCTCCACTGATACTTGAAAATTCGTTCGTTCATGTTCCATAGCCAAGCTGCCATAGGTGCACTTTGACTGGATCTATCAGATTCTTCCATCTTTGTCGGTCAGCAGCATATCTTGTACCTTTTTGAACTGACATATTTGTCCATGTTCCAATATTTGATAGCCAACATACTCTGGGTTTTCCTCTCCCTATCCTCCCAGGAACTCTTCCGTGCATGATAGTGTTTGCTAAGGTCAGTTGTTCATTATGTCGTGTGACGTGTCCAAACCACTGGAGCTTTCTTCTTTCAATTGTTGAGAGAAGAGTTTAATGGTTTTCAGCTTTTTCCACAAAATCATCTTTAAATCTTTCATTTGTTCTATGGGCTGTGTACGGTATCTGCAGAAATTTTTTAAAACACTTTATTTCAAACGTTTTTTCTGCTTCTGCATTGATTGACCACGATTCGCACCGATAGGTCATAGTGGACGTTACAATTGCTCTCATAAACCTTAACCTCGTCTTGAAAATGATACCTTTTTTTACAGATTTTAGTCAATTTCACCAAAGCGGATGTTGCTATTCCAATGCAGTTCTCACTGATTGATTGTAGGTAGCTACTGATTTGATTTCCAAAGTATTTGAAAGCATTCACTTCTTCCAATTCTTGTTTCGCAATCACTATTGGTTGGTTTAGTCTGATATCGTCCTTTGTGGTGACCAAAATCTTACGTTTTTCAGCACTTATTTCCATCTCATACTTCGTACTGGCTCTGTCCAGCAAATGGGTGAGAGTTCGTAGATCATCTTCATTGTTCGCAATCAGGTCAATATTGTCCGCAAAACGGAGATTGCTAATCTGTCTTCCATTGACCGTCACTTTACCGTTATAATTTTCTAGTGCTTCTGCCATGATGAATTCTAGGAATATCTTGAAAAGATATGGTGAAAGTACACATCCTTGTTGAACACCAACTTTTGATTTGAACCATTTACTCTTTGCATGATTGTAAAGCGACGTAATTGTGTTGACAATACGAGAGCTGATTCTGTACTTCCTCATAATTAACCAAAGTGCTTTATTAACCAAACTCTATCAAAGGCTTTCTTGAAGTCAATGAAATTATGGAAAAGTGGTTGCTGATGTTCCATGTATTTTTCTGAGAGTATTCGAAGGTTGCAAATTTGCTCTGTTGTACTTCGTCCTTCTTGAAAACCTGCTTGCGTGTCATCTAGCTCTTCTTTGATGGTCTCCTTCATCCTGTTAAGGAGTACGTATAATAAAATCTTGCTTGGATGGCTGATTAGACTTATGGTTCGGTTGTTCTCGCATTTTCTAATAGATTCCCTTCTTTGCTAGTGGTATGATGATAGATGCGGTCCATTTAGTTGGCCACTTGCCGGTTTTGAGAATAAGGTTGCATATTTTCAGAAGCATGTCCGTCATCTTGTCTCCTCCGCTTTTCAACAACTCGGCTGAGATGTTACCAGTTCCAGGTGATTTATTTAGTTTTAATTTCTTGAGCGCTGCTTTAATCTCTTCCCTTTTTATAACTGATTTCTCAAAGTCTTCGGCTGAAATTGTCTGTTGGATATCGTTTAGACAATCATCTGAGATAATGGCCTGGTAGTTATAAACTTCTTCACAATATTTTTTCCATCTCTCTGTGCCATCCTCCGCCTTTGCGAGAAGTTTGCCTGCTTTATCTTCTATCATATAACATTTTGATTTCTAATCCGCTGTAAGTTCCCTCACTGTGTTGAAAGCAGCTTTTGTGTTGACAGGAGCTTTCGATGGCTTCGCATTGCTTGTTTATCCATGCTTCTTTTGCTGCTCGTATTTCTCTGTTCAAGCTGTTGTTGACTTCTCGATATTTCTTGGCCGACTCTTCATTTTCAAATCTTGTTTTCTTCAGTGTTCTTCTTTCGTCACATTTCTGGAGCACTTGGTCTGTGATCCATGGTTTCTTTATTGTTCTTTTTCGTCCAAGGTGTTCAGTAGCTGCTTCTGTCATAACTTTTTCAAACTCTGACGTCAGATCATTGGTATCTGTGAATTCAAGAAGTAAAAGTGGACCAAACTTTCCATCGATGGTTGCTTGAAATTCACTCAGTATTTGTGGATCTTTAAGCTTGTCAATGTTGTATTTTATCCTTGACAACTTGTCATTCCTTTGTGAGAGTAGCTTCAGTTTTATCGTAGACATTAGCAGTTTTTTTCGCTGTTGATGTCTGCTCCTGGGAAAACGCGAGTTCTGGCACCATAACGA
Source organism: Alatinidae sp. Z8VKAUB7J3 (assembly GCA_010016025.2). NCBI lineage: Eukaryota > Metazoa > Cnidaria > Cubozoa > Carybdeida > Alatinidae > Alatinidae sp. Z8VKAUB7J3. Next base: position 14,662,901 of record JAAAKM020000498.1, read on the forward strand.
CTAGACTGGTATCGTTTCTGTATAAGAATGAAGCCAATTTGGTCGTGGTGCATGCCTCCAGGTGAGTGCCATGTTACTGTCCTTGACTTCATGTGTCTGAACAAGGTATTGGCAATTAAGAGTTTGTGTTGTTTTGCGAATTCCAGCAAGTGAGTCCCTCTGGCGTTTTTCTCTTCAACCCCAAATTTTCCAGCAACTTCCTGTTTTGATTTGCATCTTTGCCAACGTTAGCATTCCAGTCACCTTGTACTATGAGTATGTCTTTCCTGTTTACTTTACAAATGACTTCTTCCAATTCATAGTAGAACATTTCAACCTCACTATCGTCGTAGTGGCTTCAAGGAGCATAAACCTGAGAATTATGATGTTCAGAGGCTGTGCTATTCTACATATTGACATAATTAATTCTTGATGATATCGGAGAGCATTCCATTACAGACTTTAAGGTGTTTTTATGCCATTTTTATGCCCCTTTTCCTGTTTATTAGTTTCGCCACTAGACCAGATTTTATGTCCTTCATCTGTTATAAACGTACCACAACCAGTGTATCTAGTTTCCGCAAGACCGATGATGTTTCAAGTATAGCATTGCAATTCATGTTCCAGTTCTTTCAGCTTTCCTGGTTTATGGAGGGTGCGTATATTCCATGTGGCAACCATAAATTCGTCTCTACAGATTTTGATTTCTTTTGTTTTTGGTGATTTGTTTGATTTGCTTGTCCCAGTAGCAAATTATTCGATTCCACCCTGAGATACATTGTAGGACGCGGTCGTTTGTATCCCGGGCATCGGCCGATCTGGTATGTCATTGGAATCTGGTGTGATCATGTTCAAAGAGATCCGGTAGGCAATGTGACCCGGTGGTGCCCATCTCTTCTCCGGGTATGCATGGCCGTTGGCTCTTATTGATGACCTCATCCGCCCTTTGACAGGTCTTATTTTTAGTCCTGCGGGGTGTCCACACACCCTCCTCATCATGAAAACGTGATGGGGGAGCCGGTTTAGTCGCCGACCACCCGACCATGAAGCAGGTTGTACAGGATTACATGGTACCTGTAGCAGATCACCATGACCTGACCTTAAAAATTCAAAACATATAAAACTTAATAAAATGACTTGCGATAAATAAGCACTGACCGCTCCAGTAGCCTGTGGCTCTTCCTGGTGTACAGTATACAAGGCCCCTACACAGACACGAAAAGCTTCCATGTAAAATCTAGTGAACTAGTTAATGTTAACAGTTTATCATGTACAACTAACAGTGCATTAAAGTAGTTTTAGCCAATTTGAGCAAGCAGATGTCATTTCATCAGGCTTCAATTGTCATAGCCGACCTACTTTGGCTAGCTGGAGGCCATAAATTTATCTCATATTCAGTAGTTACAATATATGAACAGATAAAGTCGTTATTACTAATATTACTAATGTCCTTCTCTTATGACTACAAACTAAATAGTAATACGTACTTACCAAGGATCATCACTGCTAAGGATTCTGGGACAACAGCTACCTTTCTTGATAGTAAAAAGCTTATAACAATGACACAGAGAACTGAAAAAGAAAAAGTAGATGTTTAAAATGACACTCTGTAATGACAGAAAGGATATAACTTACATGCTAGATATTAGTGGTACAAACATCCATTCTGGGGGGGAGGGGGGGTTGTATGGTCCCAGCTTGCGCAGCTTAATAATAATAAATAAGTCCTCGCATTAACTATTTCACTCTAAGTTTACTTGGATTGCAAAACCTTCTGAAGGTGACCATTTAAAGAAAATATATACTTAGTTTATACTGAACTACTGATCTGGAATATTTTGGAGCAGAATAAGATATATATCCACATTGTTGAGACTATCATTCCAACTTAATGAAATAAAGGAAGAACTTTATGAACACGTTGTAACAATAGAACATATGCCTGTATTATGTAGATGTTATTGTAATGAATGATTTCATAATTAATATATTATATCCCTGAAGTTTGGAAAGTTGACATTTAATATCGTTTCAGGCATTTAGTGAACTCTGGCATTACGCGTAATGACTGAAATTTTCACTCAATCGTTACGTGTAATGACTGAAATATCTAGGCATTTCAAATAATGGCTAGAATTTCAATTTTAAGATTACACTAATATTATACTAGTGCATGGAATAGTTTAGGCAACAAGTGTAATTCTTTGAAAGGGACAGGCATGTACAACAGACAATTGATCCATCAATAGCCTTGTTTGTAAAAAGCGACTAGAACTCAGGCAAAATTTTACGTTGAATCAAAGGTTCAATAATGCTTGCTCCAGTGGCTTATAAAGAAAATGAGTAAGAGGTTTCTATAACATGCAGCAGAAACTAAGTAATCACGTAAACTTGGTGAAAAGAGATTTGTACAAATGATATGAGAAATGTAGCGGGTAATGGATGCCAAAGGCAAGGTTTTAATCAAACAATGGATGATCAAAGGACAGGACTTCAGCAATTTTCTTTCAAGCCCAGACATGGATACTAGCCTACATCATGAGAAAATAAAAATGATCGCAAATTAATGAATCTAGTATTGCAAAAGCATTTGCGTTCCATTTGCCGTTCGCATATAGCGTTCTGCTTATTGAGAAAGTATTTATAGAAATGATCTGCTGGCGAGAATAAACATAGAACCAACTTACGTTAACAAATACACTAATATGCGTGCCAGGTAAAACGTCCTTTGGGATGCAGGAAACAGCTTTCAGTGAAATAATATCTTTTTCTAGGGACCATTTTTCTAGAGAAAAAGTTGCAATGGCTGCTAATTCCTTATTGAGTCTACGTTTGAAGCAAATGACAAGAGTGTCGCAAACTAGAGTTGCAAGTGGATTAGACTTACGTGATCTAAGGCAAAATTAGTCCTAGAGCCTGTATTATCTCATAAATGAGGGAACTTTCTCTTAATACAATTAAAAACGGAATTGTCCTTTTTAACTGAAACGTCAAGGAAATGTATGTTAGGGTTACGTGCAGTTGGTAATGTTGTTGCAAAGATGGTTGGGTACAAAACCATAAAGCCTTGGGAGAAAAGAGGAGACCACATTGCAGGTGAAGAATTTTGGCCAACAAAAGGAATTACGCAAGAATTAAGAACAGTTAAATAGAATGAAACGAAATGAGTTAAAAAATGAGGGTACCTAATCCAAACTTGAAAGAAATATCGCATAGAAAAAAAGGGAATTGTTGTGGTGAAGGAAGTACTATGAGGAAATACAACAGAGGTTAGTTGCAGTTGGAGCAGGGCTTGAAAGATATGACAATAGCCCAGAGCAGTTCGATTATTTGAAGCAAATCAGAAGAAACTGTTTGATGAATTGGACGGATTAGAAAGGGAAAAAGTGGTGCCTGACCCAGAGCAAAGTACCCGCTTTTGGAGTGACATGTGGGGCAAACCAGTGAATTATAGGGAGAATCCGGAGTGGCTTAAGAATGTGGAGGAAGAGATGACAGGATAGGGGTACAAGACGACATACATATTTAGGTGATGAAACTGAACAAGCAGGTGAGAAAACTGCCAAATTGGAAAAGCCCAGGTCTTGATGGAGTTCAGGGGTATTGGATAAAGAATTTCAGTAATTTGCATGGTGATATATCTCTTCAACATGATAGATTTCTTCAAGAAAATAACGTGCCGGCATGGATGGTCACTGGGAAAACAATATTGTGTGTGAAAGGAAATACTGTAGCAATTTGTCGGCTCATCACGTGTTTACCTCTGCTGTGGAAATTACTAATAGGGATCTTAGTGGAAGAATTGTATAGCCATCTTGAGCATGCGAAAACTTTACCATGGGAACAAAAAGGATGCAAAAAAGGAAGCCGAGGGACAAAAGACCAACTACACACTGATAAATTGATAGTAAATAATTGCAAGAAACGCTTAACACCGCTGGCTGTTGCATGGATTGACCACCGCAAAGCTTACGACACGGTGCCTCACAGATGGATAGAAAAGTGTATGAACATATTCGGAGTAGCAGTGAATATCAGGGCCTTAATAAGTGAGTCTATGAAACATTGGAACACAGAACTAAATGCAGGTCAAACTAGACTTGGAAATGTGAAAATAAGGCGAGTAATTTTTCAGGGTGATAGCCTGTCCCCACTCTTGTTTGTGATGACATTGATTCCATTGACACTGATGCTGAGGAAGACAAATATTTTCTATGAAGTTAAGAGAAAAGGAGAGAGAATCGACCACTTACTATTCATGGATAATTTGAAGCTATTTGTAAAAAATGAGGGTCAAAGAGACAGTTTAGTGAATACAGTAAGAATATTCAATGATACTTTCTAACTTTGGATTGATGACAGGCTTTGGATTGATGACGGCCTTGGTCAACTCACATGGCGCAGAGATGCTGGTTTCCAATTGCATTGAGATGTCGATGTCCACCGGTGGATGATTGGGGGCTGATGCAGCGACTGCAGAGATAGGAGTATGTTAGCATCGGAGGTCACCTAGCTCAGTTGGTAGAGCGCACGCCGCGAAAGTGTGGGTGACGGGTTCGATCCCCGCTGGTGACTTGCTTTTCTATTTCTCTAGTGTTCTTTTCATTACTATGAATATTCTCGGAAGACATTAGAATGGAGTTTGGCTTGTCAAAATCTGGCGTGTTAATCATGAAAAGAGGAAAGATAGTTGAGAGTAATGGCCTGTGTATGTCACATGGTACAATGATGAGAAATATTGAGGAAAGAGGATACAAGTATCTTGGTATTTTGGAAGTGGATGGAATTAAACATGATAACATGAAAGCACATGTGGCATCTGAATGCATCCGCAGAGTCAGGAAAGTACTGAAATCATGCTAAACGGGGGAAATATAATCTCAGCCATTAATTCAAAAGCAGTTTCAATTGTCAGATATGGAGCGGGTATCATCAAGTGGACAAAGAACGATTTAGAAGAACTGGACAGAAAAATAAGGAAACTGATGACTATGTATGGTGCTCATCACCCCAGAGCAGATGTTGACCTATTACATTTGAAGAGATGTGATGGTGGGAGAGGCTTGATAGGAGTTGAAGACTGCGTTCAGGCTGAGGTAAACAGTCTTGACAAGTACCTCAGTGCATCAGAATAAAAATTGTTGAAAGAAGTAACTCGGAGATATCCTTGAAAACAAAAAGTATGGCAGAAGCAAAGAGGATATACAGAAGAAACATCAAGAGGAATATGGCAGTCAAGCATTACATGGGCAGTTTCTAAAAGCTACAGAGAAAATTAAAGCTAGCGGTTAAAAAAGGGCTATTTGAAGAAGGAAACAGAAAGTGCCATTATAGCAGCACAGGATCAGGCCCTCTGTGCAAAGAGTATGAGGAAAACAGGGGTAGAGAGAACATCGATTCGACTTGCTGAGTGGGTGGCTCTGCAGATGAAACACTGGCATATTGTGGCTCAATGCCCTAAACTAGCACAGAAAGAATATAAACAGGTGAGACAAAGTCTGCTCAGTGGTACACACACACGCCCGAGTAAGTGCTGGAATCAGAGGACTGTAAGATTTTATGGGACTTCCCCATACAGACTGACAAGACACTGAAGAACAACAGACCTGATATCACTGTAGTAGAAAAAAAGACCAAGAAATGCCTTCTCATAGATCCAGCATGCCCATTTGATACCAGGGTAGAAAAGAAAGAAGATGAAAAATGCAATAACTACAGTGACTTAAAATATGACATTGCAGGAATGTGGAGAACAAAAGATGTTCAAGCTGTTCAAGTGGTAATAGGGGCATTAGGGACGGTGACCAAACAATTTGAGAAATGGATGCAGAAGCTGGACTCGGAAAATACAGCTGAAATGTCGCAAAAATCTTGTTTACTTGGAACAGCAAGAATCATTCTGAAAGTATTGGACTTTGAAAGAAAACGAAGCTGCGATACCCAAGACCACTAGTTGTGATCCACTATTGTAGCTCATTTTACCAGGATATAAGAACAGTCTCCCTTAACTAATAACTGTAGATGTAAATAAATAGAACAATAAAATAAAAGTGACAAGCCTAGGCGACCATGTTATACATATAGAAACAAGTAGGTTCTCCATGGCAAAAGATGCGACATGTGTCGGCAATCACCAAGGGGATCTGTTTAGGTTATTAGGAAAACCGTTTTCCTTATTCACTTGAATGCTCGGAAGCTAAACTCATCAAATCAAAGAAGCAGACGCTCTATGGAGAAAACGTCCACGTTTTCCAGTAATTTATAAATCCAGAAATTAATTAATGCAATACCCTTGAAAGGAAAGTAAGCACTTACTGTCATTCACATGCAAAGATTTACCTGTAGCTATCATAGTTCTCCATAAAGTCTTGTTGAGGAGAACACACAAGTCCTCAATATGCACACTATCCATAAATATCAGGTAGATATCAGTTACCCAGTAGCGAACCCAGGTGTGAAGAGATGGTCAGGTTCAGTAATGTACCAGGCCCGTAGCCTGGGGCGGGGGTATTTGGGGGCCATGCCCAACTAATAAATTGTGCCCCCTATTAAGATATTGTGAAAGAACTTTTCCCATTTAAATTTAGTCAATACCTCAATGACATCAGTTATAGTCAACCAAAATTACAATTTGAATGTTCTTTTACCATACATGGCCTACAATAGTAATAATTGATAATGTATTGCCCTTCCCATGGCTGGCTACCAGTTCGTGGTGTACTTGATGAATCCCTTAGAAAACAGTTAATTTACACAGAAGACAGACTTATGCTGAAAATTCACTCCCTGCAATATGCATTTGCAACAACTCCTTTTCTGTAATTGCATTCGTGTGCTAACCTCTAAAATATTCTAGTGCTGGATGACATAACAACGAGCTGAAATTATTCCCTTGAAATATTGGAGTGGTAGGCAAATCAAAATTGAAAGAGAGTTACACGTGGATAGAAGAAACGTATCATCAAAACAATTCTTTTCACAGTGCACACAAGCAGATTCTTTATATTTTGGTTTTCCGGATAATTTATGTTACGTTATGTTTGGGAGCCCAAACTTGCACACCTAAAAAGTCTCGGATTTAGCGTCCTAAAAACCTCCTCACTAGCCACCCAATCCTGCCATCTCACTCCAGCCATGTATCTCCAACATTTTTCTGTCTGCCGTTCTAACTACATCCTCGAGTCTTTTTGTTAAAGGCCACGTTTCCCATCCTTACATCAAAAGTGACCAAATACATGCTTCATGTACTCTTGCTCGATGTCTCAGGGGTACTACGAGATTTACCAGGAGACTGGACATGGACTGGACATTTCCACTTTAGCCAGGCTGTAGCAATTCTTCCTCTTACTGCGACCTCGACGCCTCCTTCACAATCTAGCTCGTCTCCTAGGTATCAGGATTTTTCAGTTTCTAAGCCTTTATCTTCTTTTCTCTCTCCTTTTTCTCCCTTCTGTCATTGATGATGATCATGTCTATGTTAACCAATCAGTGTTGAGTCAGACAGCTGTCTGCTGCTCTGCTCAGCATATAATCAATCTGTGTTTCAATTGCTCCACTCATATATTATTTTCTTGTCTCTCTGCTTCTTAAAAATTGTATTAATTATTCTCAGCCCCTTAGCTAGACAGAAATCCAGGATTGATTCCCTCTCGGTGTTCCATTCTCCAAACACATTTGCACCCATCACCTCCTCAAAGCCTCTTCTCTCTATCCCTATATGGTCGCTCAAATCGCCACCTATAACGATTCTTCCAGCCTAAGGAATCAGTGTCACAGTGTCATTCAATATCCTCCATAACTCTTCCTTTCCTTCATCTGGCCATCCAATCTGCGGGGCGTAGACAGAGAAAATCTGCACTACTCTTCATCCCATCACCATCTTCATCTTCATTATTCGTGAGTTGGTTCTCTCCACCTCTACAACGTCATCCTCCAAATCTCTCCTCACTAGAATCACTACCCCTCCCACTTAATCGGAGCTTCCACTCCACCAGATCATTTACTGATCTACTCCATACTTAAGAACTCTTTATCCTCTTCCTTCATACCTCACCTCCTGCACGCAGCAGACATCCACCTATCTTCTCGTCAGCATCTCCACAACTCCCCATTTCTCCCAACAACAGTTCTAACATTTACAGCACACATTTTACTCTCCTCGCATCTCCTCCTTCATGTGCATGTCATTGTTCTTCTTCTTTATAGTTATTTTCTCTTTCTTTCTCTATTTTCCAGCCCAGAGATTCTTAGCACCCTATTTCGCCGCGAACTGAGTTTTCGTGGTGGTCCCAGCATATACGTAAGTAGGCCCACCCTACAAGGCAGTAGGGGATTTAAATTCAGAGTTACCGTCTCCTAGCCTTTGCCAAAGATGACCTCACCTGTGAGGCAGCAGTTTAATTGCATTCAGTCCGGCTCCTACCTACATTTAAAGCATTCAGTGTGGCTCTTGCCTAAATTTAAAGCAGAAAAGCCAATGAAAAATAGATTTTGATTGGATCAAGGACAATAGAGCATCACAGTAGCAAATGTCACACGCTCCCGCTGCAGGAGACTCACTTGGACCAGGAATCACTACCATCCAGATATGCTATAGGAGGCTACTCTTGCAAGAGTCGACCACAAAAAATATGGGATTGCCACATCGTAGAAAACTGCACTCCACTAGATGACAGAAGGAATAATCACCTTACCTCGTTTTCACAGCTGAAACAAATAGCATTCCTCTGCAGACAACACGAGAAGCATCGCACAGTTTTATTAACAGGCAACACCATCCAGTGGATCACTACTGGGATTGCAGTCCCAGTCACTCAGTCCATGCCGGGAGCCAAAGGGAATTTCAGCAAGCCATCTGGGAATCATTCACTGAGTATATAGAAAATACAGTCGCGAGAATACCAGCAAGACAGGAAAACATGATTCGCTTTAATAAACTCATTCTTAAGAGCGCACGAAAGTTTATACCCAGAGGATGCCGTAAACAGTATATCCCCGGTTGGACAGCGGAGAAGTAGGAGCTGCTGAAGAAATAAGACGAAACTGGTGATGATGAAGTGGCTGTCGAACTGTTCGATTCCGCAGAGGTTGATAGACACAGTGAATGGCCTTAGCTTTCAGAGATCTTGCCAGCAGGCTTGGAGACTCCTCAAGAGACTAGAGGGGGGAGGGATAAAAAGAGCCAACGTACAGCACCAGAGATATCTCCAAATGAAATAGCAAATAAGTTAAAGCAAAGAAGCGAATATTCACCAAACGACAGATTTGAAGCCAACGTCAGAAAACAGCAACTTGTTTCTTAAGTGGGGACCTTTTCGTCTAAGATAATTCTGCACATCCAACTAATCTTTCTTTTATCAGCTGACCATCACAGTTTGCCTATATAACATCATCTTCTTCCTCGGATTCAACAGTGGAACACTTGATGCATTTAAACTCTTGATGGCACTAGCCTTCCTGTGGTACCACCGCACTTTTTATGAATCCTATGCTAGCAGTAAATACAGTTACTGCCAACACCTTTCTACATATTGCACATGAATGTAGGTAAAATCCCTAAAGAAAAATCCGTACAGGCAGACAAATACAACAATGTTTCGTAATGGTATCATCATTGACCAGATACTTTTGTTGTTATATATGTATCTAGTATTCGGACAGCAATCGTAATTTCATGAGCTCACTTGTGACACAAATCTGTTTCGAAGTTCTGAAAGCTTGCTAGTTAATTTGCTAATATGACTAACCTTAATGGTGGATTCTTGGATCAATGTTGTTGTATTAGCATCTTTCAGGCGGAGAACCAGAACTCCCATGAATTGCAAGGTAGTGATCAATGTAATATAGAAAATATACAATTTCCTGCTGCAAGGCATTGATATCTTGTAAGGATCTTGTTATCTTGTGATATCTTGTCTATTTGCTGTACCCTAAGTTAAACAGGTCATTTCAGTAGCAGAATTGCTACCAACACGGAACTTTCAGGTGCCCCCACATGTTCATAGTGGGATGCGAAGACTAGACAAATTGGCAACGTTTCAACTATATTAGGCTGTAGAGTTACCGCGGATACAGCAAATCATAAAGATAGTGGTACTCATACTAATGTGTCAAATGGTCATTGGCCAATTTCATAGCAATGCCGGCAAAAATGCATGGCACATCTCAATGATTATACTCACCCTTGTGAAGCACGTCAAACATGTTACCCTATTGGAAAGTAGCCTCCCTTTGCACAGGCTCCACAATCATTAGGGACAGGGCCCACCCGAGAGAGAGCACGTGAAGCATCTCACACAAGCTACCTTGTAAGTTATTCTTAACTTAGCACCCCTTAAAACAGTTATTATTTTACACCAACTGGCATAATATGTAGTATGCGTTCACGTGAAGGTTACTTGTACCATTCAAAAATGTGCATGCTTAGGTGGATTTTTACCAAGCGACTACTTCAGTTCATTTTGCTTTGGGATTTTTCCATAATGCGGATTTTCTGTAGGTAATTCATCCCACTTTCTAACTTCTCGACAAGACTATCAAGCGTTTCACTAACTTAAGCTTAGTCCTCAGCTTACAGTAGTTCTCCTGCAAAGATTTCTCTAGACAACACTTCCAATACTATGATAAACAACTGGGGGCTTAATACAGAACATTTATGTAATCCAACATCCATAACGACGTCTTTACAATAAGATCCATTTATCCTAACTTAACCTCTGATAGATTTATATACTGAGGCCTACTTTAGACGTCGAGTTTGTCTTAGATTTGTGTCGAGTCAAATTCAATTCCACAATTAAATCCATGATAATAAATTAAGCTCAGGTATAAAAACTCAAATTTAACTTTTGATGTTGTGATACTCTCACGTATGCATCACCGAATCAAGACCTCGTGACTATATTACTTACCATTTTCGTGAAAGTCACAAGGGTAGAGGTTATAGACACTTCTGTTTCTCTTAACAGCATAATTATATTACAAGCAGGTTCTTTACTTTATACATGATTTTTTTGTCTTGATAACAGCCTATGATATGTGCTCGCCACTAAACATTGGGAGGACTTTATGGTCTATAAGTCCACAAGACAAGAACTTGTGGTTACCCTATTGTATAGCGCTATAATACGTGTCGCTGTTGAATGAATACCCTCTTTCGATGACATGTTAGTAGTGTAACTTTCCCTTGTACTTTTTCTCATTCTGTTCGTGTTGAGGAACATTTCTTGGCATTACTTTCCCTAACAACTCATTGCTTGATCTATATACTGCCCGTAATTTATAGTAAAGAATGATATTTTTCTGCTACCATTTTCTAAATTCTGATAATAAGTTATATGACAGTCTGTGTTACGCAAGATGGACCTTTGTTCACCAATCTGGATACTAGTACCATTTTTAAATCTAATTTTTTATTATGGTATCCCCTCAAAGTTGTCTTTTTCGTAAAGTTCTATTATATTTTACCTTATGTATTTAAAGCATCCTGAAAACTACCATGCTACACTGTTTTGTAGCATGGTAGTTTATAGGATGCTATAAACGCACAAGGGCTCTTACGACACTAAATTCTGTTTACTGTAGTAAAGATCCTGGCACACTTTAACGTAGCAGCTTGTAAAACTGAGAGTCATTCTGTTTAGAGAACAGATTTAGAGTCAACAGTTGGAAAAATCAAGTAGGTCTGCATAAAGGACGAAGATAAACTAACATAAAGATGTTGCTCGATTAATTAGATACACTTTCTACAAAAGTGTTTTGTAACAGAATTTATCTTCATATCTTTACATCAATGTTTGTGCATCTGTCTAATGCTACAGTTTCTGCTTAAGGTAAACAACGGTGTTTTCACGGTATTGGGGCATCCGAGTAAACATTCAAGTAGTAGTTGATGAAGCAAAGGTGTTGATATAATGAAGAAGGAAGAGTAAGTCTTCAAATTTGAAAGCCAATGCTTTCCTTTTCATTGATTTGATTTGCAATTCATGGTGTCTGTGACTCAAACCATCGATAAAATCTTGCTATACATCTCCACCACAAACATAAACCTAGTCTAGTGTTTGTAGCTGACAATGTGAGGAGGTGGCAATGAATGCAGTTATAAAACAATGCACATAGTTCCTAACTCATACTTAATGCAAGTCGAAACAGTGTTACATTCCAAAAAATGCAATGACCCAATCAAAGCTAAAGATTTGACACTACCTCCCTAAACCCTAAACAACTCCATTCAACAATTCATTCATTGCCTTTCTGATTTCATGTATATTAAAAATAATCCTAGACACTGTTTGCTACATTAGTATTCCTCAGGTCGCATATCCAAAGCAAGCTTTAATCTTCCCAAAAATGTTGATGCAATTTTACAGTATTGTTTCTTAATACAGCTTTACTAACAGCAACGACAATGTATCACAGTCTTTCAATAGTGGCCTCAATTTTGTCTCGAAGCTTAATTCTTCTACTCCCCTGCTTCATCAATATTCAAATAGTTAACGTACTTATAGAATTTCACTCGAGAGAACTGAGGTAGCCTAGATCAGGTCATTTTCATAGATTTGATCTTAGAAATGTTACAAATTTACTTCAAAGTTCTAAGGAATAATCTCTGATCCATTCTCCTGATGCTGTATTATGGCATCACAGATAAATAGAGTCAAGTCCCTCGTCTATTGCACTCTTTATTATAGTTATATAATGTAACAACAGTCGAATTTTAGCATGTTTGTATAGCAGTTGTGGTGTATTAAAACGCAGAGGAAACGTATCTTGACTTGAAATGTTCGTTTGCTCAAATCTGTGAATTACAACTCCATTTCGTAACTGCGTCAATGATAAGTTCGTGAAAGTCTCATGAGACTTGTAAGGCATTCCTTTTTATCACTCCTTGGTTTTTACAGCATTTGCGGCCTAAAAAAATGTTACTATACTGTGAGTTTGCAAACTCGAAAGAATAAACATCTTTGATTCCTCCTTCAACGCAGTCGGTGCGTGCTTAAAATGTGTATATTGGCCTGAAGTAATAAGGTATTTTGAAGTGATTAGTCGTGAACAGATGAGTATAATGAAAATGATAAAGAACGTTCGATTTGCAAAGTAAATTATTACAAATACGTTATGCTCTTAAAGTGCTTATCTTCATGACAAAGCTGGAAAAATTACTAGTTGCCTTTAAGAGAAATCAAGTTTATGAAATATCTATTTATAACCTTACTGTAAAAATGTCATTGGCAAAATGTAGCAAGAGAGTTCTATTTTAGTCGCCAAAAGATTTAAGCGCAAAAGTATTAAATCAATTCGCTGACAAGAAAATGGCGTCAAAAGGACTGAAAATAAAGCTGACGCAGGGTAAATACACTTGTTTGGAGTGACGGATTGGGAGAGCATTTTGAATTTCGATTCTTTGGGTACTTTGAACGTGTACACTTGTGCTTATCAAAGCACTTGAGTGGTTGTGTAATGGAGAAGGAGTAGTGAATCGAGGAGAAGGTACACTTGATACCACGTTAGATAGGAAAAGGTAACTTGGATAGGCACTAACCTAATTTGTGAACTTTATCTGTTGAAAGAAATTGATACAGCAAAAACTAATACAGTTTCTGTTTGATATACTTTGAAGTATT
>JAAAKM020000498.1:14676601-14699551 GCA_010016025.2 Alatinidae sp. Z8VKAUB7J3
GACAGATTTCCATCGAGTTAGTTTAACTATTAAATAGGCTTACTATCATCACTTTCATTACATGGAAATAGCAAATGATTGTCCCATGTTAAACCTTAGTTGTAAACTTTTGGTTGAACAATTTCGTTTAAAATTGTCCCATTAACTGTCAACTGACCTTCTCAGTAAATGCAAAGAAATATCACAGTCCACAACAACTTAACCAGCTACGGCTTAGTTACAGCCGCTGACTTAAAACGTGTTCTATGAGTGCCTGTTTACTGTAATAAAATAAAAAACAACTGTGGATCTAATTTCAGAATGTTTCCCAAATTTCATTCTACAATAAATTGTGTTGATGTGACATTTGATCTTTATTTGCTTCATTCATTCCTTCTTGTTTGTTTCTTTTCTTTCTCTCTACCTCTGAGCTGTGAACAAGTGTTTGTCCAATTTGCTACAGGCTAAACATTTAGTCATAATATAATTATACAATGAACAACTGCATGACTGACATATTTCCGTCGATAAACAACATCATGGATGATAGAAATCTGTGTGTTGTTGCTGCTGTCCTTAGAATATCTGAAAATTTTGATTAAATAAAGATCTGTGCATAAAGCTTTTTGCAATTGCTTGTTAGTAGATAGTATCAGATACAAAGTTATCATAAGCAATATATGATAAGCAATTTAGTGAAATACTGTAATTGTGTATTTGCGTTCCAGAGGTGCATAAATTGTGTGGTACTTTACTGAATCCAAAAGCGTACGGATAATATTTTGAACCTCTTACCAGCAGAAAATGGTGCGATTTAGAAGACAGGAAACATTAATAAAGCCCTAATCAATGCGTCTTGCAGGTACAATGCTATTATCAGTTGCCTCAGATTTTTATGATTACAAGCTCTGTCACTGTTTACCAAATGTGTAAGGGTATCGCAAAGCAGGACCACCGTAGAAGAGCAATGTTGAATGTTCAGCGAGAACAGCCTCCTTCTTTCACGTAAACAAAGCGCACATTTGTTTTGGACTACTGTTAATGTTGAGATAGCATGGAACGAAGCGGCCGACCACCGCAACTTTCCGTTGTAACTGTTGACAATTTACATCAAGAAGAGTCATGCACGTGGAATCAATAAGAAACAGTAATTTAACAGTTTATAATTAGTAAAAGAGATGCCGCTTTGTTGCTCCTCGTTGTAAAGGACGGGAAGACATACTGTATCAGCGCCATCAACGACATTATCATAATGTTTCACAACGTTGTCCCATTCATCTGTGTCTATTATACATGGTAAAGGCTCCTATTGATCTTTTGTGAACAGTAGACTCGATTATTTGTTTACAAGAACTTAGGTAGCAAATTTTTAAAGCATTTTTAACACGCCAGAGTATCGAGACGGTGGATATTGGGTACACGCAATTGCAGTACGTCATTGCGACACAAAATCAAGTGAAGCTAAGGCTATGCAGTTTCTTTGTATACCTTATTTGATTAACAAATGAGATTGTCCCGAAAATAAGTCAGGTGAAGTATTTTCTGTATCCCCCTTAACTTGGTGTTAGACAGTTGACCTTATCTTGCCATCCGAGTAAATAGATGGATGCAATATTCACATCGTAGTCTATAAAAAAGGTTGAAAGTCTTCAGAATAAGCCTTTGGGTATATGACAATATAAAATTATGCTTCTGTCTGAAATAGGCATATTTATGGGATGACTGTGTGTAAAACCATTAGCTGAACAATGCTGGTCATTTGTGTTGAAAATGATGAGATATTGGACCTTTTGTAGAAAGCGACGGAGAAATAGCATCTGATTTTCAGATAAACAACTTTTGCATCAGCATGAAAATCGACAAGAAGACCATATAGACTTTTGTATGGGACTGGTATTGTATTGTTTCGACACGACGAAATGATGCTTCTGCTCTGATGCTGATATCCGAGTTTAAGTATTTACTGTCCGGGCAGAAAACCAATGGACGTGATGTCATGGAAGAAACTAGGCAGACGTAAAACACAAAGGCGCTCCAGATTGTTCATATTGAATACCTGCAATGACAAACAGACGTAAAATTGTTAAGTAAAGGCGATGTTGGTGGCAAACGTTGATGTAGTTGTCTCATGAATTGGAAGTCAACAAAGAGTATTCATTTAGAAATAGTGTTAATTTGAGCGTAGGATAGACACACCTGACAGTTAAACTCAAGGTATCTTAAAACTTTTGCCATTCTATTTCAAATATATACAAGGGACGAAATTAGAACCTGGACGGTAACATAAGGAATGTTTCTTTTACTCCGATTAGAACTTCAGGGACGATTTTGCATCTTTAACAATTTAAAATTCTAGTTAAACCCTAATTTTTATAGCGAACATTGTTATTGTTTGTATCAGTATTTCGTGCTACAAGGTTTACACTTACGACTGCTTCCTTTCTAGGTCCCTAAGTAATGCAGTCTAAGGTCTCGTATTGGCCACCCTAATCAAATACTGTTTTAACTGGTGATACATTACATCCTCGATTTTCTCAACGTCGATTATTCAAACGCCAAAATTTGAGTCACTTCATCTTCATCCAAATTGATTCGCGATTTATTAAGCAAAAAAGCCATTAGTTAATAAATTTCCCCCATTATTATTCTCATAATTGAACGAAATGCACAGAGTAACGTTCTCGACAATTTGATGTTGTATTTATGTTGTGTGGTTAAAGACTCTGTTACTTCTTGTAAGAGTGAAAATATAGTTCATACGAAGAATGTTAGGTGAAATTTGCATCAACGACTATCCGAAGTTCTGGCATATCCAAAGAGACTGTGCCTATATTAAGTACACGATGTATAGAAAGCCGATGGTGCACCGCAGCTGGTGTCTGTAAAAATATTCCTAGTCCTTCTTATACATTGTAGTCCGTGTCTTCGCGTGCAAGGGTTCCAACTACTATTTTCATACGTGTGGTCACGTGTTGTCTTTTCAACTAATTTAATCAGCATGTCTTGTTTCCAGAATAAACTCTTCACCCTTTTTTCTATACATTGGTTTTCTCTAGAATCCTGCATTGCTAATGTGTTGTTTTTAGTGGACTGTGCTATTTCCTGTAATTATGTCTGGCTCTGTCCGATCGATTCTGTTGTTGTTCTATAAATATATTTCTTACAAACTGACAAGTATTCTCTATCTCAAACCAGCCACTTCATTCATATTTTTTCCAGGGTGTTAATCATGCGTATATCGAGATCAAAGAGTGATCTTGATATTTTAATTTATATATTCGGACATGTCTGGCCATGGTTTCTACAGCACAAGGATGGAATACGATAAGAAAATGCTGAATCAGTAGACTGGCTAGCACATTAAAAGCATACATCCAGTATTAAACGTTAAGTGGGAATTCAAACTTCCTGTGCAGACATTCTTTTAAGCAAAAATGCCAAGGGCGCATCGATTTGTGAAAAGGCAGTCGCTCTTACCATACCTGTTTCTATGATACAAGAGTGTCTCCATACATGAACTGATATTTGGTAGCCCATAACCTTCTCAAGATCAGAGCTACCTCACCTTTCATGGCTGTCTTTAAAGTGTATGTATTTACTTTCTTGGGGCTCTTGCAGAAATCTTCTACCTATTTTGGTTTGATAAGCACAATTAACTCTTGGTAATGAAAAGCTAACTAAGACCAGGAACAAAACGATAAAAATGATTATTATTTTTTGCACATTTCCCCGGACTATATCGGAACAGCAAAGGTCTAGTAACTCAGTTGCCATTCTTAATCAATCACCTTTCCCTTGACTTAGACCCGACCCTTTACACTGAGTGAAAGCGATAAGATCCTCCTCTTGTGCGGTACTTTTCCATACCATCACGATCTAGGTGTGTTCCTAGAAGTCAAAACAAGACTGAAAATAGGTACAAAATTATAATGCTACATGTAAACTATTAACCACATACTCCAGAAATGTGAACCATGTTATACGCGAGGGTTACGCATGTGTTTTCTAGAAAATGATTTAAAAGTTGTGTGTGACCATTTGAAACGTTGTGAACCATAGTGATTTAAAAAAATGATGGCTTGGTTACTTCTAGCTCTCGATACATGCTCCTCTCCCCTTTCTTCAAGTTGATTCCAAGTTACTAAGATCACTAAAGTGCATTTCAGTGGTGCAGTATTCAGCTTCTGCAGTAGAATGATATTACACGTTTGTTTCTATTGCATAAAACATACAATACTAATTATAAATGTATATTTTTTGCTGCTTGTCGCTATCGCTTTGTCATGCATAGCTATTCTGACAGCTGAAGTATTCAAGGAGCTCACTTCCTCCATTCAAATTGATTTATGACGAGAACTTAGGCCACAATCAGAACAAAAGTAATGCATGAAACCTTTTACATTGACGTACCTCAGATACTCTACTCCCAGAAACTACCGAAATATTTAAATCAGAATGTACTTAAATAGTCATTTGCTCTAATCTAAATAACAGAGCAGTGAGTATCTGCTTGCAAAACTATCGTGCGCGTAGATTCAGCCTTACAAGGGAAGCACCCCGTTATTCTCTTCCACATGATGCCACTGAATATATTCATGTAACGAAGGTTCGACTGTTTCGCATTTTTGTTTGAGTAACGTGTTTAATGGATATTAAACATAAACGATTTGCCAGCACTTTGGTTACTACAGACGTATCTTGTTTCGTGCTGTGCGCATGATCAAGCTAAGACTGTTAATATGAGGTATAAGAAATTCTTCTATGAGTACCTGGTAAGAGTCAGCGCATTTTCAAGCTAATAAAACCCTTTGTTAGCTGTTTGTATGTCAATAAACATACTTTAGGTTGCAAGAAGGATCTTCAGGAGAGGGTTTGTACTGTTGTTTCTTACTTCCACTAAATTTAAAATTTCCACTCTCGACAATAACAAATTATGCATCAATGTTAACGATTTGCAAATTAAGTGATGAAGTTTTGTACCATTTTATAATTTTTTGTCGTAGATTATCCTACTAAAAATTTTATGCTGTCATTCGAGTTCATAGCAAGGTAAATAGTCTAATGTGAAATAACTAGGGAGAAAGTCTACAGAAAGAAACTTATTATAGACCACTAGTAATATTTCTTTGAGAGTCATTTGTGCCCTTCAAATGGTGAGCAAATGCATTGGCACGCTCTATAACAAATGACAATGACCCGCTAACATACTCACTCTTTCTGTAAGGCCAGCATCAGAGTGACGTGAGCCAAAGAGAGGCTTTGTAACAAACTTCGCATACCCAACCTCTAAATGGAGAAAGTGTAAACAAATTAATAGGTTCAGAGGAAGAGACCATACTATTAAAACTCAGCCACGTCCCTTCATAGGTATACAAAAATACAAGGGGACAAAATACATTGCGTCGACACTGGCATCAACTACTTTCACAGTACACAAACAGAAAGAGTAGTCTTGTTTTAAGGTCGTTAAAACATAAAAATCCGTGAAAAGCAGGTGGATGCGTTAATCTAAGGCAGCAAAGCTAGTGAGAGAGGTGTGGCTCAAAGTCAATAGAGCTGCCTCTTTCGACGCGTTCGGATTTGTAAAACAGCAAAAATTGTTAGCGACGAATGTTGTGCGACCTAGGAGGTTTATAGTACGATAGATAATGTTGACTTCTTAGATAACATTTCTTCACTGAAAAAGAAAGTGCTAATTGCAGTACCGTATGGCAGCTTTAATTCTTGTGCATTAAGCACGTCACTCAATACCGTTTTATTGGCAGAAAGGTAGATTACTGGTCGCCTTTTCGAAGTTGAGGAATTATAATAGCATTTGAAAATATTTTTAATTGGGTCTGTACTGTAAGATTGAATAACTTGTATAGCTATATACTCAATAAATTAGAACCAAAATTGTACAAAATTTAAAAAAAATTGTACTCAGCAATAACTGGAAATTTTGTTTTAGAGTAATGGTCAGCAACCTTTTGCCGCGCGCGGAGCCCTGTTTGTGTAAGATGTACTATTTGCGGACATCTATTGCAAATTTAGGCGTCTTGTGAAATGCGTATGTGCAGCTTATAAGCATTACATGGATTCATCAGTAATGTCACCAATATGAATGGCACATCTATTGATGTGGTAGTCTAATTTTGAAATCACGGTCTTACGCGGTAGAAGGTTGTCATTTATTGCATTCGATCGTTGATAGGTTATGGACCCCCCTTGAATATTCTTGGCGGACGCGAACGGATCCGATGCAATCCGCTCCAAACCCATTGTGTATGCCACTGCTTTAGATAATGATGATCAAAAATATAATTGAATTGGAGCTTAAACAGATTTTACTCTGCAGCAGTTGGAAAAATAAATTGTGACTTCTTTAGACAATGTTTCATGCTCTAGTGCGTCACCATAATTATACATGCCACGAAGTTGACTTCTCTACATATCAAACTTTCAAAACGTGCTGCAGCTGTGGTTATGTAGTTCCTAAAGCAAGCACGTAATACCAAGACTTAGAGGAACTACATTTACGGTTTATGTCACAGTGCAAACAACAGCAAGACTTTAATGTCCTCATTAAAAGAGCCAGGAGTATGCTGTTTTTCTGAACACACAAGACGTGACGTAGAATGGTTGGAGGAAGTGGAATCATCATGCCAAACAACAATCTCAATGTGTGTAACGTATCAAGCTAAATGTCTCTTTTATTGATCTGTGTTGCGATTGGAAGGTGACTGAATTGGCGTGGACGGCAATGTACTAAAACAGATTTTGGAAATAACGTGAAACAAGTTATGAAAAATAAAGTGAATAATGAAAGGTAAAAGAAAACGTGGATGGAAAATTATGATGGAAGGACTTAGTTCTGATTGCTCATAAGCCTCTTTCAAATGAATGTTAGAAAGCCAAAACGTTTACTCATCTTATTTTCGTATCATCAACATCATCGTAAGCTGCACAGTCCAATTTATATGTTTTGTATTGTACACTATAATAGTTTCTATGGTTAGATAGATAGATCAAAACATTGCCCAACAACATTGATTTGGTAGAAATAGCCGCTGTTAAGATCATAGGGACTCTTTTCTTCCCATTTCCCCTTTTCCCTACCTGAATCCATTTCTAAGTTTCATAGCTTTAGAATACTATAGAGCTGCATCTAAAGCTTAACTGCGTCTAACACTTTCATGATGACAGGTTTTTATACAATATTTTCTTTTGAACTATCGAGATACGTAGGTATTAAGGGTCTAGGAAGTGCAGACAAATAATCATGCCAGGATAATGGCAATGCGCTCTTGCCATCATATTTCGCCCGAATAATATATCTGCGAACTTCTTACTCGTGTTCTCTGGATTCTTTACTTTCTGTGTAGAAGGGTAGAATTTAGCAATCTCGTGGTACTTTGGCATAGTTGGATTCAAAAGTAATAAGGAAACAAAGTTTACAAGGTCTTTACGGTACAAAATCACAGTAAATTCTGGCAAGTGTGGTGTAGGACTCCTATTGTACGGTGTGGGTCTCTTAGGTGTATGTCTCTTACGGTGTAGGTCTGTTATTGTCTTTATATCGTTGCCACTGCCTCACTTTCATGTATTGTCAATACCTCTCTCACTTAATAAAGTTAGAAATAAATGTGAAAACAACCTATGTCCACGGTTTTCTGTGGAAGGTTTGTAGTTTACACGTATTTCTTAGTTCTGCTTTAATATGGAAGAGGGAAAATATAACAGAATTTTAATAGATTTTGTGTCAAACAGAATTGAATTTCGTAGCAATATTCAACAACGTTCTGTCCTTACACGTACGGTAGGTCGAACTTTAATTGTGAATCTGAGTCATTTGAGGTAAAGCACGTGTAAATATCATGGCATTGCAGTGAGAATAAAGACAATTCTACCAGAAATGCACCAACACAAAAACTACACACATTTACAGTCTTTTATTAAAGTATTTTAAAGATACTACCAGAATATATAGGCCTGTGTGATAACGATCGCAGATGCAACTCCAAAGCGTTGTTATGTTTTCCGTATTTATTAGAATGTTAGTGTACTTGGTTTGGTAAACCTATTGGTTTAAGTAAATATCGTCATTTTAGCCTACTTATCACCAGGATTTTCTGCACGAGGAATATTTGCTTATCATTGAATTTTAAGTTGTATTAGTTCCACAGATTAACTTAAACTGCCTACGGGCCACTGAATGTCTGAGTCCATGATGTTCCTTCCTGCTAAAATATTATCTCCCATGGATAACTGTACAACTGTCCTCCTGCTGCCAGAATGAGATTACTTGATGTTTTGGTCTTGAAGATGAGTGCAGAAGAACTCCTTCCACTTTATCGACATTTAACTTTTCTGCGGATAAATACGTCGGGATAAATTTGTAGGTTTGTCCGTTCTACTTCATGTTATAATTTTAAGGAGAATAAGACGTTCTCTAAAGGTTCAGGCTACTCGATTTCATTTAAAGTTGAGTGCTTTGTTTAGTTTCAAGCTTCTAATTGTCATGGCTTTGGCTCGATCTTAGTTACATTTGTAATATTACCTTCACGACGATGGGAATAACTTCGCATTTATGTGCTGTTTTGGGATATATTGACTCAGCGGCATAGAACTGGTTGAGAAGTTGAAAAGTTTTTTTATTCACAGTTGGAAGTGTTTGCTATAGGTTTACTGTGAATAATCGAGAGCTACATCGGTACCTGTTCGAGGAATGTGAAATCAGTCTTTGAGGTCATACCAAGCGCTTCCCGTTTTCGTCATATTCCCTTGGTTAACTTGCTAGTGATATAGGGTAACTGCTTTTTACTAAGTTGTGCATGTCATCCACCTTTTATCACAGGAGTTCGTCGTTGCGAAGCTGTGGTAGCCAATCGACATCAACAGCGAGTTGCGGCCATCTTTCTCATGCAAATGAGCCCAGTCTTTTGTCCGTGTTTGAATCATTAAGAAAGAACAAACAAGGATTTGAATAATTAAAAGCTGTATAATGGCGTATCCTTTCAATTTTTTATCTCTGCGGGTATCCTTAACGACGACAGAGTTCGATGATGTAGAGGTGTTACAATTTGTGGAGAACCGCGCAAGCTTTTGCTGTTAAAACTAATGAACTAGTTTACGAACCGAATATTATACCATTCAAAATATATGGATTTTTGAAACGTTGTTTTATATTATCTTCAGATTGACCGATTTCTGCAGTTGTTGAGAGAACGAGGAAAGGAGATATTTGGTCATAGACCTGGAAAGATTACTTTGGCGTAGAGGTAAGTTAAGATTGCGTTCTCATTTTTTACTACCTTCGAAGTCGATATTGGGTTGTTTTTGATATGAACGAAATGAACGTGAACAGCATCACCTTGTACTAGATTTATTATTCCCAGGAGAAAAGTTGAAAATGTTGCAAGAATCTATGTTGAGGGACTTTTGTCTCCCTTGATGTTGATGCTTTTGACAAGGGATCCTTATTTACTTTGATCGGAAAGTCGGACATGTTTGAGGACACAATAGTGTTTAGTCATGGCTTTCTTCGGTTATTATCTTTAAACTGCTTTACGAGGTGTTAAATTTGTACAACCTTCCCTACGAAATACGGAATCCCTCTTCGACTCAGAGCCACAACTTATATTCAATGGAAACCCTTCCTCGATAGTCCGCGGTTTACAAGCCGATTTACAGTAGGCTGAAATACAAAGCGATTAGATTTGAAATCAGTAATCAGTGCCTTGGGATAACACTTTTTGGTCCAGATGGATCCGGTGTTATTGTCAGATTTTATTGCTGTGTTTAAGGTCATAAATGATAAGTTGACATTTTCGTGGCCTTGCTTAATGAGGTTTAAACATACGTTAAAGGTATATCCCGCTGATTAAAACATAGTAAATGAAAAGATCACGAGTTTCTTATTGCGCCGAGACAGCGTCTCCAATCATTCGTCAGCCGCAGCTAATGAATAAGGGGCAAAGAATTACGGAGAGAACTTAAAGCAACTTTCGCAAGATCTCCTGCTTTGTGATCCCTTTTTCATTCATTTCAAATCATGTACACTACATAGGGACATTTGAAAACATGACTAAACCTCTAACAACTCCAAACTTGATCTATTAACTTTGAGTTTGCTCTGCTAATTGCTCGGCTATTCTTAAAATATACCGTTAGATCTCGCTCTTGGAGTACCTGCTGATGGTGACAATTAATAGCTGCTAAGTAGAAACCCGTAGTCAGATGTGTGAAAGTTACTATTCATACACATTCAGACATCCCGAAGAATATAAACGTATAAGTCATTCAAACTGAAAAGTTTCCTTGTCAAACAGTGTCGTAATTCATTTTGGACAACTTGGTAATAATAATAAATCGAATTTTACCCGTAGTGGAAGAGATCTACAAAAATAAAACGCTAGAGACTAGACTATTTGTCAAACTTGTTAAGATAAGATTGTTCCAGCTGCAGTGGGAGTCACCACTACCAGACCGTTATGACCGCTACCAGAAAATGTCACGTATAATCCTTCCTTCGCCCAAATCTGAAATTGTCGGAGACGCAAAAGGATCATGCTTTCTATGCGACGCAAAGAAATAGAATGTACCATGGAACTGGTTCAATAACCAGCTGATCCTAACTTTAAGTCAATTACTCCATTAAATAGGAAGGCAGTAAAGGAATAATGTAGATCATTCTATACCAGTATAGATCACTAGCCTTATTGTGGTGGCAGCAAAGACTCCCTTTCCACAGCTCCTAATTCTACAAAATTAGAGCTTTAGAAATTCGGTCAAGGTTACTGATCATGGAGAACACTAGTTTTAATTTGTTGTTTCAAGGGTTTATATAACTGTCGGCAACGACACCTTCATCCCCAAATTTGGCATTTAACCGTAAACGTAACCAAGAGTTGGGCTTTTCTTACTTTTAATTCAATATCCTTCATTAAGAGAGAAAACGTCAATGCCTCATTTCCTGGTATAAGAGAGAGGAAGATGGCTAGATGTCACCTTGTCAACCCGTCGCTCCTGTATCTATCCCAACGCTGTTTTTCCGAAGAATCGGGAGGTTCCTGCTGTTCTACAATTCTTTGTTTCCTTTTATCACAGTATCACAACAATCCATTTACTCCAACCGAGAAACATCTTTAAGTAAGAAGAACACGAGTAACGGAATTTTTTTATGTTCGAGAAGAGGAAAGAATAACTTTTTTGCTTTGATGTGTAAGTCGAAATTAGAAATCGGGAAATCTTGCTGTGTTGCTAAGTAGAAGAGTGATGAAAACATGGCTTAGTACAACTAGATAAGAAAGTTGAAGCATACGAAATAGGCAATACAGAACAAATAAGACTTCCATAAATTTCTATGCTCTAGGAGCTGTGAAGAATGCATAATTGTACCCCTTAGTGAACTCTATACAAATGGCCCTCTTGTAAGAGAGGCCTACCTTATGCAGAACTATTAGGATCTACAAAGCTCTTTCCTGTGTATTACAACAGGCGCTGTGGTTCTGAAACAAGCACTGCATGTGACATTTGAGGTCCAAGTCCCCTATTATGACGGAAGCCGAAGTTTACATTCATTTACTGGACAAACGATTTCCTATTGTTTGAAGATCCAATCACGTTTGTGTTGCTGTTCGACGTTTCCTCTAACCTATTTATTCGTCATCAATGAATACTATGCATAATAGAGAACACCTAACTCAAGTACAATCATTGCGAATGTACAATAAAACTGAGAATCTAAGAGCGAGTCAACCTTTCCGCTCGTGTTGTATTTCCTATTACTCAGCATCTATCCAAATTTTACTACATACGGAAGTTGATCAAAATTGTGAGTCTCGCATTTCACACCCGGGCAACAAGACCTGTTATACAATACAGTTAGAACTTGATCTCCCAGTCATTACCCGACTTATATATAAGATTATGGCAAGGTTTCTCTGTTTGCTATACCGACTTTGGCCTAAGCATAGACTTAACAGAACCATATGAAGCCCGAACTCGGACGAGTAATAGGACAAAAGTTGCGTCGCTTCACCACTTACCATTCAAGATGTGAGTTATCGGTGTCTGTACGTGCTTACACAAGGATGTATCGTACTAAATCTTTTTTTGTCAGCTATGTAGAGATACGTTGTCGCTCCTGAATACGTGAAACTTCAAGCATTTTCCAATACAACCGCAGTTACGAGACCAATGTTGTTCTTTGGTTTGATAAGGCAGCTAAAAACATAGACAAAAGATTACGGTACTCTTATTGGTATAAATTTTGTATGTGATACTAATCAACAGAAAAGATACTCTCTTCATATATATTCTTTATTTCGTGCTTTGTATGTATTTGTTTATCTTAATTTTGTAGCCATCTAAGGTTACCAAAAGGTTATAGTATGATTTGTTGACAATACACATGTAAAATATTTGCCTCTATTCTTTCGGAGGGATGTTTCCTTTAGGACCTTGTAGTCTTCAAAAAGTCTTCAACACTTAAAAAGTCTTCAATGTGTACAATAAGAAGGTGTGACTTGAATGTTAGATTGCCATTGTTGTTGAAAATTTACTAATAAGATATTTGAGTCTTATGACTTGTGACAGAAGGGGCGCCGAATCAAGGTATCGATTCCAACTCGGTTTATTGAATGCATAATACTGTAGTTGAAATCTCTCCGTGCGCTGTGCAATGTTAACTTCTTAAGAAAGCCAATCAACTCTTACTTGCTACTGCATTATCGGGCTAAACTGTCTCTATGCCAATAACGATAAGGACCATTTTCAGGTAATCTCTGTTCCTCCACTCTGGTTGTTGGAGCCATAGCCATGTTCCTTTTGACTATTTTCTCCATTGGGCCAATTCGCGGATTATGCCCCTACCCAGAACATTATGTGGATAACTTACATCAGAGACTGATATGTAGCCATCAGCTTCTGCCCTGATTTGCTTTCCTTAGAACCATCACTCTTATCTCTTCTAATGCCGAGAATGCCCCTGATACTTAAAGTTCTTTTAAGAGGTTTATGGATAGAGGACTGCCCCTAGAGAAGGAAGCGTTTGCAAAATACGAACGCTGTTGGAGTCACTTACGAAACCACGCGCCAGCAGTAATCTGACATACAACAATTCGTTCAACAGATGTACGTACAAAGCGACGTACGTTTGTTGCAACAGCTTACGGCATGAGTCGAAGACACACCAGGTTCCTATCCTTAAAACACACAACAAGCTAGTAAATACATATTTCTTTTGCTTCTTACGTTTTGTGGTAGCTTGATTGGAATTAAATTGCGACAAGATTTTTCCATTATATCCTGTAATGGCTGTGTATTATGGACTTTATCTTGGATAAGGGGATTAATGTCCGTGACGCCGTCACTGTTCCCTAGCCAGTTTTATGGTACATGAAAGGAAAGATCGTAATACTAAGCTTCATGAACAATTTATGTCTCAACGAACTCCTGGCAGGCAAGATTGTAATGCGGCACTCGGATTTTTGGATAAGTCCCAATGCCTTTGATCGCGACGGAGAATTATGTCCTATTTCCTAGGTTTGTAACGTAATTGCTCATAACATCTTAGCAGTGATGAGAGACAAAAGTAGGTGTACAGCTAGTATCGTAGGTCCTACCCTTCAAGTGCTCTACTAAAAAGAACAACAGTCCTGTTCTTTCTTAGAGTAGTCCTCATCAAAACAGATGCTGAAGTGCCAGTCCTGTAATAGTTTGCTAAAGGAAGCGAAGGAACAGCCTTCTCTAGGTCTTTTGCATATTAACATTTATAGAAAGACCGACGTTACTTGTAACTAACGAAACTAGCCTCCTAGTCTATTACATTATTCACAAGTTGTATGTACTTATCTCTCGAGAATCAGCATTTATTAAGCTGAAGGACGACCATTACATAAATAAATATCATCAAGAGAATAGCTACCCACATCCCTGCATTCTTAAAAATTATTGTAAAAGATTTAAACGACCCTTACAATTTGAAGTAGAGTTATGTTTTACAGCATTCCAGTATCATGTACCAAACGTATTGCCTGTGACGAAATCAAAACTTGTTGAAAGCATTATCAACCATTTCAGACTTTATTGAGTACTAACAGCAACGTTACACCGTTAAACGTTCTCTGTCGATTAGGGAAAGTTCGTCAGAAAGTAATAACAAACCAAAGCGGTGCTTGTCTCAAAATACGAAGACCAGGGTAATTACATTTATCATTGTGAATGGTAATTTGTTGCCTAATACAGGCTAATTTATATTACAGTAAGTGCACTTTACGGAAACTATTTGGGTACTGGTAGTAGGATTTGCACAACTGTGGGTAATGTAGAGTGATAAGGTTTGCAATGTTGTTGTATCTACGAGGAAAGATGATTAATTTAAGCGATTCTTATCTTTTCCATTTGCTGATTTTAATTTATCATAAAAACTAAGGTTTATTTTACATCCTACGTATGAACACCTTTGGAATATGAACACCCATCTTTGCTGCTTCCACAATGATACTCAAATTTGAATCTAATTCGTGTTTGATAGACGGGGCATCGCATCTGATAAATAGGCCTCCCAAAGGTCTATCTTATGATTCCTTGTAAAGTATGATAAACAATGCGCGTATTTATCCAGATTAAAAAGAAAGGTCTGCCGTTTGTTTAGGGCAAAGCCTGCATGTATGTGCAAAACACATGCTTGTGTTTACATCAATAAGAGGAGAAACGCCTGCAACATAAGATTTCCGCCTTTCATTGACCAACTGACAACAGTCGATTCATTAGTTCTTAATTGGATTGGATACTGTTAAATACAAGCGTTCATTCTTTGAGTCAAACACTGAAACACATGGCACTGGTGCCCAATTACTTTAAGAGCTTCCCGGGGAATGTTTATAGTTAAACGGTGTCCACAGTTAATTCGATCGATACATGTCAGGTGCTTTCCTTTTGAACGATTGAGTTGTGTTTGGGTTGATACGATGGGATGAACGCTTTCACGTTCTGGCACATAGAAACCAGGTGCAACAGACACTTGAAGAGTGGGGCGGCTTTTTAATAACAATTAGGTCTTCCCAAAGGTCGAGATAAACGACTTTCGTAGTAATCTGTAACCTCTTCACAAACATCAAATTGATGCAATTCGAACACAGAATATCTAGAAACGTCACAATGAAATAAAGTACTTGGAGATGATCGTGTGTAAATACTCTTGTCACGATTTTGTGTAAACTGATCTCCACATTGAATAAATAGATTTAAATGGGCATTAGTGTATTTTCTTCTCATCGGAATTCTCTTCATTAACGAGGCAAATATAATACACTTTGATACATGTTGAGTTACTTTTAAAAAAAGAGTTCTACATTGAGGTCCTACGAACACTTTTCATATATTGGTGACAAAATATCATACTCCCTATTAACAGAACTTCACTGAAAGGTTCCTTTCAGAAGTGACTTGAGTTTTCATTAATTAAGGCTGCTTTGATTAAAGACAGAGTCTTAGTATGGTCACCTGCTCTTTTATACACTACTCTTTTTGCTCTTTATTCTTCTTTATACCCTCACATTGATTTCTGCTCCCTGATTTTTGTAATGACACTAAACGATAGAAGTTTGCTATAGTTTGTATCTATAAACTATTGATAGGCAATACTTTTAAATTTAATAAATGTTCAGGGACGCTCTTTGATTACAAGCACCTTCTGTAGAATAATTATAACTCTTGTCCTATTAATTGTAAGTGAAACATTAACTTAAGTATTTTAGTGTTCTTACGAGGAAAGAGCTTTGTAGAGATTGGTATTTGTTGACTAACAAAAGCGTGAGAATAATGTTCACTGAAAAAGGATTTTAAGCAAAATTTACTCGTTTTCGCCTTAACAGCAAAGTAACCATAGGATGTTAGTATAGTGCAGAGGCTGTTACATAAGCCAAAGGATATAGCTACAAATTCTGGAAAATTTTACTTTCGTAATCCACAACCTTAGATGGTCGTTGATCAAAAGGTGCTCTCACTCACAAAGTTATCCTTAACCATTTGGGTTTCTAGCAGTAGTGCCCAGTCTCCATCAGAAAAAGTGTAATTTGGTCTTCGAAGCAAAAATCCCCTTCATTATGTGTTTCTCTGTCAACGGACAACCACAACATATTTCAGCACAACGTGGAGGCACTACTGAAACTTCAGTTTAGCCAAAGACCTTTGGGAGTCAATTCTTTCACTGTGGCCTTTTTAGTTTCAAACCATTGTGAATGTTGTAGCTTATTTTATAATTTGAAGGAACACCAGATCATCTGGGATTAATAACAGATCAGTAGGCCCTACAACTAAATGGAATCTTGTCCAAGATAGACGAAGTAACCTCCGATTGACATGAACAGAGAAGCTTTTATTTTGGCCACAATGACTGTTCAGTCATCCATCCTTTGTCGCCAATATGCAAGAATACCAAAGCGGAGGAATTTGAAGCCTTTAAAAACAAAGAACAACACTCATAGAATACTTACTTTGGATTAATATTAACAAGTCTCGCAATATCATTTTGTCACTTCGAGGCATTTATGATAACATTTGTTCTGAATATTGTCTTCGCTCATTACATGAGTCTAAAACCAGGGATAGCTTTGTTCAAATCTTTGATTGTCAGCGTTACGTCATCAAATACCAATAAAATTTGGAAGATTCCATTGACTGTCTCTCACTAATTGATACTTTTGTTTAACAGGGCAATTTTAAAGTTTTACAGAATATGCAGTAAAAATATGTATAACATACAGGGTACAATGAAATCTGGTGCCTGCAAAAAATTCACAAAGCGTGGACCAGTGCCTCCTTCAAGTGAATAAGACGATAAAAAGGCTCCCCAGTCGAAGTTCTTACCTAAGTGTATCAAAAAGCGTTTAAACCAACGATTCTGTCTCTTCAATTTACATGTAGGCATTTTGTAGCCATACAACTATTGTTGCTAGCATAAGCCTTCCTCTCTATAACCCCTAAGCAATTAATTCTGCTCCTCTAGACAAAATATATTGATTCAGCAACTGATGCATTGATAGAACTTTGATATCTGAAGCAATAAAGAGTATAACCCTTCTATTTTTGCACGAAATAGAGAAAACATAATGTATTTAAAGGCTATCTTCGTCTGACACTCCTCAGAGTGCCATCGTCAGAATGATCGGAATGAAACGTGTGAAAGAGAATACCCACGACTTTTGATATTTTAACTTTACATAGTTCAAAAATACAGTTGGGTATACTCTTTCACTCTGAGATTCTTTCTTCTCTCATAACTATCAAAGACCAACGATTACTCCAGGCTTACCTGCACTGAACATCAACACGCCACAAACATTGTCCCGCTGTGCCTGGCTGTGTGATGCTCGATCACTAAGCAGAATACAATACAACAATAGGTGCGTGCCACAAGTTTTGAGCACGCACTTCATCTTTTAAGTGTTTGACCGTCAGCCGAAGGATTAATACCATGTGACTTGCTTCCTTGGTTGACTGCCTGTGGTCTGTTGCTTGAATACGTACAAATATCCGCCTTGTGCCGGGTGAGGTGTTGCACACAGTTATTGTTTGAATTCTTTCAAGCTGTTCAGTAGGCAATTAAAACAAAGCGCGTCTGTCCTAACAATGCTTCTGTCTTTGATTTCTCTGTTGTGCTGTTGCAAATGGTATGTAGTTCTCTTGTTGTAAGGGGTGACAGCGGTCCATAGGGAGTAGTTCAATTTATCCAGGAAACGATTTGTGTAAAATGAGCTTTGGGAATGTGTAGCTGAGGAGTGAAAGGGCCGAGGGCTCAGCTTACTCCAAGATATAGAGAACATACAGACAGAAACGACAGCACAAAAAGGTTAAGGCAATCAAACTGTGAGCAGAACTGGAAGTGTGTGCCGGGCACACAGGCACACTACCCACCAGCCGCCCCTGGGTGTTAAGCTGTTAAAATGTTAATAGATGTTAAATAGAGATTGAACGTTTGTTGCGTTTGGTCAGTTAAGAAAAACTGTTATCCACAAGACATTGCGAAGTACTGTGTCATGCGACGATACGTTGCACGATCGATGAATTGTTAAGCAAGACCATGGAAAAAACCCGGATAGGATGACATTATAAATCGAAAAGGGATAAATTGGGGATAGAGATCGGTGATATAGAGACAGAGACAGGGGACGGCTTCCCCGCCTGTCCAGCTAAATATGTCTTGTCTAAAAATCATTTTCACAAAGATTTGTGTTTCTGTGCTCAAACACTATTCCTGACCAGTATGCTTCTTATGTATTTGAAATTTAAGATGAACTCAAAGTTTAATTCAATTGTAAATTTTTAAAGAGGTAAAACAATAAATTGCAGTAACTAAATAAAAAAAAGTAAAAAAGAATTTCTCTGTCAAATTGTCTGTTTAGGCGACATGTAGCAGTATCTAACTTAAGCACATTTAGTTTGCTTAATTTCTTTGTACTATGGTAGCTAATCCAACCAAAAAACTATTAAAATATTTATGATTCGAAATTCGCCAGAACAAGCCCCTTCTTTATTACACGAGATGCAAAGTAAATACTGCAGCAAATAGACGTTTTATACGTACGAAGGTATTTGATGATACTGTGGACGGTTTGTTGTTCAAACATATACAAGAGTGAGTTTCTAACTATCTTGCTCGGTTACTGCCACTACGTATTGTCTGGTCTCCTACTTTAGAAGATTACAGTGGTGTAATTGTGACAAATACATTTTTACAGCCTCATTGAAAGAAAGTACATTACTTACAGCTTCGATTCCTGTCCGCAGCTCTTCCTAAAAATTGCACTCTAGCATTTCAAATTGGACAAACAGCAACAAGTCTATTTGCAGTAGGACATCTTTTGAGTAGCAAAGTCTGTTTAAAAAGTTTTACAAACCACATATGTTGTTTTTTATAACGTAGGTTAGTAGGGTTCTCAGGATATCAATAATAAGCTATTGAGTCATTGAGAAATAATCAAAACATGCAGTACATGTTTGTAGTTTAATACCAGGTGGTATTTTGGATCTCATCCTTTTTCTAAATAATTTAGCAAGGGCTCTTTACCAAAATGGAAGTCTGGTATTGAGCACAACCTATGGAAGCAAGTTTACGCTCTGTCATGAATAATGTAGAAAATTACTCGGTATTTTACTGTGCTTCAATCGTGGAGTGCCAATGACAAATGTATCGTGCGAATGTTTCTTCCACATGTTACGATCGGATGCAATCAGCCACGCAGCAATTCAAAATAAAATCTCTTCCCTCCCTGCCTTCCTTTCAAGCCAGCCCACCATGGATTTATTAGCTAGGGAAATTTTGAATTTGTACAGTCCCTAGAAGGCTCAAAATCGCATTTGAGAGAATTAGACTTCTCGTCTGGTCCAATGAATTGGGAAAACATTGAATAAGTGAATTTAAGTACACAAGTGATCCATCTTTTAAATATCCGTACGGATTTTTTGTGGGGGGGGGGGCTAGCGTGGGCATGTTTTACCTATTGGGCGGGCATATCCCCCCGCGCCCCACCCCCTTGGCTGTGTGCCTGGATGCAATTATCTTGTGCTTATCTGCTTCAGAGTTTTTCCAAAATATTTTTTTTCAAGAGCTCATCAAAACAAAGCAGATTTATAAGTAAATAAAAAGAGCAACTTCTTGATAATACCTTCCGTTGGAACCCCTTATTTTGGCTTCCTTGCCTACTCTTTATGGAAGCTATTGAAAATGATATATTTAGTTATATGAAGTACTATCACCACTAATGACAATAGTTCTCACTTTTTGTCGCACTTTGACACTGCAACATTTCGTTAAATGGTTAATGACAGGATTTTTCGATTTAATGACCGGGAATTATTAAAAGAGGAGGTAAGGTAAGAGCGAGTTAAGCGAGTGACGACACTATATTTCAGGCCAGTCAGGTCTTTTGTGATGTAAGCAATCAAACTGAGTTAGTAGTGAAATTTGGCTACAATCATAATTCGGGGATAAGAACCTTACCTGTATCGTAATCTTTTGGTGCAATTTCACCCCCACCCCTCACCCCCGTTTCTAGTCGAATAACTAATGCTCAAATTTATGTGAAAAAGCGTAGAATTTTGAAAATTGAATTATTGACTCCAGAACTATTCATCTTGTGACAAATGTATCTTAGAGACTGAAATATTTTAACCTGAACTGTCATCTTTCCAGTGATTTTTACTCTTTTCTCGATTTCAGATAACCTTGTATTTTGCTCTAGTCTGTTGTCAAATGTCTAGATGTAAGGGGAGAATGCTTTGAAATTTTGAACAACCGTATATAAAGGTCATCGCTTTCCAAGCATTGGCTGTGATACGTTCCACACGACAGAGTGTTATGGTTTACTTCCTAGTTACAGTAATAAGACAAATTAAGATAAAAAAGGTGAGTAGGCCACCGACAAATTATAGTAGATAAAACGCCTAAAGGAAACTTTATTGACAACATTTCGTCTTCTAAAGACTTCTTCAGGTCACCTACAAACTGCTACCAAAAATTTGCTAAACTGAACTCAGAGACATACGGTACGGATGTTAAAGGTGCACTCGAATAGCAATCTAGTACATTCCAACGGGAGAATTCCTTTGTCATCCAACTTAAGTATCTGAGAAGCTTAAGAAAGTCAAATGCAAGAACACAGAGAATTGAAGTACTCAAGAAAAAAACGCAGCTGATTACATCGAGAAGGGATGGTAAAGGGGATTAAGTGGGTTCGAACACAAATGGAGAGCAACCGAAGGGGTGGGAGTACGAGAAAGGATAATGATAATAATTAACGGTTATATCAATAAAATAAGTAAAGAACTAAACACAATATCGGAAAAATTTATAATAAATCAAAAGTTGAAAAGGTACACAGAGAGTGAGCAGCATAACATCATGTATAAAGCCAAAAACTGTTTAAATGATAATTATTATCTCATAGATCTGTGTCACATTGCCCTTCTAATTCTACAGGATGGTTCCACAATAAGGTCTACAATAATACTATTTTTACCACCACAAACTTTCACAATTTCACAGTCATCATCTCCTTGTCCATGCTTGTTAGAATGCAAAGTGTTTAGCTACTGGAGCAGCATAAGGCAACGATGTAAGGGTATAGAAAAGTGGACACATCCAATGCCTAGGCTAAGTGGGTCCAAGGATGAGCCAGCTTGGCGACGGGCCTGGAACAATAATAGCTTCTTTGTTTAACCGACACTTGTAACTAACTGTTACACATTATTACAGTTACACTCATTTTTTTCTATAAGAAGCTACCTCAGCGTCTAGCCCTCGAAGTTTCTTTTAAAATTGACCTTTTGAGCTCTTAAAGTTTCTTAGCAGTTTCTTATTCTCTGATAGTACTCAGGATTATAAGCGACTATATCAGGGGAACAGCCCGGGTAAGACGGTTGGGTGATAAAGTGAGAGAGGCGAGATTGAAATGGTTTGGCCATATGCATCGGAGGGATGAGGAATATATTGGAAGGAGGATGCTGGAGATGGGAATAGCCGGGTAAGAGAAGGAGAGGGAGGCCAAAGAGAAGGTTCATGGGTGTGGTGAGGGAGGACATGAGGGTGGTTGGCGTGACGGAGGAGGAAGCAAACAACAGACTGGTGTGGACAAAAAGGATCCGATGTGGCGACCCCTTAAAGAGAAGAGCCGAAAGACAAAGAAGAAGAAGAAGAAGAAGAAGAAGAAGAAGAAGAAGAAGAAGTACTCAATATACATAGCAAACGGAACATGGATCTACATATGTCGCTGCAAAAAATCGAATTCGCAATTCGAATTTGAAATTGCCACTTGACTCAAGTTCACTTATTAGCTTGCTCTGCCTTGATTGACACATCAATTAAGTGTGCATGTGCAAACACAAGGCCAAATATTTCAAACAAAAGAGTGCCGATTAGTCACACTGCTGCTAGTAAATTCGCACTTCATTTAGGGTACCCTCTGTTCCAGGTTAGCCTATTTATGAAATATCTCGTTATCAAACTGTCAAACCGCTTTCTGAGATTTTTTGAAGTTTCTTAGAGCAGCCTGATTCAGCCCTCGATTTTCATAAATTTTGGGGAGATTGAGCCGTGGTTTCTTATAAACTGGTTTCATACAAATAAGTGTATATTAGTGGCATTAGGCATTAATCACAACAATGAAATTGATGACCAAGCGTTTCCACAATGACGTCTTGTACATTATACACTTTTGAAGAGATTTCCAATTATACGAAACGTGAACGTGCTGATTCACGCAACAACGTGGATAGTTTCAATAGATTTAAATCCTCCACAGCCGCAAGAGGACCAGGCAGATTTTCTAATAATCGACTCTCCTTGACGGATACCAGGACGTCAACAAATAAACTTATTGGTGTGGTCCCCTCATAAGCTGTGTAGCCTCAATAGCCCTAGCCTGCGTGCAGACTACCCCAACTGAA
Source organism: Alatinidae sp. Z8VKAUB7J3 (assembly GCA_010016025.2). Classification (NCBI taxonomy): domain Eukaryota; kingdom Metazoa; phylum Cnidaria; class Cubozoa; order Carybdeida; family Alatinidae; species Alatinidae sp. Z8VKAUB7J3. The sequence goes on from JAAAKM020000498.1 coordinate 14,699,012, forward strand.
GTGGGTACTACGTCAGTAGTTTCTTACGTCAGTAGTTTCTGTTTGCGCGCAGGTTTACAGTAGCCCCACACCACCTCCTCATGGAACTGCTACAGCAGTTGTTACGTCAGATGTTGTAATAACCATGGATGCTGTTGTGGGCAAACGTGATCGCCATGACTAAAGGATAACTGTCAATAATCACATGCTTGGCACGAAGCACAACCGAACACCGATTCTGTTGTGTCAGCCGCTGATATCATACCTACCAGAATCTTTATCTTAAACCATAATATCCCTAGTGTGCACTTTCCAAAAATGTTTCGTCAAACAATCGATAATGATTTGTTAAGCTATTTCACCTGCTTCGTCATTTAAATGAATAGGAACTGTTCGCGATTTCTCATGACTTGGAGACAGAGAGTGCGAGAGGCATGGGAAAGAGAGTTCTGAAAAGGTTGATTCCAGTTGTTGCTGCGTCAACTTTTCGAGTCGAGTGCAACGGTGTTTTGACAGTTCGTAATTTGCTTCCTTAAAATATCAGGGTAAAAGTCTTTTATT
>JAAAKM020000498.1:14712223-14838628 GCA_010016025.2 Alatinidae sp. Z8VKAUB7J3
AAAGCAACAAATGCCATCTGACTTCGTTACAATAAAACGACGTCACGCACCTGCACTTTTGTGGAAGAGTGTGATACTATGTGAAAAGTTGTAAGGACTGAAGCGTGCACTTTATTTGTAACAAACTGTGATATGGTGGGATATGTGATAATGATGGTAGTGGTGGAAGTAAAAAGATATTAAGTTAGTCGCCATAATTTTTTTGAAAATGTTCCGAAGTCTAATCCAAAATTTTAAAACCTGATATCGTCGAGTCAATTCACAACCGTCATCCAAATAATTATTTCTCTTGACACCTTAATTATGTACGCACACAATGACTTGGATGATACTAACGGAGTGTTCTAAAAACAAAACCAATACAATGTAAAAAAATGTTCCGGCTACGAACTAACATAAAATGCTCAAGACTGCTTATCAAGACTTTGTGTTTCCTGAAATGTGATCGCTTGCGGTCACCCAGCTTCCATCAAGAGTTATTAAGAAATGACAACCTAATTGTGTCTGGAGATGTTCTCCAATAAAAACACTGACGTAATGGCATCATTTTCGAATTGTTGAAGACAAAATGTTTACAAAATAGATATATTATTAAGACTTGCTCTCTGTTCTTTGAAGAAGCAAACTTATATGTGGCCATAATTACACTTGTTACGTAAGAGTTCTTTAGTTAATTATCCCTTAACAGCCCTGCCGAAAATGATTTATCAAACAATCTACTTTTGTACTTTGACTAACAGAGACAATCTGGGCAAATTATCAATATTATCCATACGCCCCTCGATAGCAACAGGTAGGATATTCAGAAGTACTTTCGCTATGAGTGTGAAAAGATCGAAAATGTTACGGAAAGGTAGAATTTGACATGACGGGGGCCGGAGTCATCTTTCTTCACACTTCTACCTCTTAAGGCATCACACAGTAGAAACACAAGCAACTTTTCGGCTTCAAAACAAACAATTGAGATAATGACTCGTACTTGCATTCTAGTAGTGTGATTTTACATTACTTTGTTTTTACTGAAACAAAGACTTGAAAGAAAACATGTACCGGTGTCCTGTATTTCATCTATCAACAGACCTTAAAGCGAAACTATATCTTAAAACCTGGAAACCAAATACTGACCTCTCGGCCAGCAAAGGGTTGTCACTGGTGGAAACCGACTGTTAAACAATACTTTGAAAAAACATCTTCGCCAACAATTTTTCCTGTCGCTATTTGTCAATGTCAGCGGCCGCTGCGAGGGCATAACCAAATGCCATCATGGATTCCGAAGACTGCATTATGATCATTGTCATACTCATAAGAAAGACAGCACACACATACCGGAAACATGTAATACTTGTGTACGTACATCTATCGAAGTTATACTGCTTTGAAGTGATTTCCTCCCAAAACTTGATACTTTCTGTAATTAGTTTCTTGGGTTTCTCTAACTTTCTTACTGATAATGCCTCTATGTTGTTTTTGAACTCTTCATCTGGTAGAGCATCTAGGTAACTCTTGAAATTAAAGGAAGGGAAAAGAAGATAGAAGATAGTGGGAAAGGAGACATTGAAAGAGCTTTTGTGCCTTTGCTAACATGCTATCATCATGGAGCAGGAAAACATAGAACAGGGCAACATTGAGCAAGGCAAAATGAAAACATGGCAGCATGGACCAGGGCAACATGGAGCAGGACAACATGGAGCAGGGTATGAAGCAGGACAACAAGGTGCAGGGCAACATGGAACCGAACGGGTGATCGGATCTCAATGAAATTTGATTTTTAGAAGGATATCGTGTCTTAGAGCTCTTATTTTAAATCCCGGCCGGATCTAGTGACCGTCTAGAATTTTAATGTCTTCTATATTTCATAACTTCAAAAATATTGTCAAAATACAACTTTATAAAGCTTCGTCCTTTCATGGGAAAGGTAAACAAAAGTTTGGAATGAAAATTAAAGGTCTCTTGATATAATCTTTCTAGAATGGCAATTTCTTCCTTTTTTGTAAAGAGACGTTAAACTTCCACTCTTTTATGGTTTTATACCCTTGTGTTAACACGCTTTGCACTAAATCAGGGTTTCGCAACCGAGGATGGCATTCCATGGAGTTCAAGATAGCATTTAGTACTCAGTTGTCAAGGGTAATGAATTCATCTTGAAATTGTTCGGTTGTACAGGCAGACATACGGATTGCTATCAGCAAAGTGTAACGCTAAATAAACTCTTACGGAAAGAATTGGGAACAAATATTTCGCTTCATTTAACTTGGTTTAACACTTGAACATTAGTGCTTCAACCTTTTATTAAAATTTTATGCACCTATGAAAATTTTAAGTATTTCTTGGGTATTTGCAATTCAAATTCCCTTTCTTTACGATACGCTTTACTTCTGTTTATGTATTACTCAAAAATGCTTATTTATGCAAGTTTACGCAACTTTTTGCAACTTTATGCAAATTTAGTTTGGCCTTAATCATCTTTTTTTAAATGAAAAATTATTTTGGAATATGGCGTACTGAAAGGTTTGAGAACCACTACATAAATATTGACAAGCAGAAACTTGAATATTTTTAAAACCCGTTCTATCAAAGATGGGCAGCACATGGTTTCTCTACGAAAACGATGAACACGACTTTCAGGATACATTTTATGGTGAAAACTTTCAGGATGTGTGTTTTGTACACTTTGTAAAATAGAAGCAGATAAATCTCTTATAAAAAACACCTCTCTTCATTACATGTTAATAATCCATTACTATGTCCTTCTATGACTACATACTGTATCCCAACACCGTACTGATAAGACCAAACTTACCGTAGAACTGTATTCCAAAGTGCTTCATACCCAGTGACTTCGCTTTCTTAGCGCAACGGCAGATCATCTCTGGAGAATACGTATTCCAATTATGCCAGTCGATAAGTCGTCCATTCCAATTATCATGACCATAATCCCTTTCGTTCATGATGTACTTAGGGAAAGGGCGTGGCTTGACTAGATCATCTTTGTAGCATCCCAAGGGTTCATAGTAGACGTCGCATGCTGGATGAGGAAACACAAAGAATAACACATATACTGATATACAAGAAGGTTTCAGGAAGGTCAATGATGCAGGGATTAGGATATGAGTTTCGGTAAGACAGAGTACGATGGTTATTCGATTATCCGGGCTACGTTGTACACAGGATGTCAAAATCAGTCCGGATAATACTAAACTTTGGATAACCAAAACACGAAAAGTAAACTAAACTTGTTTTCTAATAAAAGTGCTGGATTATTCAAGGGCATTATAGTACTTGTCGACCTGATATCAGTTTTTCTTACGAGTTTTGCGTGAGTTTTTTGTATATGTGAGGATCACGGGATTTCCAAAAAATGGGATCATAACAGTACTTTTTCAATGGGTTTGCCACAGTATAACCGTCGTATTGTTGCTCGTGAAATGCCAGCTTTAATTCATAACTGGGTTTGCAACGGTACTCCTCTGGCTAACGCGGAGATCTATCTATTGTGACGTTCATTTTGTTGATTTTCTGCACTGAACTTTTCAGGAGACCAATTCTGAAAGGCTTCCGATGGTCCTAAGGCGCTGGAATAACCCATTATGAAGAGCAAAAATTCTTTCATGGTCGAAGATATCAATTTTCTCAACATTGTTTTTTAGACTTACGGAATACATTGACAAGGAGAGGAATAATCGTAGATAAAGCATTCATCTAGAAACATGAAGTTGTCGGTCCGATGCCGATGTCTGTTATCTCGATCAGACTTTAAGTAATTAGTCACCTTCCGTCAAATACGATCACATACAGATGTGACGAGTCAGCCTAGATGCTACTTTAACAACTTGAAAATGGACTCATTGCTTGATCTTTACCAAAAAATGATTAGAAAGAAAGAAGAAAGGCGAATTTAATTCAAGTTACAAATGGACATCACCTAACAGGAAAAGTGAGATCATGGTTACAAAGAAAGACAGGTACAATTTCCCACGTAATTTACGTGACTGGTGAAACATAAAATCATGTAGTTTTATCAATTAAAAAAACAAACAAAGCCAGTTGTAGTAATAAGCAAGACATTCTAACCCTCGTTCCTCTTTTTATAAGGTAGAATTTACTTCGAAGGGAAGAAAAGAGGCATAAGGAAGAATATCATATAAATAAACGTGGACAATGATCTTTTTAGTAGTAAGATTTGTACAAAGAGCGCCAATATCAAAATTTTCTAATCTTTCTCATACTGCATAAGCACTGTTTCCATTTTTGCCTTTATAACATCATGCTAACAATTTATCCTTTACCAAGAAACCTAATATAGCATAATAACATAATAGTCCGATAATGAGCTAGAGAGGTTACATTCCTGTAAGCATATGGTCTAGTTGCTATGGGCTACAATGAAAATGGATTGACCGGTATTACACTAGACGTATAGGTGACAGATCAAAGAGTCCTCCAAAGTTACTGCGGTCTTGATAGATAACCCATATGGGAGGAATAATTGTTAACAGTCAATGAAAACATGATGTCCTATTAAATACGGTATTAGGCCACTCCTCTGTCTCATTGAAAAGCCGAAAAGCATACCAGTCCAACATAAAATTAGATATCTTAACATAGGTATCATAAGATAGGTTTTCTGTTTCACGAAAGAAAGTCTGAGAATTTCTAATTACCTAATTAAGATCATTTTAGGGTGATACTGTTTACTAAGGCTAACGTTTACTGAAATTGTTGTGAAAGATTCTAGTTGAAAAAAGCTCATCGTCGAGTTTGAAATATCATTCCAAAATCCTGACCACCCTTTGTTAATTGCACTTCTGAATAGAAGGAAATCGTTTTTAAAAGATTGGGTTTACATTTCGGATGTTTCTGTTTTAATTCAAACCCATCTTTACCAACACAGTGTTATACTTGCTTTATGCAACAAAGTTGTTCAAACTGGCAACGAAACAAAACTTCTTTGTTTACAAAATAATGTTATGTGTGTCGATGGCCTTTTACAGATGACAATTCGTACAAACACCTTTATTTACAAATAATATCTACTCTAGTTTGATAAGCACATCTGCATCAAGCGTTACTTTTCCTGTTGTAATAGTTTTTTTCAACTGATATTTAACACTCAGCCTGCCTCCTCAAGAAAAGAACACTAACGGAAATTCGTGACATCCTCAATTGTAGAATTTGTAATAACAAGTGACATTCTTCAAATCCTCAAATAGAAATAGCTTGATAAAGGAGAGATATTATTTTCTTTGCCTTGTTTTCTTCCTTGAATTTTGTGCTCTTGTTCCTTTTACCTAAAATTGACCCCTCGCCGCTTTTTAATTTCAACACTACATTTATCTGCCATCTGTCTAGAGAGTGTAGCTGAAACTTGAGTACGTTTCATACAGTAGCAAACAATAAAAGTTTCTTAGCAACCACCTTAATACACAAAATTAACGTTGAACATTCATTTACGTTTTTGGAATTAAAATTTTAAAATCTTAAAATTGAAAGTTAATTAAATCCACGTTAATTAGATGCTGACGTTAAATTTTGAAACGTTAATTTTAACGTAGCGCTAATTTTTGAAACGTAGATTTGAGCAAAAATTTTATACAAATATGGGCCCCTGTAAAATTTTCCTTGGCGGCAGTATGTTGAAATCTCAAAAGGAAACATTTGGTTATTTCGTAGCGTCTATAGATTTTGTTCATAAATTTAAGACTCTTTGTTTTACAAGTATACCATGATACCACAGCATAGTATGACTCGCTATTGACAGTATTGGAGGCAGGTCTATGAAATTTGGAGGGAAGTAATAACTAGTGATCCTAGGCGAGAATAAGAGTGCCTGTTACGTCGAGGACGAGAATCTAGCTTTTGAGATGGAAGAAAATGACGCTGCAGAACCTGAATCGTCTACTTCAGATACATATGGCGTCGTTTCTGAAAACACCGAGGCTAATGATGCTGAAAGTGATAATGCATTTTCGGATATCGAAAAGATATTGTTGCTCGTAAGCGTGTTTGGATGATAATCTCATCTGATGAACATGAATAAGGTAAAGAATTAAACCGAAGATAATTTGATGAGTTGGTTTATTTTCCTTTCGCTTCAAGCATGATGATACATTTTAACAGCTTTTGATTTGTTTTCCCTTAATTCCTCGCCAACCAAACTAATTTCTGTAGACTCAAATTCCCTGCTACAAATCTGGAAAATAAATATTGTCGTTTAAACATCCATTTTGGCAAATCATTTTCGTGTGTCTGGCGGTGAATGTTCGGTAGCCTTGCCCTTAAAGCGCGTTTTAGGTCAGCAACACGTAAATTTTAGGGAAAGAGGAAACACTTCTGCGAAAAATAATTTTATATGGTACTTGATTTTCGTCATTTAACACAGGCATTAATTAACGATGGCACTAATTAACGTAAATTAATGTCGTTCTAACAATACATTGCTGATAAAACGTTAATTAATGTCCATCAAGATGCATCTAAAAAAGCGTTAATTAGATCAACGTTAATAAAAGCCGCGTTAATTCTTGTACACGTTCATTTTGTGTATTGAGGTATACAAGCTACGTGGCAATTGTGTTGGCAGCTTTTGTGACAGAATTTGATAGTCACAAAATAGCGGAGAAAAAGGCATATCTATATTAACCAAACGTTATAGCAAGGGGGATAAGAAGTCTCATATACCTTCTTCAGTATATTGGTGACTTGGGTACAACTTGGATGAATCGATTGCAACAACGTAAAGGAGCAGATATACATAATCAATCGGTCAAAAGGAGAAATATGCAGAAGCATGGCCTGTTTTTGTCATTTTTAATAACAATAAAAAAGTTAAACTACAGAAACTCGTTAAAAGGCATTCAAATGTTTAAGTTACAGCAGAAACATGATAAATTCAAATCTTGAATTGTGAATTGAATGTGAAGCTAATATATTCTTACACTGAAAGCCAGCAACTTTCATGAGGTTTTTATTGGGGGAAAATGGCAAGTAATAATTGCTAGAACTTAATTGTTTTCACTAGAACAATGTCATCAACTAATGACCCCCTCTTTTATCAACGTTTTTTTAACCCCTCCATTGCTTCATTCAACCTCTCCCATACCTAATGATCCCCCTACATGTTCAATTTTTTTTGCTATGTGAAATGATCACTACATATGGGCCTCACTCAGTTTAGCAAAAAAATTCCCAAAATGATCCTGCAGTTTAGGAAGTTGAGATGAATTCATTTTCATGGAAGGCGATGACAGATGCTTTCAAAACCTAAAAGTAAGCCACTTAAAAAATGTGTGCTATATTGACGTTGTAGCAATAGGACGTCTCTGAGGTTTCTGTTAAGACAATAAAAAAGTCAGAAAAAACTGTACCATATTTTGGGGGTTTGCTTAGATCTTAGTGGAAAACAAATTCCAATAATTTCTTTGCAATTAATTGATTGATTTTCCGCTATCAACTGATAAAAGAATTGGAAGGGATCAATTTATTAGTATTGTCACAATTTAACAATTTATCCGAAAGCATCATTTGATAGTTGGTATTTCTTTCCCCGATCATCCTCCTCGTTACAGGCACAGTATGTTAACGCTCGGCATTAGATCTGGGCCCTTTGGATCTCGATATTGACAATCAAAATTTTCTCTTAAGCTCAAACCCTTTTGTTACAGTTGAAAGCTAACGAAAATTTTTAATCAGTCCGAGCTTCCTCAGATGATCATAAAATACCGTTTGAAAAATGCAACTAAATTATTAAATCGACACATGATTACATCTGAGCCACCCTTAAACAAACGATATGTAAAATATAGCCTTCGCCAAAATTACTGAAAGCCAGACTTGACTTTACCACAGTTATAACACACAAACTATTTAAAAACCCACATAACACATGCAAACACGTGTTGTGGACAGTAATAAAGACAGGGACGAGGGAACAGAGGGGCAGAGGGGGCCATGCCCTCCCCCCAAGATTTACCAAATCTCAATTTTTGCCATGACCACTTTTCAGCTTTATCAAAATTGAGATTGATTGCGACAGACATTGTGTCACATTCACAACAAGATATGCATATCAACCTGAAACGAAGGTACAACAAGGAGGTAATTAATAAGGGAGGAAACCTTCTATTACATTCTAACAGTAATATCCCTGCTTGTTAAAAATTTCCACCATTGATTATCTTCTGCCCTCATTTTATTTTGTTGTCCAATCCAAGAACACATGCCTATTTCATGCACACACTCTACTTCAATATTTTGATAATAATTTTTTTGTTTTGAAAGAACGCTAGAGAAATAGAAAATATTTCACCGCCAAGGATCGAACCCGTGACCCACGCTTTCGTGCGCTCTACCAACTGAGCTAGGTGACCTCCGATGTTAACATACTTTCTTTCTCTAGTCGCCACATTTTGTAAAAAAGCAATTAAAGAAGCTGATGGATTATTTAAGCCCCACCGTGTTTGCCGGGTACTCATTACTTATAGAGATCATTAACCCTTGTTTTTGAAATTCAGGCAGCAAAGAGTTTTAATTAGTAAAGAGTAAGAGCTTCATAAAAAAATTAATGAGTAAAGTAAAATATCGCCAAGAATTTAGAGGGAGGAACATTATTTGCATAAAACACTTCGATCGACCAGAGACATTTTGAGACGTAAACAGTACTAGAGCTATTTCTCTTAGGGGAGTAACATTTGCCAGAAAGCTAGTATGGAAAAATACGAAAGTTGGAATTGGTTATAGTTCATTACCATCAATTAGCGTGTTGGTACGAGGTAATTAGGCATCTAAGAAATGCTGACAAAGTTATATAATAAGAAACAAAATATATATATAACAGGGGGAAAGGTTAATAGAAAAATATTGAATATATTGTAAGAAAGATTTAAAGGATTTTTAAATAAGGAATAAATTAAGACACAACAAAAGGTAGAGAAATCTAACACAGGTATTCAGTGATGGGAAAGTAAATAATGCTGAGGCAGCTTTAAAGTAATTAAAATTTTTAACGTCCCTAGAGTGATCTTTCATAGATATAACCAAAAGTGATAAAGATAAATCAACGATATGAAGAACGATGTCATAGGAGAAGTACTAACATGTTGGAGCCACTCTGTACACGTAGTTTGTGAGTCTCTCGCCAGTGCAAACTATATCATTGGAACATTCTCGATACTGATCGCTGGGTGGCTTAGACATATCCTGTGTAATGCAATCCTCAGATGCTCCGTATTTGTCGTAGGTGAGGTGGCCGTCTGTGCCGGCCCAGCATTCACCTTGGAAGGAAACAGAAAATAAACTTTTAAGATAGACAAATGGTATCCACGAAATGCACTTACATTGGCCTGTAGCAAGCCACAAGCTTCAGGGGTGTCAACTACGCAGGGGAGGAAGGGACAAGTACTTCATGGCAATTGAAAATTCTATCATGACCAGCACTATTAATGCATGGATAACAATGAAAAAATAAATCGAAAAATTTCTTCGGCAACATTTTAACAAGGGGAAGGCTAAACTTTATTAGAGGGGTATGCCCTCCGTAACCCTCCCTTGCTACGGGTCAGGAACAACATCTGCTGTAAATAAAGTTTTCTATATTTTATGGCTTGAATTAGATATTGACTGCTAACCCTAGTAGTGCTTGAAGGCCTTTAGCTTTAGATCCTTAAACGTTTATAGCTTTCTAAAGTCAAATGAATTCAATCTCATCTTTCTCAAAAACTTTCCCAATCATTTGTTACGTAAAGTATTACGCTAAATTATGAAAGCTGAGCTTAATTTTTGAGACATTTTGTGAAAAACAACTTTAGGTCAATGTGTTAAAAATATGAAAGTTTTAAAAATTGAATATTCTGCAAACTGGAAAGAGGTATGTCTTTTTTGCACTGCAGCAAGTAGACCTGCTGATCCAGCCAATTTTGAAAAATTGCTTTCACTACTTTACAATTTGAAAATATGAAAATGGCATCCGACTAAGTGTCGTACTACAGCTGAGAAATTTGTATTAGCAAAGCCAAAGGAAAAATCAGAATTTAGCATCAGCTTAATTCCCCATTCCTTGAACTTTACATTGTTTGCCACACAAAAAGAGATACTTCCATGGTACTTTATTTCCAGTCAAACATTAATTATTAACCAGATTATGCAAATTTGGAATATTTGATACATATTGTTGTTGCTTTCTTAAAAAAGATCGAAACTAAACCTACGATCCTTTACAGGAGTGTAAAAAGTGTAGAATATTCAAATTATTATGATACAGATTATGCAAAGGGTGACGTCGTTATTATTAAATCGTCAAATCTTGGAATCAAAAGGTCACCATAATATGTGCTAATAAATGTTTTCAAAATTTCAAAAATTGCACCACAAACTAGGGCAGTTGCAGAGTTCTAACACTCTCCCTTTCTGGAGGGCCCCCTATCATCCCCCCTCTCCCCCCCGTCCTTGTTAGGGTTTATTCCCTTTTTTCCCACAAAAATAAGACAACAAAAGGCTTCCCTTAAAACTCAGAACGGTGAAATATCCTAACTTTAATTCTGGTAAAGATTTGCTAGAAAACACTCAAGAATAACTTAACGACGAAATTACTTTTGGTTGCTGAAAACTAGAGAGCTCAAAACACCTACGTTACACAAAAGTGAAGTGTTTGACCAGCAAGAGGTAAAATGACACTTGCTTCTACCTTTCAACTTCTATTAGTTACTCTCTTATAGCAGAGGAAAAGATTTACGTTTAAGTTGAAGTAGCATAAAGCTGCAAACGTTGATTTGGAATTTGAAACTACTGGTCAACTGTATTCAGAAAACAAGACCGAGTTTCTTGTATTCCTGTACTAAACTCCAATGAAATAACGATTTTAACTGTTAAAGATTCTAAAGCATTCAATCGGATATTGACCGTCTAAACTCTGTACTCTAAACTCCAAATTAAAAACTCAATATTCTATACTCTGACACTAAGCTCTACTCATACAATTCATAAAAGGGACCATTAACCCTATCTTACATCTTTAGATGAATTTCGTATCAACAGTGAATTAAGAGTTGTATTTTTTATGTTTCGAGGATATTTTTTAGTTATAATGCTCAAAATAAATAAAAAACAGGTGGATTATAAGTAAGAAACCATTTCGGTAGTTTCAAAACTCACACATTTTGTAAAATAATTTTCCTAAAATCTAAAATAACTTGCCTAAATACAACGTATATGTTCAGGAATACCCTAGAGATACTAAAAGTCCTTAAAAAATTAAAACATGATTTAAAAATATGTTTTAAGGCCTTTTTACAAATTTTGTGAAATTTTTGAATATTGCGCAAGATTTCATAGCCATAGATGACGTCATTCACACCAAATTAAGATTTATCCTTTTTTAAACTATAAACGTGCCAAATAGTTTAAATGGCATTAGCCGATATAAAGTTATAGTGTGTCAAAGTGCCGCGGGCCTACTAGCCTCCCTCTCCCCCATGTATGAGAAGAGCCAAAAGGCCCATGTAAGGTAGGGTTTAGGAATGGCGTATGGATTATTCACGTGACTAGACCCAGTCTCTTTTCGATCAAACGTGATTTGCTAGCTGGTACCAGTTTATTACATAACTCTTTATGTTAAGGTATTTTAAGACACACGAGCTACTTACCATAGAACTGAATGCCGATAACTTTGTACCCCATTTTGAATGCTTTGTTGGCACAACTAAAGCGGACAGTAGCAAAACAAAAAACACAAACATCAGTACGTCGCTCTCAATTAGTAAATTCAGTGTGTGGCGTTTCGCTGCGTGGTTCCTGTTGCCAAGTTTAATAACGAATTAATCAAATTACAAAGAAATTAACCAAATTACGAAGAGATTAACCAATTTACGAAGAAATTAACCGAATTACGAAAAAGTACACTAATAATAAACATTTTGCAACTCTTTCTTTTCGATTTGCTATTGCACTCACTACATGTATATAAAAGAGAAATTAACAGAACAGTGCCTTATGAAGGCTGCCTGTAGTTACGGACTTAAACAATGCGTAAACTTTGATTTTGTCTTCCTTTGAAGCAGACACGGAGCTATGGAGGGAGAGGGGGGCAAGGGGGCATTGCCCCTCCAAAGCTGATTTCTTGCCCCATTATCATCATCATCATCATTATCATCATCATCATCACCATTATCATCTTCAAGATCAACAGCAGGATCATCGTAATCTGAACCATTATCATCATCATCATTATCATCATTATTATCATCATCATCATCATCATCATCAACATCATCATCACCATTATCATCTTCAAAATTAACAGCAGGAGCATCGTAATCTGAACCATTATTATCATCATCATCATCATCATTATCATCATCAACATCAGCAGCAGGAGCATCGTTATCTGAACCATTATTATCAATATCATCATCATTAACAACATCATCATCATCATCATTACCCTTTATAACAAGATATGTACACATTTAAGTGTGGGATGAGATATTCGTGTTTACTATTGAAGACTAGCACTCAAGTTTGTAAGGCACCAGAATTCAACAAATTTAGACTCTCATTAATAGATACTGATGTATTACATGATGTTTATAGGTATAGTGTCCTTGTAATCCGCTAATGCCATGTAACAGCATGCCAGATAGTCCATGCATGGATGATGAAAACATTTTTGGAGTTAAATGTCTTTACTCTACTCGTCCAAAAAACAAAAGTCAGGAAAAAATAGGTACTGTTTAAAAGAGCAACCGCATATTTTGATGATTATTCAAAATTTGGACGAAATGAGGAAACAGGCCAGTAAGCTACATTTTGCCCGAAAGTAGGGGAAATTTTTAAGCTACAATATAGAAAGTGAAATATTTCTCACTTAAAACGGAGAATTTGGCCCAGAAAATAACCTTGTGAAGTCGCGTATATCATTGACTTTTGACCATGCCAACATGACTCGATTTGCTAATCCTTTTTAATCAACATGCAACTGTATTGAGACAGATATGTAATATTTATATTTAAAGGCCGAAAGTTTCAGCTTATATAAAGTTGTTGGTCTGAAATGGCTAAATCCAGGGTGAGCTCTCTTTATTTCCCCAAGAATTGTTTAAAGCTCGGCTGTTTATGCAATCGGCTGTTTGTTGTCGCTAATTCTTAAGTTTTAGGTGGATCTAGAACTTTTGAGGTTGTGGTGAATCTTGGATCATCTGTCGTAATGATGTAACCAATGTGCAACAAGGATTTCCCTCTCTCTCCATTTGTAATTATGACATCATTCGATTCTTCTAAACTGTATATAAATACTCAATCTTGTACATCACAAACACACACTTTCACTTTGACTTCAAATAAAGCTGTTAGTAGTGATCTTGTTTGCTCATGCTAGTTTCGCTACCGTGGATTAAACAGCCTTGGAGCTACCACTGCGTTCGAAGTCCTATAGGTTATGCACAACACATCAACCGCGTTCGCAATACTGGTAAGCTGTCCTCCCCTTTCACCCACACTAAGGGAGTGAGGCAAGGCTGTCCTCTCTCTCCCTGGTTATATGTTATTATCGCTGATACATTACCCAGTGTAATCCAAAAGAGCCCTGCGGCCTTAGGGATCAATCGTCCTGGCCACCCTGAACAACTACGAATCTCCCAGTACGCAGATGATACCACTTTATTTGCTTTAACTCTGTCCGCCCTTGTGGCAATGTTTGATACGATCCGCTGTCATGAATCTGGCACAGGATGCAAATTAAACCTGGATACAACTGTAACCTATAAAGGTGCCTCTCCACAAATTAGCTACCGTATTTCCTCTAATTATAGACCCGTCTATAATTAATTGAGGGCACCAAAAAGGGGGGTCTATATTTAGAGGGGGTCTATAATTAGAAGTGGTCTTTAATTTCCAAAACAAAGTTTTTTAAAAAAAGAGCATATAGAGATTCAAGAAAAACAGCGAAAGTACATTTATACATTGACTAAACAATGATTTTCGTGGAAAGAGTGTCCCAAGAAGACAAAATACACATCTGCCGCTTCCATATAGATATAGAGGGGGTCTGTAATTAAATAAAGGCATCAAAAAAGGGGGTCTTTAATTAGAGGGGGTCTATAATTACTTGACATGATGCGAAAAGGGGGTCTATAATTGGAGGGGGGCTATAATTAGAGGGGATCTATAATTAGAGGAAATACGGTAGCTCACTGTTTCCAATTAAGAAATTCAAGAAATTTCAGTAGAAAACGTACCTGCAGATGAATCTTTGCAAATAGTCATGGTATTTATACCAATCTACAATATCGTTATTGAAAACGGTGCTGTACTTGTCTCTGCCGTTCAGAATCTGGATTAAAGAAGAAAATTTCAATTTAGAGTTACACGTTGTTTTTTCATAAGCAATTCCATTATCGGGGTCAGTCCTCGAGTTGATTAGCAATTTTCAAAAATCAGGCCTGGAGTTGCTTAAGTAGTTGCGTAGTTGCTTAGGTATCACTACAGGTTATCGTCCAATTTCCTTGTGCTGTCGATTGACAAAACGCAGCCCCTAGCAGTTGTGTATTTAACACCTTCATGCCACTTACTGTGGTCTAAGAAGGGTGAAATCCCGTTTTTCAGGCGTTTTAAAAATTGTCCTTCCTGAATTTGAGGCCACGAGTTGCTAAGCTTGTTGCTTAGATTTTGGACCAAATCGAGGCCTCACATCTAAGCAACTGAGTTGCTTATTTAAAAAAAACAAACGTGTAGAAGCAAGGAAGCAATAGACATCAGTGGAAACCAGTTCACGTTACCACTTTTGTCTTCTTATCAACATCCTTATTGATATTATCATCATTCTCATTAAGGTCAATACCATCATCATCATTATCATCATCTTCATTATTTTCATTAATGATAATAAAACTGCCAATGGCTTTCTTTACTTGTGCTTTCTATGTATTGTCTTGTATATAATTCAAAAACTTCACAAAATGTAATTAAATGCATTTTTGTTGATTTCTATTCGTAAATAATTAAAATTTAGTAACAATATCCTTCGTCCTTGGAGCCATCACCCACTGAAAGTTTATTTCATGCATTTCCTTGCATTGCGAATATTCATTGCTGCTTTTTTCCCCTCTTTCCTACAGTTATACCCTTGTAAAAGTTAACAAGAAGACAAACTATCGAAGTAGACAACCAATAGATAAATAAAATTATGGGAGCAGTCAAACCATTTAACGTAATTCTGAGCATGTAAGTAATGTCATGCTTAATGGCGATATGACATATAAATACTGACGTAATACGTATTGATTTATTCTCAGAGAATCATTGTAAGTATAGACTGCTCTTTTTGAAATACATAAAAGAAAAGAAGGAGCTTTTGACAGCTAGGTTTTAGTCCAACGTAATACCTCTAGATATTGGTTGACATTTTGAAAGCAATTATTTCGAGATGATGCGTAAAAATCATCAATATGCTTTAGGAAGGTAAAATCACAATGTAAATTCTACTTAGTCACCAAAAGATAAAAAAGGATTTGTTTAAAAATCTTCCCGTAATCTGTCGTGCGAGGCAATGCTGATCCGCAAACGTAAAAAGTGATAAAACTCAACAATGAATGTCGATTCAAACAATCATGTCCGGCTTCTCCACAACTCAAACATGAACTAACTATAATACAATACTGTAATTTACTGATTTAAGTAGCGTACACAGGGAGCTGATAATCGCGTGTACAATCTCACATAATCCATGAATTTGTAAATAATAGCATCTACGACATGTAACCTAGGTACAAATGACAAGTAAGACTAGTTATCATTTGTACCTAGGTTTAAAGGCGGTCTTAGGGTATGGCGGACAGGGCGCTAGCCCAGGGCCCCGCGCTCAAGAAGGGACCCACGCTTTCAACTCAGCTTTTTACCTTCATGTCTCTTTTTTCTAAAATCTTTTTCATTAATTTGAGAAAGGATGAGAATCACAACTAACCCCACAAATAAAATTAACTGCTATTATAAAGATAAAAATAAATATATGTCCATCGCAGACGTTAAAATTAATTTCATATAAGAATTATTACACACGATAGGCACTGTGAAAGCCCCATATTATGTGAGCTAAATTGGATGAGATATTGACAAATATACGTCTCCTTAATTGGTCCCCTCGTTATAAAAGTGCCTAGGGCTCCACACGTCGGAAAACAGCCCTTGCCTAGGTTACATAATTTATAATCGCTACATAACACTTGACGTTATAGTAGTTGGGACCGAGCGAAACCAAATTTATCTGTGATAATAATTCTTTCACTTTCTTGCAAAAGCTGATCTCTGCAGATGTAATCATCAGATGTAATTACGTTTTCCTGTGTTTTGATCACCTCATTTCCTTTGGCAAGCTTTAGCATTCTGGTCTCGTGGTAGTGAATCATTATTCAGAAGTGGAGAACTTAAATCTTTATCTTCTATCATAGACCCTAAGCAATTCCATTAAAACATTTTATTAAAGAGACAAGATACGGTTTACATCAAATTGAGCAATTCAAAGTTTTTGATCACCATTAGACTTCAAGAGAGTCTTAAAATACAAAGTTATGGAGTTAATACTTTCGAGAGTATCATTGAAAAGAGACGATTTTGAAATGTTAGTTTTGAAAAGAACACTAGAGAAATAGAAAATATGTCACCACCGGGGGTCGAACCCGTGACCCACGCTTTCGCGGCGTTCGCTATACCAATTGAGCTAGGTGACCTCCGATGTTTACATACTCCTATTTCTCTAGTCACCACATTAGCTCCCAATCATCCGCCGGTGTACATCGACATCCAACTCAACGCAATTGAAGACCAGCCTCTCTGTTTGACCAAGGAAGAACTGCCCTCCGGCCCGTCATCAATCCAAAGCCCATTAAAGTTAGAGAGTATCATCAACAGTAAAGTTTATACTTTCTTTACATTCTTTACGCATGCGCATTGGTAGCGATACGGTGAACTGCGATTGATGATAAAGGGTCCAATTTCAAATGCATGTATTCCATAGGAAGCAAGTGAAATTATAAATTTTGCAGTACTATTTCATTTATTACCTCACTATCATGATGATTTGTATTACCAACTTAGATACAGTAATTAAGGAGTATCTGCAGAATCACAGAAATAACAACCAAGAACTTACTTGATGTGGTAACGTTCGTTTCCCGTAAGTGTCCTTAAAGCATCCAATAGGTTCAACTTTCACTTTACACTTGTCAACTAATAAGCGAAAAAATAATACAGATCGGTTAATATCAATTTTACTCTCCGTAGCTGTATTCATTTGATTAAAAATCCAACCACGAATTAGCTCTCATCTCAAATATAAGTACAAGGTGTTATCTTCAGAGTATTTTTAGGGAAACTTTGTCTTCGTTACGTCTTTGGGTCTTGCTACCAAGATTTTAAGTTTTGTTTGAAAATAAACACAACTAATTACAAATGATAAAAATACATTGAAAATTTCTATAAGCCTGAGTTTCCTATAAGTACCCACTCTTACGATGTGACAATATGTTTGGCCAGACCTTATTACTAAAAATATTAATAGGCCATCGGCAAATCATAATAGATAAAGCGTCAAATGCGGAAATTTTTCTAACAGTGTTTCTTCTTTGGAAAGAATTCTACATTCAGTCACGTCAGCTTCAGATTGTTACCGAAAATTGGCTAAACGGTAGAAAGTCAGGGAAGCCAATCCAAGAAATAAGGTAAGTAGGGTTTACTATTTCATGAGTAAACAACACTTCTCCAATAAGCAGTACCCATGTTCTTCTTTTCGTTTATCGTTGCGCGTACCTTCTCTTTCGGAAATTTGAAATCTTTCTCGGATTTGTCATCCAATCTACATTTATTCGAGTCAGACCCTACTTTTTAGTGCCTAGTAAACGTCCCCGGATGCTTATTAATTTGCGGAAAATTTTCCCACCCCCGGACCTTATTTGGACCCCTCCCTCTTATTAATTTGGGCGAATTCAGTTTCATACAAATGAAATTTATGTCAGCATATCCTATCTATTCGATGAATTTTTACAGATTCCGTTTGTTTGAAAGCGCGCTGTGTTCTCATGGAATAGTGGTTAACAGATACATCAAGCACTCAGCGTTTAGGATTGAAATTGCGACATTGTTTCACATTGGAAATGTCTGTCGTGAATCTAGCATGTTCGTCAAATGCAAAATGATGTAACCACTGTGCAAGAGGGTTTCCCCTCTCTTTCTATTTGTAATTATGATATAATTCTATTTTTATTTCACATGCATAAGTACTCGATCTGTAAATACTCGACACACACACTTTCACTTCGACTTAAACAAAGCTGTTGGTAGTGATTTTTGCCTTAGCTAGTTTCGCTACCGCGGATATAACAGTCTTGCCGCTACTATTGCGCTACGAAGTCTGTATAGGTTATACGTCACCACGTAACATATATGTCTACCATTACTGCTGCAATTCGAATGTATACTTTAAAGTGTTCCATTATCAGCTATATCAAAATGGCAAACATGCAATTTGCAAAAATTTGGTATTTCTAAACACCCCGCTTATTTGGGCCCCCGCTTATTCAATTTCGAAAGGTTTCCTCCTTCTACTATTAGGACCCCCCCGCTTATTAGGCACCCAAGAGAACCTTGTCTGTCGTTTCAAATTCACCCTTATACTGTTTAATTCTACAATTTTTTGCATAAATATCGTTATCCTTCCAGGGAAAGAGCAACCGGTGCCAAGGCCATACGCCTTTCACACCAACAAAAATTTTAAGGCTTTTCAAGGTGATGTTAATGTCCTTTTACGGGCAAGTATACACCAGCATACACAAGTAAGAATAGTAAGTTCGGCAGTTTTATCAATAATTGCCAAAAGGTTACTCGCTTGATCAGTAGCTTTGACAAACAAGTCAAGATGCTTTGCAAGTTAGACCAAACCCAATGCCATGACCAAGTCTGGAATCCACCACGAACACATACATAAGTTATTTACTTTGGTAATGCTTTTCTCAAACAGTAATCCAAAGGTGGTGTGCGTGCCAAAACTTCAAGACATTTCAAACAAACTGCTACAGAAAAAGATGAAGCTCACCAGACACGGTGCCTACGATCAACAACTACGCAGACGAGTCGCAGCAGATCTCTGCAATTGGCGGAAGGCTGCGTGAAAGTAGGGAGAGGCAATACCGTACAATCAATAAGTCCTAACTAGTTCTTCCCCAAAGTGCCCTAAGCCCTAAGCCCTAAGCCCCTAAGCTGTTCCATGTGACCTGCCCCATGTTAGCTGCCCCTAAGCTGTTCCATGTGACCTGCCCACTGTGTACATAGCAATGATAACTTTACTTACTACTGACTTGGTAGGCCTACGTTTCACATAGAAAGACTAGTAAACACAATAATCATAAGGGGCCATTCAATAAATAAGTAACGGTTATATGGGTGGGTGGGACACATGATTTTGTTACGCAGTAACCACGACAAGCTCATATTCCATATACTTAATTGATAGCAAGGGTTCATGATAACTTTCATGATAACGTTTCAGGTCCGGTCTCCTCTGTAAAATAAGGGCTGTGTTTTCAGACTGTTAGGTAACGGTGATGGGTGGGATAGGCTATCTATTGCGTTGTGTTACAGGTGGCAGAATGGGTCTTAAATTCTTAGCGTTACGTTAACATTGAATTGCTCTACAATAAGTAAGGGTAGCTAAAACACGTTATCCTTTCCACGCCGTTTCACGCTTAAACTAAAAAATATAACAAGAAATTAGCATGGCCGTATTTTTTGGAAGTTAGCCTTATAGAAGTAATCATAACATCTTTTATCCAGTAAAATATCTTACTCCGATAAACCAAAAGTTTTTTATTGGTCTTTGGCCGCATCTGCTTAAAATAACGAACTGCAGACAGATTAGAAGATGTATCATTAACAGAGGTGCCATCCCAAAAAGTTAACGAGGGGCTGTGTTATTAATAGCGAATGCCACGCCCACTCTTATTCTCCTCTATGCTGCTACGTAAGATATAACTTTGAATCAAGTGCAAATATTCACACTGCTGAAGTATCCAAGCAAATATCAGAAAAATCTTTATCAAAATTCACAAAATGAGTAAAATCTCTTGTAACAATAACGGAAAACTAAACGTTGAAAGAGGAGCTCAGCCACCAACATTTTTCCAATTTGAAGAAAGGGATGGGTCCACCCCCTCAATGGTTTCTCTGATTACAAAGACCCCTTGTGTAATTATCTGCTTAGGGCTGTTAATAAGACCTATTGACCAAAAAAGAGTAGGATGACGACTCTAAAGAAAACGTGCGAATAAACTACATTAAAACTAATGTCACTTTCGAATAAATGACAGGATATACTCTAACCCTAAATACTGCAATGAATGTACGTCTGAGAATTTCCTCCATCCCGATTTGATTTCCAAATTCATACATAGACGTGTATAATATACAATTGTTACCTTGAGACTACACAAGGACTACTGACACGAATGTTAAGGACATCTTACGTCAGTGGTGCCCACAATCTACAGTACATGGATTCATCGATTGTCTGCAAATAACATTTAGAGAATACATTCCTGACAAGGCCTGAGAAATAACCACATTCCTTACGGTTGTTGATTGTAATATTTTCAAAATAACAACACAGAAAAGAATAAAATAGAAGAAACGTCCTCGTCACGCTTCCATTTGTGTGTCTCCAAACGCGAATTACACAGCACGCCAATGCACAGGCGCATTTCACTTCGGTAGACAAGTCATCTTGAATCGGTTTCAATGTTTGTTAGATAAACCCTAGTACTTCCTTGTCACTGTCTAGCCTAGTGGACGTTAAATTTTAATGCCACTTCCCCATTGGCCCTCGGGTCACACCCTTAGCGCTACCAAAGTTGGCATTTGTGAAATGTTACTAAAAGACACTAAACATCATAAATAAGAATCAGTAGCTGATCAAGAAAATTTAAAACATTGACTCAGAGTTTTAGTCTTCTTCTGTAATTTAAGCCCCATAGCTATGTTTTCTCGTGTAGTGCCCTTGAGTGCTTGTAACACCCGCCAGGGGGCGCTTCTGCCTACTTTGAAAACCACTGGACTAGTTGAAATTTCTTGCGAAAGTAGACGTAACTGCACTTTCTAACACTGTAACTCTGTCATCATATGGGAGTATTTCACAAATCACTGTATAATCTCATTTATGTGAGGAAGGCATGGCCTTACAAGGCTTCTGTAATTCTAGACGAAACGACTACATCAGCTCCTTATCCGTGGAGGGATTCTGATATGGATATTAAGGAAAGGGTCAATGGCATATAAAATACTGGCATTAACAGAAGAAAATTGGAATCTACTTACGTGTTGGCACACTTTCTGAGGCAACCATACCCAGGACTGTTAAGGCTAGTATAATTCTGAGCTGCATGATTCTGTAGAAATAGGGAAAAAAAGCTATAAGATTTCTTACCACAAGACAAACCAAAGCTGCTCCTTACAGCTTAGAAACAATTCTAAATTCTTAACTGCGTTTTGTAATTGAGAACTTTGCAAATAAATGTCATATACATTTGCGACAGCAGTATAAACAGGCTCCGCAAATATGATCTGCTTGTATAGAGAGGTTTAGTGATGCTCACAAAAAATGTCAAAGCTGTCCTTCGTGTGCCATCATTAACACCGTCTCTTGACTTTCTTGTGGAATTTTCATATGGTTGTAATTACACAGTAAATACTGGATTACCTTGAGTTAGTGGAGATAATTTTTTATTACAACTTCAAAGCTGTTTTGTCAACATTTACGTTTGAGATCTTGTCTAATAGCTACTAATTTGAAACAGATGCTCTTTGCGAAGGAAGAAGGTGTCTTATTCATGACATTCGATCCCGTACAACTCGTACGACTACTGAGTATGCCAGTCGACAGTAGACCTGCCGCAATTTTATGTCTTGGTCATTTTGACGCATTTTGTCCCGAACCGATGCTAAAACTAAATAGATGGGCAGATGAACGTCCGTTGTGCGAATTGGTGTTTCAAAATACCTGGAACAGTACTGAATTATGAGTACCGCAGTAATTGTTCTCGTAGCATTGGCACTGGATGCATGGTTTGGCGAACCACGTCGCTTTCATCCACTTGTGGGGTTTGGTAATGCAGCCTTGGCTATTGAACATCGCATTTATGCTTGTTCGAAGAAAAACGGTAGCTATGCTGTTCTGCTGCTCGTTCTGCTGCCGGTTGTGCTGATTGAGTTTGTCCAGCTATTAATAAATTCCATTATTATCGATATCGTTGTGTTATATCTCGCGATTGGCTGGAATAGCCTAACAGCACATGCAAGATCGGTCAAAAATGCTCTTCTCGACGAGAATTTACTCTTGGCAAGTGAACGTTTAAGCTTATTGTTAAGCCGCGACACGGAGGGTCTTGATCGAACCGACATCACCAAAGGCACGATAGAATCGGTTCTTGAAAATGGCAATGATGCGGTTTTCGGTGCGATATTCTGGTTTGTTGTTGCTGGTGCGGCTGGCGTAGTTGCATACCGCTTGGTCAACACATTAGACGCCATGTGGGGTTATCGTAATACGCGTTACCATTGTTTTGGTTGGGCAGCAGCGCGCCTGGACGACTGTCTGAACTACATTCCGGCTCGACTAACGGCCTTGAGTTACGCGCTAATGGGCAATTCGAGCAAGGCTTTTGCATGCTGGTTTAAACAGGGAACATTATGGAAAAGTCCAAATGCTGGCGCTGTTATGGCAGCTGGGGCTGGTAGCCTGAATATTTCGCTTGGAGGATCCGCCCGTTATCACGGAAAGCTGGAGCATCGTATCATGCTTGGTACGGAACGCACACCGGTCATTACAGATATCGAGGCAGCACTGCGTTTGATCCGGCGTACTTTATTATTTTGGTTAATAATCATTTGCGTTGGTGAGTGGTATATTGAATACTCAACATCAATTTGATCCGAAACACTACTACGGCATACTGCATCACGGAGGGCGTTTACGTGAAGCAGCAATTTGTTTTGACATCTCGCTGGAACAATGGCTCGACCTTTCCACTGGCATAAACCCGAACAGTTGGCCGGTCAAAATGCCGCCCGCGTCGACCTGGACGCGATTACCGGAAGAAATTGACGAACTCAGTGCCGTCGCGTGCCGATACTACGGCGCGGATGACTTGCTTCCGACGGCAGGCTCTCAGGCTGTCATTCAAACTTTACCGCAATTGAGGACATCGTCCCGTGTTGGCGTACTTACACCAGGTTACGCCGAACATGCTGCAATGTGGAGACGTTTTGGTCATACAGTTACACCGTTAGCACCGGAGCAAATCGACTCAGCACTACCTGAAACAGATGTACTAGTGTTAATTCATCCCAATAATCCTACTGGCGCAACTTTTCAAACGTCGCAGCTATTGGCATGGCATAATCGATTAATCGAACGCGACGGCTGGCTAATTGTCGACGAGGCCTACATGGATGCTACTCCTGAATCCAGCATCGTTCCTTATGCGACAAGACCAGGGTTGATCGTGTTACGTTCTCTTGGAAAATTTTTTGGGTTGGCCGGTGCACGCGTTGGGTTTGTTTGTGCACATTCCGAGCTGCTGACTGCGATCAATCATCGGCTCGGCCCGTGGGCCGTCAGCACACCTGCACGCTGGATGGCTGTTCAGGCATTACTAGATTCCGATTGGCAACATGCAGCACAGCAACACTTGCAACAGGCTGGTCGCCGCCTGCATTCATTGCTCTCTCAACATGGTCTTAGACCTGGCGGCGGTTGTGCGTTCTTTCAGTGGATACCTTGCGAGAATGCCAGCCAACTCTTTGAAAAGCTTGCCTGTCAGGGTATTCTGGTACGTTTATTTAATGATCCGCCAAGTTTACGTTTTGGCCTACCGCTTACTGACTCTGATTGGCAGCGGTTGGATGCAGCACTTTCGAATATACCACGAACAGCGTAGACAAAACATGATCGACAACAAAATTTTAATATGCCGGCATGTGTGTCAGTGCTTCTAAAACTATTCGGGTACTTATCCATGCTGGCTACCTGATCATCTATCTACACAGTAATATCTTATAATTATGGAGAAGACACTGATTTTCGGCGGTATTCGTTCTGCTATTGTTACATCGATCTGACAAGATCAGAAATGGAATTGAATAGGCCACTTTCAGCCGATAGCGTTCTTGTAAAGCGATATCTGCTGCAGGCACAGTAAAGTGAGATTTTACGATTAGACGGTGAAGCCAGACTGTCTTTTTCCCCGCGCAGCGGCTTCGTCCAACCTCACATTCGAAACCTAGAAAAATGTATAATAATCATAGTTTCTATGGTCTCTTGCCGAGATAATAGGGAATTCGTTTAAACGAAGCTGTCCCCGCAACTGTATGCGTGGAGTTAAGTACCGCAGTGATACTGAAATAACCACTGAAGTCTGTCTAACAGATTTTGGGAAGGTTGGTATTTAGCGATGATACGTGAGCCAGAAGACCTGCCATAGAACATTATTTTCTGATTGCCGGGGAGCGCAATCATAGAGACTCTCCGCTTAACGCTAGTTGATAACCAAATAATGCCATAAAACGATCTATCAGCGTTACCCCGTTTTCTCTGTTTTCGATCCCCCGCTTCTCAGTTCTGTTCTTTTCTCATTTGGAGCTTCACCTGTGACTAAACGATTGCTTTGTGCCTTGTTTTTTCTGATACTAGCTGTGCCTGCTCACGCAGCCACAATTGTTGCCATTGTTTCACCTCAGAACGCACCTGATGTTATCAGTGGCGCACATGCTTTTCTGCAACAGAATTCAAATATTACGATACAGATTCGCACGACTGAGCAATGGCTTGACCTTGATCCTGGTCAGCAATTGAAGTTGTTGCAATCGGCTAAGTTGGTATTTGCTGCCGGAATATTTGGCAATGTCGCGGCATTGCTGGACAGTGCTTTACAACAAAGCATGGTCGAAAATTTTGTTGCTGTGCATAGTGATCGCCAGTTAGTAGCCGCCTCACAGATACGTGGCGAGCCATTACTGGTCAGCGCTGATATTGAAGCATTGATGCAAAATCCTGATCCTGATCAGGATGCTGAACAGTGGCTCGAAACCCGCTTGGAACAATTTCCACAGCAGCATGACTGGTTGCTCTCACGTCTGTTCTGGCTGGGGCGCAGCAGTGCCAATATGCAAGGTTTATTTACTCATTTGAATCACTTGCTAAACAATTCTAAATCACAAGGCCGGCCCCATCTGGTTGAGCCAATCCGGGCGTATTATCGCGGTAAATTCTATCGGCTGGATCAATTCGATTTCTCACAGAAGCCTTCCTGGATCGTGCTGCTGGATTATGAAATGGGGAGCCGGCCGGGAGAAAAAAAATTACTGGACGAGTTGTGTGACTTATTGGAACAAGAATTGACGGGCTGCATGACAGTACTTGCTGGTTGGGGACCGGCCAGTGTGCAAGCTGTTCAAACATTGGTTGATCAGAACAATCGGATTCGAACGTTAATATCATTGCAAAATTTTGTTGTCGGTGGTGGCGAAGGACGTGAACGGATTATCGAGCAATTTCAGGTACTGAATGTACCCGTAATTAAAGCGATTCGACTCAGTGATGCGACACAGGAGGATTGGCTGTTATCAGAAGAAGGGCTTAGTTGGGATTCCGTGTATTATCGAGTTGCCATGCCTGAATTGCAAGGTATTACTCAGCCAATGGTAGTTGCCGCTATGGGTGACTCGAGCATTGACCATCTGACGGGTGCCAAACTTGCCATATCGCAAATAATCACGTCTCAAGTCAAGCTGCTGGGGCAGCGGGTCAACCGATGGTTGGCACTGCAGACCAAGGCCAACAAAGATAAAAAATTAGCACTTGTCTATTACAACCATCCACCAGGCCGCCATAATATTGGCGCTGATAATTTAAATGTTCCAGAATCTTTATTTGAAATACTAACCGCACTGCAAGCAGAAGGATATGACACCGGCCCGCTACCTGCCAGCACGGATGAATTACTTGATTTGTTGCAACTGAATGCTGTCAACCTACCCGAGGACGGAACAGCGCTGGCCGATATGGCGACCAGAGTTCAGGTGGTCAATAAACAGCAGTACCAGCAATGGTTTGCAAGACTACCTAAAACACTACAACAGGAAATGGTTCTCGGCCCGCTGGGTTATTTACACAACGCATTGCAACGGGCCGTGCAACTGGACGATAAAACTATTAGTCAGCGGTTGATGACGCGTGTCATCAAGAATCTCTACCATGCACTGGATGGCGCAGATCACCCCGCGCGTGAACGCGTACTTAACTTACTAGATCAGCTAGAAGCATTATATGCCAACGATGATGTTAATCGCATTGATTGGCATCATGCTGCAGAACTGGTTGATGCCATCACCGCACAAGGTGTAGAAGGCATTCGTGGCTGGGGCGAAGCGCCTGGCTATATCATGGTGCATGATGACAAAATTGTATTGCCGGGGGTTCAGTTTGGCAATATCTTTGTGGGACCTCAACCACCGCGTGGCTGGGAACTCAATGAGGAACTGCTGCATGCAAATTTATCATTCCCACCCCCACATCAGTACATGGCATTTTATCAATGGCTGCGCAAGGAGTTCGGCGCCGATGCGGTCATTCATCTAGGACGACATTCCACATACGAATTCTTACCGCGCCATCGTGTCGGCATGAGTGAGGAGG
Source organism: Alatinidae sp. Z8VKAUB7J3 (assembly GCA_010016025.2). NCBI lineage: Eukaryota > Metazoa > Cnidaria > Cubozoa > Carybdeida > Alatinidae > Alatinidae sp. Z8VKAUB7J3. Next base: position 14,738,946 of record JAAAKM020000498.1, read on the forward strand.
ACTACCCCAGTGCCATATTAGGGGATCTACCCAGCATTTATCCTTACATCGTAGATGGCGTGGGTGAAGGGATACAGGCCAAACGCCGTGGATTAGCGGTTATCATCGATCACCTGACACCACCACTCGACAGTACAGAACTCTATGACAGTTTATTGGAATTACGCCAGTTGGTGGAAAGTTATGAGGCTGCCCCCTTCAATGCAGAAGCGATACGCCAGCGCGCCATCAGCGATATCAAACGCGTGATCGAAGAATTAAATTTAAAGGAAGAATTGATTGCCAGCATGTCCGAAGAACTGGAAGTTCGCGGCATTACCGAATTTGACCAAATTGACGATGAACTACTGGTGCATGAAGTCGGGCACTATTTGACCGAACTGCAGGAAAATTTCATGCCGTTAGGTCTGCATGTATTCGGACGTGACTGGTCTGGCGAGGCAGTAACAACAATGCTGCGGTCGATGAGCCAGAACAAATCTGCGGGCAGTGATTGGGAACGATTATTGCGCGTATCGCCAAAAGCTGAAATACAAGCATTGCTAGCCGCACTTGACGGTCAATATGTGATGGCCGGCAAAGGTAACGATCCGATTCGCACGCCCGAAGCTTTACCGACCGGACGTAATTTTTATGCATTGAATGGCAGCTTGATTCCATCACGACTGGGTTATCAGATCGGCATTGAACTGGCCGCCAAAGCCCGCACTGCCACAGTCATGGACGCCCATCAAACCGAAGATTCCAAGGCTGATGCTATCGTGCTGTGGGCATCTGATGTCGTGCGCGACGAGGGTGCCATGATTGCGTTTGGTTTTGACATGCTCGGGGTAAAACCGATATGGAATAGCAGAGGGATTTTTAAAGGGCTGGAACGCATTGATTTAGCAGGCCTGAAAGATACTGGGACGCAAGGTAAAAAGACGCCCCGTCTGCGGCGTGACACCTTGTTTACTACATCAGGATTATTTCGTGACCTCTACGGTGCACAGTTGGTCTGGCTGGAACGCGCTGTACTCATGGCTCTGGATGCTTCCTCAAATCTGATTCGCGAGCAATACCCCGCCTTAACCTATGCATTGAATAGCGCCTTGGCACCTCTCGATCACATCGCGCAACCCGGCCGCGAACCACTTGATATTAACCGCGTTGCCGCGCATTGGGTTAAAGATGCCCGTGCCGCTTTAAATGCCGGAATTAAACCTGATCAAGCAGGACGCGAAGCCGCCTACCGCGTGTTTGGTGCGCCGCCTGGCTCCTACGGCGCGGGCGTTAACCGCTTGGTTGAACGTTCGGGTTCCTGGCAGGACAGAAGTCAAATAGCAAAAACTTATATTTACCGTATGGGTCATGCCTACGGCGCTGATTTACGTGGAGATGCCGCACAAGACCTATTTCGACAACGCCTGGATACGGTAACTAATACCTATTTAGGGCGCGCCAGTAATCTGTATGGTTTACTCGACAATAATGATTCTTTTGATTATTTGGGCGGATTGAGTCTCGCTGTGGAAACAATTACAGGCCAGGTTCCCAATAATTTTATTCTGTCACATGCCGACAGCCAGAATTTGAAAATTGAGCCGCTACAAACCGCATTATTAACAGAATTACGTGGTCGTTTTCTCAATCCCCAGTGGCTCAAACCACTCATTGATGAAGGGTATGCTGGTGCCAGAACCATGGGCAGTGAATTCTTTGAGTATCTTTGGGGCTGGCAGGTCACTAATCCTAACGTGGTTAAAAGCTGGGTCTGGGATGAAGTCAAGCAAGTTTATATTGATGACAAATTAAATCTGGGTTTGGATCAATTTCTGCAGCAGGGCCACAATGTGCACGTAAAAACAAACATGCTGGCTGTGATGTTAGTTGCGGCCCAAAAGGATTTTTGGCACGCCGATCAGCAAACCCTCGAACAAATCGCTGAACAATTTACCGCCCTGATTCTGGCGCATGGCCTGCCCGGAAGTGGCCATACCACACAAGATCACCCAATTTACGAATGGTTGCAGGGATATACCACGGAAGACCAGTATACACAACTACAAGCCTTATTGCACGCAACCAAAATGACTCCAGAAGTGGTCGATATGCCAATCATGATTACTGAAATCACGGTAGCAGATGATGCGATGGAATCACCTACAGACACTCAGTCTGAGTATGGTGCCGAACAAAATGCCTCATCCCCTAATCACACTTGGCTTTATACCTTATCAGCAATCGCCATTCTATTATTAATTATTGGCTGGCTACGCGGCGCAAGACTGCCAGCAACCAGCGTCACAAGTAAAAGAGATTAATCCAATGTTGAGCTCAAATTCAATTGGAATTATGCACAATCTGGTCGGTTATTTACTGGAACCGGTAATTTGGGCGCTATTTCTGCTTACTGCACTCGCAGTGATTGAAATTGGCACTGCGTTTTCTGAGTGTTACAAAGCAATTCCGGCCTGGGTATCCAGCGGCGATATCGCCGGACTGGAACATTTAGCCATACGGCGCATCGAACGCAGTGACTTTCTGGCACGTATCGCACCCATGCTGGGCTTGATGGGTACGCTGATACCGCTAGGGCCTGGTTTGGCTGCATTAGGATCCGGCGAATTAAGCATTCTGACAACAGCCATGAGTGTCGCTTTTGACACCACCGTCCTGGGGCTATTGGTGGGTATTGTTGGATTCGTATTGGGCCGTGTTCGACGCCGCTGGTACGATGACGCATTGAGTTGTATGGAAGCACAGAATATTCGCAGGAGTGCTCATGGCTAGACGCTGGCAACAAAACCGTTTTAATGCAGGCGATGAAGAACCGCTTGGGCCAATGGCTAATTTCTTGGATTTAATGCTGGTGTTTGCCTGCGGGCTGATCGCAACTTTGATAGCCATGAGTGACCATTTGCAAGAACACTTCCAGGCATCGCAGCAAAGCGCAGGTCAATCCGATATTAAAGTAATTGAAGCCGGTAGTGAGCTACCCAAATTACCTACAGAAGCCCAGGGTGGTGCGGATGGGTTTGAATCAGTTGGCCAAGTCTATCGCGATCCCAAAACGGGCAAACTGATTCTGATCGGCAAGTAATGTCAGCGACAAATCACTTGACATACCCGCCAGACACCCTGTAACTTCACGCCCCACTACTTTGGGTGTCCTCAAGGCTTTCGTCTGAGGGATTAAACGGGAAGCTGGTGCGTTCGTGATATTTTTCAACAATGCCAGCACTGCCCCTGCAACGGTAAATGAGTTAAGGGTTTGCTGAATGCCACTGTGTTTTATCACGGGAAGGTGCAAATCTGGGAATGATCCCGCTCATGAGTCCGGAGACCGGCCTAAAGTCAACGTTCGGAATTGCAGAGGGCAATCACGGCTCAAAGATTGGCTATTTAATTAAAACTAAAACCGATCGGTGCGTCTATTTCTGAATTCCTCCGCAAGACTGTCACTTCCACTGAACATTGCGCGGGTGTGCGCGGAGGAATTAAATAATGAAAAAACGCCGCTTATCGGCAATGGCTTTGGTATGTCTTGGCTCAGCAACACTTGTATCCGCTGAAAAAAAAGATATCCCCACAATTGTTCTGGATGAACTCATTGTTACCCCAAGCGAATTGAGCTTCGATTCAACCTCAACTACCAGCAGCCGTATGGCACTTCCCGTTTTGCAAACGCCTGCATCCATCCACATTCTTAATGACTCAAAATTGAAAAACCGAGGGTATCAAGAAGTATCAACAGCCATTGAAAAATTTCCTGGCGTCACCTCGGGTGCGCCGCCCGGCCAGCCTGCAAGCTTTTCTATGCGCGGCTTTACAGAAAACCAGATCACTATTTTGCGTGATGGAATATGGCTGGGTCCCGCTTCCATGGCTGGTCGCCCGCAAAATGGGTTCAACTTGGAGCGAGTAGAATTGCTCAAGGGCCCCGCTTCAGTATTGCACGGTCAGGGTGCCATCGCTGGAACTTTGAATATAATAACAAAGCAACCCATAACAGGGGATCCGAGTTCTGCTGAATTATTTACTACCTACGGTCGCTACGACACAGTCAAGTTGGGTGCCGGCGTTAGACGCCCTTTAGGTGACAATCTCTGGTTTCGGGCGGATGTCAGCCACTACCGTTCAAATGGGTATGTCGATCATGCCGATCCTAGATCATCCAACGCTACCGGTTCAATTTTGTGGAAACCGAACAACAAACTGAGCATGACATTCAGTTTTGATTTTCTACAAGACAAACTTCAAAACTACTGGGGGACCCCACTTGTTTCTGATGCTTTCAGCAAGAAGCCTCTCCGTGGTGTGGTCACAACCAGCGATGGGCGCACTATTGATGCGCAGACACGTTTTGAAAATTACAACATCAATAATGAAAAAGCTAATTCTCATCAATATTTCACACGTATGGATGCTAAGTTTCAGCCCAATAAAAATTTCACTGCACGAAATAGCGTTTACTTTCTAAGCGCGAACCGAAAATGGCAAAATGCTGAAACTTATACGTTCAACTCGACAACCAGCCTGATTGATCGAGACCGGTTTTTTGTTTCTCACGATCAAATTACTGTTGGCAACCGCATAGACTTTACATTTCACAATACTTTGGCCGGCATGCCAAACCAGTCTTTAGTGGGCGTTGACTTCAGTTATGTCGACTTCAAGCGTAGAAGCCGTTTCTTCGGAAATGTTGATAGTGTCGATCCTTTTCGTCCTATTGGTGGTGCGTTTATTGATCCAATCCAAACTTTCTTAAACCCGACAAAAATTACCACAGTTGCTGTCTTTATTGAGGATACTTTGGAAATCACACCAAACTTGCGGCTGATGGTAGGACTGCGTCATGACCAAATCAAACTGGATCGGGACAGTTTTAATCTGGATGGAAGTTTTAATAGCACCAATGCGTTTGAGCGCACTTTTAACCCAAACAGTTGGCGGCTGGGCGCAGTTTATAACATTAATCCGTCCTGGGTGGGCTATGCGCAGTGGTCCTCCGGCGCAGACCCTGTGGGTTCAAATATTTTTCTGGTTAATGGCAATCAAAATTTTGACCTTACCAATGCACAGCAATGGGAAGTAGGGATGAAATCCATGTTTTTGGATGGTCGCGCAGAAGCAACTTTAGCGTTGTTCCACATAGACAGAGAAAATATTCTTGTGCGAACCGGCAGTGGAAGAGCGGTTGAAAATGTTGGAAACCAGCGATCGAAAGGACTTGAACTCGAAGGTACGCTGCGAATCACTCAGAAATGGAGCATTGGCGCTAATACCGCTTATACCCATGCGAAGTTTGGAGAGTTTGGTGGCAATTCCGGCAAAACCCCTCCCAATGTGCCGGAATGGGTGACAAATGCCTGGATGCGCTATCGCAATATCGCAGGGTTGCCTTTGGAAGTTGGTGGCAATTTTCGCCACGTCGGCGACCGGTTTAATAATAATACCAACACTGTGACCTTAAAAGGCTATGAACTTGTTAATATCCACGCAAGCTATCAAAAAGGGTCGGTTCACTTTACCACAAGAATAATCAATTTATTTGATAAGGTTTATGCTTATTGGGGCGATACATTTTATCCAGATCAGGTTTTGCTTGGGTCCCCTCGGGCATTTGAAATCAGCGCTCAACTCAATTTCTAAAACCTCCATATCTAATTTATGCTATCAGTTGAATTCTGATTTCATCTAGATCAATCTCGTTTTCCTTTTTTCTTAGCGAACTCTTATCTATGCTGATTTCCATTGCGATTTTTGTATAAAATGTTAGTAATAATCTTATTATAGGTGAAAAATTGAACTGACATGTTTTTAAGAGTTGATTATCTATGTAAAAAATGGGCAAGCTATCAACCTTATACCGATGTAAAAAACTGATTAAAGACCTTACATCCTAAACATGTCTGCAAAAGACATAATGAAGAATATGAACACGATTGAAATCAAGGCTTTTGTTCCAGCTAAGGATTTTGAAATCTCCAAACAGTTTTACTCGGACATTGGCTTTACCAAAGCATCCGACTCGGATGGCGTTGCGTACTTTCACAGTGGGAATTGTAGTTTTCTGTTGCAGGATTTCTATGAACAAGCCTTCGCGGAAAATTTAATGATGCATCTGCTTGTCGAGGACGTGTATTCGTGGCATGCAAAAATCTCCGAGTCTGGCGTTGCCGGCAAGTACGGCGTTGAGCTTTCCGAAGTCACGGAACAACCCTGGGGTATGCTCGATTTTGTTGTGACCGATCCAAGTGGCGTTCTCTGGCGCATTGGTCAAAATGTATAAGTGCAATTGCGTTCACATCGTTGTGGCATTCGTCCGACGATCCCGGTCGTTACGCATCGGGGATCGAATTTTAAAAGCGCTCAATCGACGAAATGGCAGTCATTTTGGCAATTCATTTGGCGCGGAAAATAGCGATTACAATTTTGAAGTCACAGCCGTTAGGTAGCATGCACTGCCGACAAAGCTATAAAGTTTCAATATCCTTCGATGGTTTTGACTGACCTGTTGCGCCCGCGATGCTAACTGCATCATTTTCTGCTCGTCCAATCCCTTTACTTGACTAATTGGTCGCTTTAATTATACTGACCGAATGATGCATAACTGCCGGAAAATAATATTTATCTTTATTCTGCTATGGTTGCCAATGGAAGGCGCCATGGCTGCGGTTATTGCTATCTGCGGCAATCTCAAGGCAATCACGGTGATCGAATCCGCCAAACATACTACAGCGCTTTCGCGGTGTGAAAAAGACGGACATTCTTCCGAAAAACACCAACAAACCGCCGGTTCTAAACACAGTCCGGACGATTTGATCATGGATTACAACGATCGCTTTGAGCACAACCCAATCAGTGTCTGGCTATCGAATTTCCAGTGTGACGATGTATTGTGCAAAATTAATTACACCACACTGATTCTTGACGAAGCCGACACGGTCCCGTTAGACGGTCACGCCCATGTCCTGTCTCTGGCGCCGAATTTTATTTCTCACATCCCGGAACAACTCCACCGCCCACCTATCGTTTGATCGGTGTCCTGACAACGCCTAAGATCGTGGAACCTTAAGCAACGTCGGTATTCCTTCGGAGTGCGCGTAGCGCCCCTAGCGCCCGACTTCATGTCATCCGTTGTTAATCCGTTTTGCGAAACGCAGGGATTGTTTCCACAACATAACGCAATTCCGTTAATTTTTCGGTGATCGTATATATGCCGCTCCTGAGCGTTTAGCTACTTCTGTGCATGCTCTGAGCCATGTTTCTCCGCCAAACAGTCTGTTGAGAAATATGAGAATGTACAATCTGGAGTTGATTTTCTCGTATCGAAAATTACTGCAATAACGATCGCGCCAATCACTTGTTAACCGAAATAATGAAAATTGATAGCTATTTTTTTCTGATTACAGCCGTTGCAATGCTGTTCCCAGTACATGCGTTGGGAGAGGCCGACGATCAACACAGAACAACTTTGACACTGACGGCAACGCCATCGCCATCGCCATCGCCATCGCCATCGTTGCCGCCGGAGTCCCTCATTGCGGACAGCAGCGGTGACCATAATTTGACTGCACTGATTGCGGAAGCGTTTGACAACAATCCCGAGATTAAAGCAGCGCAACGTGCGTATGCAGCAGCCAGAGCACGCATCGACCCTGCCGGGGCGCTGAACGACCCGATGCTTGAAGCCGGGGTGGTTAATTTACCCCTGGCGGCCTCGCCGTTCAGCCGAGACGACATGACGATGAAAATGATTGGCCTGTCGCAACGTCTGCCTTTCCCCGGCAAGCGCGGCTTGCGCCGCGATGTCGCATCGGAGGATGCACAGAGTACGGCGTACGGTTATCAGGAAACCGTCAATCGCATCACCCGTGCCGTAAAAATCGCCTACTTTGACCTTGAACTTACGCATGCGACGATTGAACTGGTCGAGAAAAACAAGTCGATTCTGGCGGATTTTCTTCACCTCGCGGAGGATCACTATACGCTAGGTATGGGTAGTCAGGCGGATGTGCTGAAGGCGCAAACACAAATTTCCAGAATGCTGGACGAATTGCTCAGGCTCGGTCGCGAATTACCCGCTATCGAAGCCGAACTCGTCCGCGCACTGGGCCGCCACCCTGTTTCCGATTTGCCGAATATCAATCGTCCTCAATTAAGAGAAAAACCGTTGAATCAGGAATCCCTGTATGAAACCGCACTAGCCCAGCGCCCTCAACTGAAAGCACTGCAAAGTATCATCGCGCGCTCAGAAAAGGAGATGGAACTGGCACGCAAGGACTATTATCCCGATCTCGATTTGCGGCTGTCTTACGGTCAGCGCAATTCCGCACTCGACGGCGAGAGCCGTCCGGATATGGTGAGCTTCAGTGTGGCTATCAACCTTCCGGTCTGGCGCAACAGCAAACTGCAACCCCGCATAGCTGAAACGTTTGCGGTACGCGATCAGGCTATGCACCTGTTTCAGTCGCGACGCAACGATATCGCGGCCGGATTGCGTCAGCAGACCTCTGCAGCGGAGCAAAATCTCAAATCCATACGTTTGTATCAGACGGCCATCCTGCCACAGGCATTGCTCACGGTAGAATCGGCACTGGCGGCGTACCGCGTCAATCGCGTGGACTTCCTGACCTTACTTGACAGTCAGATGACCGTGTATGAATACGAGATCAGCCTGATCGCCGCAATCGCAAACTACAACAAGGCGCTCGCTGAAATCGATTTTCTGACGGGTGAATCCCTTAGCAAACTGACAACCGACGAGACGAATCATGAATTCAATCCGTAACATAATTGCCGTTTGCACGGCGCTTATCATCGCAGTGGCAGCCGGATTCTGGTGGGGAAGCAGCAGACAGCAACTGGAGCAACCCGTTGAAACTGAGAATGCGCGGCAGGAAGCACGCAAAATCCTGTATTACCGCAATCCGATGGGACACCCGGACACGTCGCCGGTACCCAAAAAAGATTCGATGGGAATGGATTACATCCCGGTTTATCAGGACGAAACGCCGTCTGACAGCGTCGCATTACAGATCAACACCGAAAAAATACAAAAACTCGGCGTCAGAACCGAAACCGTTGCCTTCCGTCAGTTACACAAAACCGTACAGGCACTGGCAACGATACAGGCCAACGAAAAATTATTGTATACCGTTTCCCCCAAATTTGAAGGCTGGGTACAGCGGCTCTACGTCAATACGACCGGACAACGGATCAAAAAAGGCGAGGTGCTGATGGATGTCTACAGTCCGGAACTGATTACTGCGCAGCACGATTATCTGATCGCCGCCAAGGGTATTCACTGGACACGGGATAGCGATCAGGAAGTCCACGCCAGAATGCAGCGACTCTCCGAAAATGCCCTGCAACGCTTATACAATTGGGATATATCGAAAATGGATTTGCACCGTTTGCAGCGGCAAAAAGAAGCGGCTTCCTATTTGCCGTTACGTTCTCCAGTCGACGGCATTGTACTGAGAAAAAACACGCTTGAAGGAAAGCGTTTTATGCCGGGCGAAGTGCTGTATGAAATAGCCGACTTATCGCATGTCTGGTTGCTTGCGGAAGTCTTCGAGCAGGATTTGCAACGGGTATCGGTGGGGCAAACCGTAATAATCGCAGTTGACGCCTATCCTGAGAAAAAGTTTTCCGGAACGGTCACTTTTATCTATCCCACCGTAACGCCAGCAACACGAACCACCAAAGTGCGCGTCGAACTGCATAATGACGATATGCTGCTCAAGCCCGAGATGTATGCACGGATTGAATTTTCAACGGTACATGATCAGCCTGATGTATTGGCCGTACCGAATTCCGCGATACTGCATGCCGACACGGGTCAAATGGTGTTTGTCGCACGCGGCGCGGGCCGCTTTGAACCGCGCACGATAACGCCCGGCCTGGAGACCGACGAATATACTGAAGTTTTGTCGGGGCTTGATGCGGGAGAGGCCATCGTCACACGCGCCAATTTCCTGATCGACGCGGAAAGCAACCTGAAAGCCGCATTACCCGGTTTTAACCCCTCAACCGGAAATTCACATATCGAGACAAAAACACAGGCAACAACACAGGCAAATACCAGACATCGCGCCAGCGGTATCGTCAAATCCATTGACTGGAACAATGCGACAGTGGCCATTGCCCACGATCCGGTCGAAAGTTTGCATTGGCCTGCGATGACTATGGATTTCAAGGTCGCGGACGCCGCCATGCTGCACGCAGTAAAACCGGCGCAGCGCGTCGATTTTGAATTGACCCGGGAATCCTCCGGCGGTTATGTCATTGAACATTTTCATGTCAGTGATACCAACAGGGTTGTAAACGGACACGATCGACACTGACATGCTTAACAAAATTATCGAATGGTCCGCACGTAATGTTTTCCTGGTGCTGCTGACTACGGCAGTCATTATCGGCATGAGCGTGTACGCAGTCATGCGCACGCCGTTGGATGCTATCCCGGATCTCTCGGATGTTCAAATCATCATCTATACGGAATATCCCGGTCAGGCGCCACAGGTTGTTGAAGACCAGGTCACCTATCCGTTAAGCGCAGCCATGCTGGCAGTGCCCAAGTCCAAGGTTGTGCGCGGTCTGTCGGTTTTTGGCGCTTCATTTGTTTACATCATTTTTGAAGACGATACCGATATCTATTGGGCGCGCACACGGGTACTCGAATACCTGAATTCCGCATCCAGTCAAATGCCCAGCGGTGTCACGCCGACGCTCGGGCCCGATGCAACCGGTGTCGGCTGGGTATATCAATACATCGTCGAGTCCGCGCAGCATACGCTGGAAGAATTGCGAACTATCCAGGACTGGTTTATCCGCTACCAGCTCACCAAAGCGCAAGGTGTCGCCGAAGTTGCAAGTGTTGGCGGGTTTGTCAAAACATATCAGGTCACTATCGCGCCGCATAAGCTGCAATCCTACGGCATTTCCGTCAGCCAGGTGGCGCAGGTCATCCGTTCCAGCAACCGTGATGTCGGCGGCCGAACGATCGAAATGGCGGGAACCGAGTATATTATCCGCGGACGGGGATACTTACGCGGGACAGCCGATATCGAGAATCTGGCCATCAAGGCGGATAAAGGCACACCGGTACGGGTACGCGATGTCGCACGCGTCGAACTGGTACCGGATGAACGGCGCGGTATTGCTGAATTCAACGGTGAAGGAGAAGCCGTTTCGGGAATAGCCGTAGCGCGCTACGGTCAAAACGCGCTCGAGGTCATCGAGAATCTTAAACACAAAATCGAGGAAATTTCCAGCGGTTTGCCGGACGGCGTGTCATTGCAAGCGGTCTATGACCGATCAGATTTGATTAAGCGCGCAGTCGAAAACCTGCAACAGGTCTTACTGGAAGAGTGTCTTATCGTCGCCTTGGTTTGCATCATATTTCTTATGCATGTACGCAGCGCATTGGTCGCCATCGTGATGCTGCCGGTCGGTATGTTGATGGCAATGGGCGCCATGCACATCATGGGCATCAATTCCAATATTATGAGCCTTGGCGGTATCGCCATCGCTATCGGCACCATGGTGGATGCGGCCATTGTGATGATCGAGAATGCACATAAGCACCTCGAGCGGGCCGCACCGGGGGCATCCCGCACCCAACTGGTAATCGACGCCTGCCGGGAAGTCGGTCCCGCACTGTTTTTCAGTCTGCTTATCATCACGGTATCGTTCCTGCCGGTATTTACGCTGGAAGCGCAGGAGGGCCGTATGTTTACTCCGCTTGCCTACACCAAGACTTTTGCCATGGCCGGAGCTGCGCTATTGTCGATTACGCTGGTGCCGGTATTAATGCTACTGTTTATTCGCGGCCGGATTACGCCGGAGCGTATGAATCCAGTTAATCGCTTCCTGATCTGGCTTTATCGTCCCATTATCGCCCGGGTCATGCACTGGAAAAAACTGACTATTGCTACAGCCGTTATTATTCTCGCTGCTTCGGTTTATCCGGCCCTGAAGCTCGGCGGTGAGTTTATGCCGACACTGAATGAAGGCAGTCTGCTCTATATGCCGATTACCCTGCCGTCAATTTCAGTTACCCAGGCGGCTGAATTAATGCAAACCCAAAACAAAATCATTAAGAGTTTCCCGGAAGTGGAATCTGTGCTGGGTAAGGCAGGGCGGGCGAATACCGCGACCGATCCCGCCCCACTCGAAATGTTCGAAACCATTATCAATTTGAAACCCGAAAACGAATGGCGCAGCGAAATGACCATCGACCGGCTGATTGCTGAAATGGACGCGGCACTCCAGATACCGGGGGTCAATAACGCCTGGACCATGCCCATCAAGAACAGAATTGATATGCTGGCTACCGGCATCCGAACACCCATCGGCATCAAGGTATTCGGTAACGACATCGAGCAAATCGAAACACTCGCGAAGCAAATCGAATCGGTCGTCAGAACCATACCTGGCACTACCAGCGCCTATGCCGAACGGTCTGCCGGCGGTTATTATCTCGACATCATACCCGACCGTATTGCACTCGCACGCTATGGATTGAGCGTTAACGATTTTCTTGAGGTCGTGTCACTGGTACTCGGCGGAGAAACGCTGACAACGACGATCGAAGGGCGCGAGCGATTCAGCGTCAATATTCGTTATCCGCGTGAGCTGCGCCAGAACCCGCAAGCCATGTCGACCCATATTCTGATCCCGCTGTCGGACGGAAACGTCATTCCGTTAGGACAGATAGCGACCATCAAAACGGTCAAAGCGCCATCCAGTATACGTACCGAGAATGCATTATTATCCGTTTACATTTTTGTCGATATCCGAGACCGTGACATCGACAGTTTCGTGTCGGAAGCGCAGCAGGCCGTTAGCGACCGGATACAATTTCCGCCCGGTTATTATGCGACCTGGAGCGGGCAGTTTGAATACATGCAGCGCGCCAAACAAAAACTGAAGCTGGTGATACCGCTTACCCTGACCATTATTTTTCTACTACTCTATCTGAATTTCAGGCGGATGACCGAAACGCTGATCGTGATGCTGTCGGTGCCGTTTTCACTGGTTGGCGGTGTCTGGCTTATGTGGTTGCTTGACTATAATCTCAGTGTTGCCGTCGGTGTCGGTTTCATTGCGTTAATTGGCGTTGCCGCTGAAACGGGTATTATTATGCTGGTGTACCTCGACCAGGCCTGGAAAAAAATCACCGCACGCTGTATGGCCAGCAATACAAAACCGACTTTGACTGATTTGTACACAGCCGTTATGGAAGGTGCCGTCGAACGTGTCAGACCGAAAATCATGACTGTCGTCGCTATCATCGCCGGATTGCTGCCCATTATGTGGAGCACCGGCACCGGGTCGGAAGTTATGCGGCGTATCGCGGCACCGATGGTGGGGGGTATGATTTCTTCCACGCTGCTCACATTGATCGTGATTCCCGCATTGTATGCTTTGGCCAAAGAATGGGAATTACGCAAACACAGTACACATGAACAATCGCGCCTGCTGAGATGATTGGCCGGTTTACACGAATCAATTGTCCATCGTATCAAACAATCGAGGTATTTTCAGGCTTTGCGATCCATCAGGAGTGATAAAAGGGAATTAACGGGTATTCCGGTGGTTATTCGGTCGATTATAAATTGCCGGGGCCTGTACAATAATCACATATTCAAGCTTCGCTGCGATGAATTTTTCGGATCCTCAGGCTTGTTTATTTTCCTTATGATGATTGGTTTTAAAGCATCTCCCGTTCGGGAGGTGCTTTTCTTTTGCCACCGATTATGCCGAACGCGTTATAAAACGTAGCGCGCCAAATCTTCGCTTTGCGATAGTTCCGCAAGCCGCTCGTCGACATAAGCCGCATCGATTGCTATCGTTTTACCGCTGTGCTTGGGCGCGTCGAACGAGATTTCTTCAAGCAGCCGTTCCATGACGGTATGCAACCGTCTTGCACCGATATTTTCCGTTTTGTTATTGACGAAATAAGCGATCTCGGCCAGACGTTTGATCGCATCTTCCGAGAACGTCAATTCTATCCCTTCCGTTTTCAGTAACGCTTCATACTGACGCGTGAGGCACGCATCGGTGTTGATCAAAATCTGTTCGAAATCGCTAACGCTCAAACTCGCCAGTTCAACACGAATCGGAAAACGGCCTTGCAGTTCAGGGATCAGGTCGGACGGTTTGGTTAAATGAAACGCGCCGCTGGCGACAAAAAGAATGTGATCGGTTTTGATCATGCCGTATTTGGTTGAAACGGTGGTGCCTTCAACCAGCGGCAGCAAGTCGCGCTGCACACCCTGACGGGATACTTCCCCGCCGGAACCGTGTTCCGACCGATTGGTTATTTTGTCGATTTCGTCGAGAAAAACAATCCCATTTTGCTCGACATTATTGATCGCACTCATTTTCAGTTCTTCATCGTTGATCAGCTTGGCGGCTTCTTCTTCAATCAACAGTTTTTTGGCCTCACGAATGGCCATCCGGCGCGCTTTCTTTTTTTCACTGCTGAAATTCTGGAACATGCCTTGAATCTGCGAAGTCAGATCTTCCATGCCGGGTGGTGCGAAAATTTCCATATTGGCTTTGGGCGCGGCAATTTCGATATCGATTTCCTTATCGTCCAGACTGCCTTCGCGCAGCATTTTACGAAACTTCTGCCGCGTGGAATTATCCTGTTCGGCCGCGTTCGGTTGTGTATCGAAGCCCCGCGCCGTTGGTAACAGCGCATCGAGAATGCGTTCCTCGGCGCGGTCCTGGGCCTGGCTCTGCACCTGCTGCATTTCTTTTTCACGCAGCATATTCACAGCAACGTCAACCAGATCGCGAACAATAGATTCCACATCGCGGCCAACGTAACCAACCTCGGTAAATTTGGTTGCTTCGATCTTGATAAAAGGTGCGTTCGCAAGCTTCGCCAGACTCCGCGCAATTTCTGTTTTACCGACGCCGGTGGGGCCGATCATGAGAATATTTTTTGGACTGATCTCCTCGCGCAGATCTGCCTCGACCTGCAGGCGGCGCCAACGGTTGCGCAGGGCAATGGCTACCGCCCGTTTGGCGTTCTGTTGACCGATGATGTGCCTGTCCAGTTCGTGCACGATCTCGCGTGGGGTCATAATGTTCATATTGTCTACTGGTTTCTCTTAACTTAATCCGGGCGCCATTCTTGTCGCACCATTCTTACAACTATGGCCATACAAAATGATGGGTGCAGCTTAGTCGAGGGGTAGTACTTCGATTGTGTGCTGCTGATTGGTGTAAATACAAATGTCGCCGGCTATTTTCAGCCCCTGAGCGACAAGAGCTGACCCTCGAGGTGCGCAACGAGGCCGCACACGGCGCGGCTTACGATCTCACGTAGTCAAAAGTCAGAAGTCAGAAGGTAGGGGGCGGATTGGAATGTGCGGTCGAGCGAAGTCTGTCCTCTGTCTTCTGTCGCCTGTCCCCTGACGGATGGATCTCGGGAACACGCGCGACCTCTGCGTTCGGCGCAGGGGCGATCACCGCTCGATTCTGCAGTTGAGCGATCGGGACCATGGCGGACGCTTCAACACTTGGTCCTGGCAGGACTGCGACGGGACGCTCCGCCAGGTCGAAATTATGCGGCAGATCGAGCGCACCGACGGCCGCGTCTACCTCGGGTCAATTCCCGCGGTGCACTACGCGGAGCTGCTGCGCTTGCGCCGCCTCGAGGGCATGGATGACGAGGCCTGGCAGACGTTGGTGCGCGCCTACCTGTCGCACCGCTCGTTCGCCAAGTTCAAGGGGTTTGCCGGATTCCATAGCTGGTCGCCGTGGAGTTGGTTCTTCGAGATCCTGGATAATGCGACGGAGCTGACGAAGTTCTACGCCCGCCGGAGGGCGGAGACGGGCTTACTTGGTTAGGGAGGGCTGCAGTGGCCTCTTTCGCTCATCCATTGCTGCTGCAACTGGCGGCCCTTGCTGCTGCTCAGGAGGCAAGGAAGAGGAACAGGCAACCAAAGCAAAGACTGGTGACTGGGCTCAATACCAACCCGCTGATGGCCGACGGGCAGGCATCGCGGCGCAAGTTCAGAGCGGTACCCCCTGCGAGCATGGGGGCGCTTTATGTCCAGACGCCAGATGGCCTCCAGCCCAACCCGCACCCGAATTTGATTCCGCACGTGCCCGCTGAGCCCCAGCCGTTGACGATCGATAGTGTGCAGGAGGCCTTGGACGCCCTTGCCCTTGCGACGACACTGAAGCCGGGCGTTGGCGACTTTATCGGTGGCGTCGCGGACGCCGTTGCCTTGGCGCGAAACCCCAATAGGACCGATGCAATTGCAGCTCTAATGGGCGCAATTCCGTTCTTACCGAGTGCCGGAACAGTCAAGCGGACTGTTGGAGATCTCGTGGAACTCCGCGACCAGACCGAACGCGCCCGGGACGCAGCAGAGATGGGCTTTGGCGATGTAACGAACCGAGCAGAGGACTGGTACCACGGGACGGCAGGCAACATTGAGGCGTTCGAACCGAAACGGATAGGGCAAACCTCAGGTTTTCACGGTGGAGAATTCTTGCTTAGGGAAACCCGCTTGGCTCACGATTCACCAGCTGCCTATCTGGCTCGAGAGGCGAACACGCCTGGTCAGCCAACAACAGAGGGGTATGCTCATGTTGCACAAAAGAAGAAGCTGGACCGGATCGTTTCTGCGGATGAAGAAGGGCTGATCCCCTACGACGATCAGGTCATAAAGTCCTTCGAGGACGCTGGCCCAAACATCATGCCATTGCGATTCAGATCCGATCGCCTTGCCGAGGTGGACTTCAAAGGCTTCGGTACGAGTCCGGAACATTGGTACCAGCGATTGTCGCATGAGGTCGTAAAATTCAGGCAGAAGTCAGGTGGAGTAGATCCTGACACGATGGTCATCCGAAACGTCCGCGTGGAGGATCTAAATGCGCCACGTTCGCTCCAGTCACCGCCAAGAGAAGGCGATAGGTTTATCGATGTGGCCGTTGTCTGGGACCCGGCCCGGCTTCGCTCGATATTTGCGAGCTTCGACCCGAAGAATGTGGGCAGCAGCGAAATTCTTGCCGGCCTTGCGGCCGCGGGCTTGCTTATTCCGCAATCTGTGCCGCGCGAGATCGGCGGTAAATCTCCAGCCTCTCACGAAATCGACGGCTAACGAGCCGCTGCACCTCTTCTCGAGCACCGAGGCTGAAGAGGTGCCGAAGGCCTGAGCACTCCATACAGAAATGACTATTACAGCTATCGCCGAGCGCACAGTAGGGCGTGATGCCTATCCGAGGTCCATCGCTAAAAAAAAGATCAAGGATCTCGTCCGTTGGCCCATCGAGAGACTTGAAGAAGCGCAGCATCCCGCGGACCCATTCTAGCTGTTTTCTTTCGTCTTTAGGTCGGGGTGTGCGTGGATCGAAAGTCATAAGATATGTTACTCGTTTTACCCACAACCGTCGAGAAAGAAAGGGTACTTAAGTGCGAATCCAGTATCGCAGCCGACCTAAGGGCTGACCCTCAGGCATTCGATGGTCTGTTTCTCGAAGGCGATGAGCTTTTCAAGGTTCCTCAATGATAACGAACTCGCCCGCACCTAGTGGTCGGTCGTAGGCGATCGATAGCTTCTTCGCCCATTCGGCATGAGTGGCTTGTTCCACCGGCCAATACCAATAGTCGCCGTTAGATTCGTCATGAATTCGACGCAGGGTGCGGGATTCGGAATGCGAAGCAAGCTCTCGCAGCTTTGCCTTGTCGGGATTCTTGCTCGACCGAATTGCAGGTAGGGCAGCCCACCTCGGCGAAGCCTATGAGAGCTTTCTGCGAGCAGACGGCCTAACAGGCATAGTCAACCGTAGTTTCGGAACTTCCTTGGTTTCGATTCACAAACAAGCGCCCGTCGACATTGCACTAGGCTTTGCCGGTATGGTGGGGCCAATCAAAGGTGCTCGCCTCGCGGCAAAGGTCTTCTCTGGGCCAAGCAAAGTTCATGATATTCTGCTTCCTGAGTGGAAGGTAACCGGGAAGCGAGATTCGATGCCTGTCATGCAGAACCCAACCAAGAGTGCGGTGGCAAAGGAGCTAAAAAGATCCGGATTCTTGAGAGTCTTGAAGGATCATCAGTCCGGCGATGTCTATATGTGGCCGGGTGAAGAGGCTTTGCACGAGGACATCATTCGCCAGCTTGGCTTGAGCGATATGACAGAGAACCTAGGACAGATCCTCTCGCTTGATGACCTGACAAAACTCGCCAGGTAGCCCGAACACCAAGGCTTGGAATTTGCCCAAGGGTCGGCCGGTCTTCGCGAGGTGCGATCCGAGAGGACTGTCGAACGCCGGCCAAACGCGGCCAACGGTTCCGATGGGTGTCGCCGCGGCTAGCTCAACTGTTCCCGGTCTGTTTGGGAGCCCAGGCGAATCTTGGATGGAGGATCGATCCGGATGGCCATCGACAGCTTCAGCGCGCTGAAGCGCGCAATCAAGGACGAGCTCGCTCGCGCAAATCTGGACGAGACGCGCCTGGAAGAGTCGATTCGCGCGGTCGAGGAAGATCTGGAGCAGGAGGACGACTTTCTGCAGGCCTTCATGGAGACGCGGGCGACCTCGTCCATGGTGAGCGGCAGCCAGTATCTGGGGATTCCTGCGAACGACATCCTCACGGTGCGCTCGCTCAAGATCACGACGCCGGTTTCACCGCCCCTCGAGTACAAGCCGGTGCAGTTTCTCGACAGCGTCGCGGCCAACGAGACGACCGGGCAGCCGCACTGGTTCACGACGGTGGGCGACGAGTTCCGCTTCGTCCCGACACCGGACAGCGACTATCCGGTGGAGCTGATCTATTTCGCGCGCATCCCGGCGCTGTCGGACAGCAACACAACGAACTTTCTGCTGGCTAACGTGCCGAACCTGTACAAGTGGGGCGCCATATCCGACCTGCTGCCCTATGTCGGCGGAGAGGCGGCGCAGCGCCTAGCTACAGCGCCGGCGCGCTATCAGCGCCTTCTGGAACAGGCGATCAGGGCCGCCCGTCAGCGCCGTGTGCCGCGCGGGCCGCTTCGTATGCAGCGCGCGGGAACGGCCGTCTGAGGCGCGAGACGGACCCATGGGGTCGCTACGGTCGGCAACACAGGCGCCGCAGACGATGGTTCGGTGAAAGAGCTTAGGGCTCGCTCCGGTCACCTTGACCGTACCCTGAAACAGTTAAAGCGGTTCTCCTCGGTTTCTGAAATAAGACAGAAAGCCGTGGGGCCTATCTCTGGACTATCGAAACCGCAGTGAGAGGCGCAAGACACGAAAAAGGACAAGACCCCGGTCGAATGCAAGGATGCGGATCGGGACGTTGCCGGCGGTTACATTGAGACGTTCATCGATATGGACAATTCCGGCGTCAAGGCCAAGGCGAAGAAGCGCGAGGGTGACGCATACCTGCACCACGAGTTCGTCGACTACTAATCGACATAGATCCGACCAGGCGGCCCCGCCTATCCGGCGGGGCCATTGTCGTTCCGCGACCTAGACGCCGCCGGTCGTCCAGGAAACGCCCGCTAAGGGCTCGGTCCCACCGGCTACACCGTCTGGGGACTCGTTGCCATCGTCAGACACGGAGAGATTGTCGGAGGTGAGGCCGCCGCCTTGCACCTTTCCCAACTCCTCTTCGTTCAGCTCCACAGTGTCATCTTCTCTCTTGCTCATCTTCGGTTCCTCGTTCGGTTTCGGCACCGGCGACCATCGCCTTGCCGGGAAGGAACCTAGACAGCCGACGTACGCCGGCGATGTCGTGCCGGAGTCAGTTTGTAACGGTTTGTTCGCTGGCCGATTCAAGGAGGTCCCATGCTGCAGCTTGGCGAAGCGCTTCCTGACCTGCCGGCCTTTCAGAACCCCGGCCTCGTCACGGCGCAGAACTGTCTTCCCGGAAGTCCGCTGCACTACAAGCCCTGGCCCACGCTGCAGGTGACCACGAACCCTCTGGATGGGCGCGCGTTGGGCGCTCTTGGGGGGCTCTCGAACAATGGTGCCGCGTTCTCTTTCGCCGGGGACGCGACCAAGCTCTATCGGCTGACCGACCTGACTTACTCGGACGTCAGCCGCACGGTCGGCGGGGTCTACACGACCTCGGGAACGAACAAGTGGCACTTCGGGATCTTCCGAAATCACATGATCGCGACGAACTTGGACAACGACGTGCAGATCTTCACCATGGGCACGGATTCTAACTTCCGCGCCATGGGGGCGAACACGCCGAAAGCGAAATTCTTCGCCGTGTGGCGCGACTTCCCGATCCTCGCCCACACTGACGATTCAGCAGACGGGGAGATCGCCTTTCGCGTCTGGTGGGGGCCGCCCGGAGACCCCGAGGGCGACTGGACGCCGAACGTCGATACCCGGGTCGGGCGCCGGACGCTCGAGCGCGCACACCAGGTGATGGGCCTGGTCTCGGGGGACCGGGGACTGGTCATCACCAAGAAGTCCGTCTACGTGGCAACTTTCGTCGGCGGCTCGGTCATCTGGCAGCTCGACGAGACGATCAAGGACAAGGGCTGTGTCGCTTCCGGCTCGATCGCCTCGGACCTGCGCCGGACCTTCTTCCTGGCGGAGGATGGCTGGTACGTCACCGACGGTTTCGAGATCTCGAACATCGGACACCTGAAGTTCAATGAGTTCTTTCTCAGGGACGCAAAGGCCGACTCCTACGACTACATGCGGGCCATGGTCGATCCCGAGAGGACGTTACTCTTGGTCGCCTACGTGGCGCAGGACGCGGCGAGCACTTGCCCGAACCGCATCATGGCCTACGACTGGGAACAGCAGCGGGTGACCTTCGTCGACGAGACGGTGGAGGAGTTCCTGCAATCGCTGCAGCCTGGCAACACGCTAGAGCAGATCGCCGGGCTCTTCGGAACGCTGGAGGCCATCACACCGTCTCTCGACTCCCGATTCTGGGCCGGCGGGGCGATCGTCAACGGCGCCTTCAATGGAGACCACAAGTCGGGAACCTTCGGGGGACCAAATGCCCGGGCCTACTTCGAGACCGGCGAAGCACAGCTTGGGCAGGGCGAAGGAACGTCAAGTGGCACGCGAACCTTCGTCTCGGGCGTGCGGCCACTGACAAATGCATCCAACGCCTCGGTGCGGATCGGCGCGCGCGGAATCGATAGCCCGTTAGAGACGGCTGTCACCTGGACTGGGTACGAGACGCCGGAGACCAGGACCGGTCTCGCGCCCTTCCGGTCGGACGCTTGGTATCACCGGGTGGCGATGCAAATTCCCGCCGGTCAGGAGTGGTCGCAAGCGCAGGGCTTCGACATCGTGGCAGAGCCGAGCGGAAGCGGATAGGGGGCGAATCCGATGGGACCATTTGCTCACCCGGTGCTGGCGCAGCAGGCGCGGGCCTTGGCGGCCAGTGGAGCGGCGCGGTCGCTGCGCCCGACGCAGCTGATGACCGGGCTC
Organism: Alatinidae sp. Z8VKAUB7J3; assembly: GCA_010016025.2. Classification (NCBI taxonomy): domain Eukaryota; kingdom Metazoa; phylum Cnidaria; class Cubozoa; order Carybdeida; family Alatinidae; species Alatinidae sp. Z8VKAUB7J3. The sequence continues at coordinate 14,760,343 of JAAAKM020000498.1, forward strand.
AATCTGAACCCGATCATGTCGCAGCAGGTCGAACATAACCGGCGGGCCATGCGGCGGCTGGTCGGGCAGAACCTGCTCACAGGAGAGGAATCTCCGGGCAAGCCTATCTCACAAGAGGCCCTCGACGCCGCAGCCTTGGCGACAACTCTCTTCCCGCCAGTCGGAGACGTGGTTGGGGCAATAGCGGATGGCGTCGCCTTCGCCCGCGAGCCAAGCCTGCTAAACGCCGGTCTTTTCGCCTCTGGGCTACTGCCGTTCTTCCCGGGCGGCGCGACCAAGCGTGTGGGCGGGGATATTCTGGCCAGCGCCAAGGATGCAGTCCTGCGCGGCGAAACTTCGCCGGACGGGTTGGAAGCGATCCGGCGCGGCCAAGCGGCCAGGGCGGAGACGCCGGCAGGCCGGCGCGCAACGGATCAGGGATTTAGGGACGAGACCCTTTTCCATGGCACCAACGAAGATGTGGCAGCCTTTTCGTCGAGACGCTCCGGCGCCGCCACGCAGACGGAGAAGCTGAATCAGCGGCTCGCTCGGCGCCCGGTCGCGTTTCTGACCTCCGATCCGGCTGAAGCCGGGGTCTACGCGCTCAATGCGGTCGAGCAGAGCGGAAGTGGGGCTGCCAACATTGTCCCGGTCCGGGTGCGTGCCGAACGGCCGATCAGGATGGATGCCGGTGGCGAACGCCTCGACGAGCTTACACTGCTGGCCAACTTGAATATCGCCGAGAAGGTCGCGGTGAAGCGGTTCGGTGCGCCCCCCGACACGGTGTTCTTCGAGAACCTGCCGCCGCTCCAGAAGGGCGGCGAGCCGGTCACCATGGTCGTGGCCTACGATCCCGCCAAGCTTCGCTCGATCTTTGCAAAGTTCGATCCACAACGAGCTTCAAGCAGCGAATTGCTGGCCTCGCTGGCTGGAGCAGGGCTTCTTCTATCGGTAGCAGGGGCTCCCCGTCTGGTCCACGACCGTGACGAATGACTAGGCTCGGAGCTTCGGGGTATCGCCGCTCACACGCCTCGGCGAGCGTCGGAGGGCGGAAGCGGCCTGTCTTGTCGATCACGCGCCGATTCGAAAGACCTGGGCGCCGGCCCCAGAGCGGGAAATCGTAGATCTTAGCCATGCCTGCTGCTGAGCCTGGAGAGACAGAATCCCGGCGCCCGCCGCAACGCTGCGGACCCACTGCGGGGGAACGGCGGCGGATGCAGCGCATCGGCAATACCTGCACGCATCAGGCGCGCCGCGGTTCTCGGCTCGACGCCGCCGATTCCGGTGCCCATACCGGGCAATAAGAGATCCTGGAGCCCGAGCCGCAGCGCTTCGGCGACAGCTGCGCGCGTTGCGAGATATACGACGTCGTAATCAGTGATCGGTCGGGGCGTGCGCATCGTGGGCGCCGCGATCAGCCAAGGGATGCGCTTGTCCAGCGTCGCCACGGACACGGCTTCGCCGACGAGGATCTCGCTATTCGGGAGCTGCCGGATACAGCCCTGCAGCCGCTCTTGGAGACCGTCCGGGAAGATCTGTGCGTATGTGAGATCGACCCCGCCGTCGAGGAAGCCAAAGCTGTTCGCCGGGCTCACGACAGCATCTGCGACCGTGGAGGAGGCGGCAATGAGTTTGTCGAACGGCTGGGTGCGGCACGGCAGCTCAAGAATGGCGCCCAGTGCCTCGGCCACCGCCGCATTGGAGTCGAACACCGTGATTTCAAGCATACCCCAGTATAGCACGGATGCCGCCGAAGGGCATGCGAAATGGCCCACCGCCAAGTAATCGTATGGTCTATAAGATATTGAAATACTTAATATAAATACAGAAAGCATGAGCAAGAAAAAGTGACTGCAGGGCGGCCCGATGAAGCGCCGATCCTGGCCGCGCAGCGGCATGACGCAGCTTCGCCAATTTGGGCTCCGCCGACCGTGGCGGCGAGACCCCTGACGGGAAGTGATGGCATGAGCAGACGCAAGAGGAGTAAGCGCCGTGGCGGTGTTTCGCGAGTTCGTGGCGCTGACCACGCTGGAGCGCATCCCACTCCTGAACAAGTTGGACGAGCTGCTGAGGGGCAAGGTCAACACGGTGGCGGAAGTCACAGTGGCGGCGAACCAGACCACGACGACGGTGACGGACCCGCTGGTAAGCCCGAACAGCCACATCGGCCTGACGCCGATGACGGCGAACGCGGCAGCGGAGAGCCCCTGGGTGTCGAGCCAGGGAAGCGGGACCTACACGCTGACGCACGCCAACAACGCACAGACGGACCGGACGTATCGGGTGGCGATCACGGGCTGAGTGGGGACGGGCCGGTCGAGAATGGCTGGGCCTGCTGTCTCGTGGCTTCGCACAAAGCTCTGGCAGACGCCTGGCCCCTCGCAAGGGGCCGCCTCGCCGACGCCCTGGAGGTCTCGCGCGGGACCCATACGACCGACGATATCTTCAAGGGGATCGTACGTGGCGACTTCCAGCTCTGGATCGGCAGTCGCTCGGCCGGGGTGACCGAGGTGGTGATCTACCCGCGAGCGAAGGCCCTGCGCTTCTTCCTGGCAGGCGGCGACATCGACGAGCTGCGGTTCATGGAACAGACGATCTCGGCCGGCGCCAAGCAACTCGGCTTCACCCGCGTCGAGATCGGCGGACGGCGCGGACTCGTGAAGGCCCTCGACGGCTTCGAGGAGCTTTGCACTTACATGGCGAAGGAGCTTTGACATGTCGCTAGGCGGAGGCGGTGGTGCCAAGGGTGGCAGCACCACGACGACCCAGAACTTCGACCGGACGACCACCAACTTCGCCCCGTTCCAGAGGGACGCGATCATGAGGGTCTTCGATGTCCTGGGGAACGATCCGAGCCTGCTTCGCGTGCCCGAGCAGTCGAGCGACGCGCTCTCCAACGCCCTCGCGTTCGGCAACGATCTCCTGACCGGCGCGACCGGCGCGCAAAGGGATTTGCGCAATGTCCAATCGTTGATCAACGATGACATCGGCGCGGAGCGCTTCAACGATGCCATCGACCGCTTCGAGACCATCGGGAACCGGGCAGAGGGCGCCTTTGCCCCCTTCGTCGACCTGGCGCTCACCCTCGGGCGAGACGGGGTCGATCCGCGGGCCGGGGAGCTGCTGCTGGAGACGGCACGGCGCGACCCGGCCTCGAACCCCTTTATCGATGCGTTGGTCGGCGACGTCAGCAGCGACGTCGGAAACGCGGTGCGGGATCAGTTCATCTCGGCGGGCGGCTTGGAGGCCTCCGCAGCGCCCCAGGCGATTGGGCGCGAAGTCGGCAGAGTCTCGAACCAGATCCGCTCCAGCGCGTTCGAGAGCGAAGCCAATCGCGCGCTTCAGGCACAGCAAGCGCTGGCCCAATTCGATACGACGAATGCGGCGCAGCGCCTGAACGCCGCCCTTGCCGGTGGTGACCTGACCAACCAGCGTTTTGGGGTGGAGCTGGGCGCGGCCGGCGGGGTGCTCTCGGGCACCCAAGCCGAGGTTGCCCGCCGGAACGCACTTTTGGGATTGAGAGGTCAGAACGAGCAGGCCCTGGCCAATTTGCAGCTCGCGGGCCTCGGGGCTATTCCGGGGCTGTCTCCGCTCCTCGCCGAGCTGCCGTTCGTTCCGCTCACCAGGTTTGCCGACATAGCCTTCAATCCGCTCGGCGAGAGGATCATCGGGACCGATACGGCAACCGAAGAAACCGATCCCGGCCCCCTGGGCACCATCAGCTCGATCCTGGATATCGGCGCGAAAGGGAAGAGCCTTTTCGGGTTCTAGCGAGAACCTTCTTTTCCCGGTGCCGGCGCGGGCCACCGCTTCCGTTGATCAAGATAAGGACCTGGGATGGCGAAGACTTCGGTTTCGCAGTGGGACAGCACTGCCGGCAACAACACCGACGTCGGTGGAATCAACATCGATGAAGGCATGGCGGGCGGCGATGTGAACAACGCCATCCGCGAGATGATGGCGCAGCTCAAGGCCTTCTCGACGTCGGTGATCCCAACAGGATCCGTGGAGGCCTATGCGGGTACCGCAGCACCGACCGGCTGGCTCCTGCTCAATGGCGACACCTTGGGATCCGCGGCCTCCACGGCCACGCAGAGATCCGATGACTATCAGGCTCTGTTCGAGCTCCTCTGGACCTCGATGGCGGACAGCGAGGCGCCGGTTGTCGAGGGGCGGGGAAGCGATACGGCAACGCAAGGCTGGACGGCCAACAAGAAGATCACGCTGCCGGATGCCACGGGGCGCGCGGTCTTCGGCAGGGAGTCCGCGGCGGCGCGCCTTACCGCGAGCGGAAGCGGGGTCGATGGTGCAACGCTGGGAACCGCGGGCGGCGCGCAGACACATACCCTCACGGTCGACGAGATGCCGGCGCACACCCACCTCCAGTCAGGCGAGGCGGACGGCGATTTCTCGGGCGGCGGCGTGGCGCGCAACATCGATGGCACGGCACCGCTGAATCCGACGCAGAGCACCGGCGGCGGGGCGGCGCACAACAATCTGCCCCCGGCGATCGTGCTCAACTGGATCATCAAGACATGACCACTCTTGCGTCCGAGACCGAGAAGTACACGCGGATCTGGGAGCACCCGGATTATGGCGCGTGGTCGCCGGGCGAGCAGTTCGTCGCGCTGTTCCTGGAGCTGGCCGGCGACGACAGGGGGGCTCTCATCGACCTCGGCTGCGGCAGCGGCAAAGCGAGCGTCAAGCTGAGAGACGCGGGCTTTGCGGTGACGGGCCTCGACCTCGTCGATGCCAGGCTGGACCGCTCGTTCGCCTTCGTGCAGGGCTGCTTATGGGACCCGCCGTCCGGTGCCCGCTTCGAGGTCGGCTACTGCAGCGATGTTCTGGAGCATATCCCAACCGAGTACGTGATGCTGACGTTGCTCCGAGTTTCGCAACGCTGCGCGCGCTGCTTCTTCTCGATCTCGAACGTTTCCGATCACTTCGGTCAGGCGATCGGCCAGCCGCTTCACCTCACGGTCAAGCCTTTCTCCTGGTGGAAGCAGCGGATCGAAGAGGCCGGCGGCGAGGTTCTGCATGGCAGAGACCTGATGACGGAGTGTGTCTTCTGGGTGGCCTTCGATGAGTGAGCTTCGGCCGCTTCGGCTCGAGGGCCGGATAAATACCTCGCACGACGAGCTCCTGGCCAATGTGGAGGCCAACATCCGCCGCCCTCTGCCGCAGCTCCGGCGGCACGACCCGCAGGACACCGTGACCTGTATCTGCGGCGGCGGGCCGTCCTTGGCCGCGAACCTGGAGAGCTTGCGGGTCCGTGTCGAGGACGGGGCCAAGATCGTCTCTCTGAATGGCGCGCACGAATACCTGCAGGACCAGGGGCTGACACCTAGCCTGCACATCCAGCTCGATGCCCGGCCCTTCAACGCCCGCTTCGTCGCGCGGCCGCTGGCCACCTGCAGGTACCTGATCGCCTCGCAGTGCCATCCCCAGGTCTTCGCGGCGCTCGAGGGCTTCGAAACGACCATCTGGCACGCGGAGCTGGGGGAAGCCTCGGCGATTGCCGACTGCCTGGACCGCTACTACCGGAAACGCTGGCTCGCCGTCATCGGCGGCACGACGGTCTTCACCCGGGCGCTGCCCCTGCTGTGGCTGCTCGGTCTTGCCAAGCATCACGTCTACGGGGTGGATAGCTGCCTGATGAATGGCAAGCACCACGCCTATGCGCAGGCGGAGAACGACCAGCGAGACGTTACGGTGGTGTGCGACGGCGGGAGCTTCGCCTGCCATCCCTGGATGGCCAAGCAGGCGCAGGAGTTCATGCAGCTCGTCAAGGCGCACGGCGACAAGTGGTCGCTCAATGTGGTGGGCGAGGGGCTGATCGCGCACATCGTCCGGGCCGCAGCGGTGGCGCACGACGACGAAGAGGTTCTGCGGATTGAGGCGTAGAGGGAAGGACTGAACTGGAGACTGGAGCGCTAGCTCATGGCGCGCAGGTAGATACTGGTCAGGCCCAGGCCGATAGCCAGACAGGCTAGAGACGTGGTCGCCCAACCGTGGCCCACCACGAAGAGGGCAACCACGGTCGCGCCCGTGGCCGCCAATCCAGCGATTTGCGTGAATTGGATCATGCTACAGCGATCCTCGGAAACCACGTCAAGGCGTTCATTACACAATGCTCTATGCTATGGTCCAGCATGCTTTGGGCGGTGGCAAATGGTTTGGTTCTGGGCCTGTGGCGCATGCGCCGCACCTTGGGGCATCGGATCTACGGCGTTCGGCACACATCCGAGCTCCTGGCGAAGATGCCATCGGCGTTGGTGGTGGAGACCCTCGAGAAGTACGGTGCCTCGATTGGCAAGGGTGTTGCCCTCAAAGGGCCTCTTTGGGTGGACAACGCCTTCGGCGACCGGACCTCGACGGGCGACTTTTCGAACCTTCGGATCGGCGCGGGAGCCTTCATCGGGAAGGGGTGTTTCCTCGACCTGTCCGATTCGGTCGAGCTTGGCACCCAAGCCGTCCTGAGCGCGGGCGTCACCATTCTCACTCATGCCGATTGCGGCGGGCGGCCGATGTCCGAGTACTATCCGCGGGAACAAGGCCCGGTGGTGATCGGCGATGGCGCTTGGATCGGGGTGAATGCCACGATCCTTCACGGCGTGAGAATCGGCGAGCGCGCGGTGATAGCTGCCGGGGCCGTTGTGCGGAGCGACGTCCCGCGCCTTACCCTGGCGGCCGGTGTGCCGGCGACGCTCAAGGGACCAATCGACCGCCCGCGTATCGCGCCGCAAGACCCGGCGCAGTCTGAAGAGCGCGAGCACGCCTGATATTCCGGCTTCGGCGTTGCCCGCTGCGCCGAGCAAAGCAAGACATACCGGCGGCCTTACAGATTTCTCGCACACAGCCATAGGGGCTGCTCGTTTTGAGCTAGCCGGGGGTCGTGGCGACTCTTCGCGCTTATAGCAATCCGTTCAGCGGCACGAGCTCGGCGTGCTCGGCTCGTACCTTCGACCACATCCAAATCCTGCCAATAGAGGAGTGAAGAATGGCACGGGAAAGCAAAGAGGCGCGTCACGCACGGCGCCGGGCGACGCTCGAGGGCTACGCCCGCGGACTGGCGCGAAAGCTCGAGCGGAACGAAGGGCACCCGCTTGCCCACCGCTGGCAAAACAGGCTGGCGCAGACACGGCGGGAGCTTCGCATTCACGAGCTCCAATCCGAGATCGACGACCTCCAGAAGGCCGGAGATCACAGTATCAGCGTCCCGACAAGCCGCGTTGCGGCACACGGGCAGACGGCGGAGGGCTGATCCATGGGTCCGCAAGCATGGAAGTTCTACAACACGGCCAAGAAGTACCTGATGAGCAGCGAGATCGACCTCGACGGCGACACCTTCCGGATGACCCTGCATACAACGGCGACGAACGTGGCGGACGCGACGCTGTCGTCCAGATCATCGCTGGGATCCGAGGTCACGCCGGGCAACGGCTACGCGACGTCCGGCAAGCCGCTCACGGGCGTGACCTGGACGGCCGGGGAGAGCGCATCGGAATACCGATTCGATTGCACCGCGCTGGTCTGGAGCGCTTCCGGGTCGGGCGGGATCGCCGACGTGAAGCTCGCGGCGATCTGGGCCTCCGGCGGCCGTCTGCTCTGCTACGCCAGCCTCTCCAGCGGTCAGTTCACGATCACCGACGGCAACACCCTGACGATCACCCCGAGCGCCAACGGTATCTTCGAGTTGAATTGAGAATGAGCAGCGAGATCCAAAGCGGCAATGTCTTCCTTCGACAGATGGACGCCATGAAGCGAGGCGATGTGATCCAGGGTCACACGCACAACTTCGACCACACGACGATCGTGTTTTCGGGATCGTGCAAGGTCGTGGCGTCCTACAAGACCGCGGGAGGTCAGGAGGTCACGGAAGAGAGGGTGTTTACGGCGCCGGATTTCTTCTTGGTCAAGGCAGAGGTCGAGCACGAGTTCACCGCGCTGGAAGACGGCACGACCGTTTGGTGTGTGTACGCGCACCGGGACCCGCAAGGGAACGTGGTTCAGACGTTCCAGGGCTTCATGGATGCGTACTTGTAGAGGGGTCGAGGGATGGCGGATTTCGACGTGGTGGTCTTCGCCTACCGACCGGCGCTCAGCGACGACCCGGCGTTCAGGGCCAAGCAGCATCAGCGGGGAGATGTCCTCGCTGTAGGACCTGCTGGGACCGACTTCGGCTCGGCGGTGGTATCCGAGGAGGTCTTCCGCGTGGTCCGGGTTTCGAGCGCCGCCGCCGCACGCCTGAGGGCGCTCATGTCGCGGGACCCCGAGATCGACCTGGAGAACCCCGGCGCGATCCGACGGGTGAGGCGGGAGGGTGTCGACCTGGACGAGATCGAGAAGGAGGAGGAGGCTCGCTTGGGAAGGAGACTTCTCGCCGCTGATCGGGCCACCGTCACACAAAGGCGCCTGACTCAGTTGGTTCGCAGCCGAGAGCGAGTCGGAAATCCTCGCGTCATCGGGCGCGGCGCCCGGGTCATCGGCTGATGCCGAACCCTGCGAGGATCGGCTCGGGCGGAGACTACTCGACCATCGCGCTTTGGAACGCGTACCTCCAGGGGGAGAGTCCGCTCTCCGGACAGTATGTCGGGAAAATGGTCGCGGGCGAAACCGTTCATAGCGAGGATGTCGATTTGGGGGCCGGTGTCGCCACGACGGCGTCGGACGACATCCTGATTACGGCGGATGATCCCTTCACCGATAACATCGGTGCTGCCGACGATCTCAAGTACGACCCGACGAAGGGCTCGGCGCTCGCCTTCACGAGCAACTACCATCATTTCATTCTCGATGCCGGCGCTCACGTCACCGTCGAGAAGCTGTTGTTCAAGGCTGGCTCGACGGTGGTTAATCCGCCGGCGCCGCTGGTGACCACCCATCTGGTGCAGAAGTGCTTGGTCGAGTGCACTGTGTCCACTGTCGGCTTCGGGTGTCGGGGCGGCGGCGTCGTGCGGAACTGCTGGGGGATTTCGACGGCGGCCTCCGCGAGCAAGGCCGTGTTCCAGGGCTCCTACACGGCGGTATACGATAGCTGCACGGCCCTTAGGCCGACCGATCTGTCCACCTCCGCCTACGGGATCAGGAAGTTCGGCGGCGGCTCGATGTCGGCGCAGAACTGTCTTGCCCTCGGTGCCTTCACCTCCTGCTTCGACGGCGTGATCTCGGGTACCCACAACGGCTCCAGCGATGCGACCGCGCCGGGGACGGATGCCGAGCACAACTTGACCGCCGGCAGCGAGCTCGCCGGGGTGACCTCGTCCGCGCTGGACCTGCACCTCGAGAGCACGGCTCAGGTTATTGGCCAGGGCAGCACGGCGCTGACCGAGGACGGCTTCGGGACTGCCAGGCCGAACGGTCCCGCGGATGACATCGGGGCGGAGGAGTACGTCGCAACATCGTCCGATGCCGCCGTAACCGTTCCCCCGGGCGATTCCGCACTCTTCGCTCCGGCGCCGGGCGTGGCGGTTTCGGGGCACCGAAGCATTCAGGTGCCGGAAGCCGGACTTGCGCTTGCCCCAGCCGCACCGGGTCGCGCGACCGCCACGTTCCGAGAGGTGCCCCGGGGCGGCGCCGTGATCGACGGCAAGGCGCCCGACGGCACTGTGACTGAAGATGGCACGGTCACAGTTCCTCGGGGCGATCTGACGGTGAGTGGAACAGTACCGGCGCGCACGATTGAGTCGACGAGGGATATCGCGATACCGCAGGGCGGTCTCCAGATCAATGAGGCGGAGGAGGCGGTAGGGGTCAGGTTTGCTACGGCAGCGGACTATTTGAGCCGTGGCGGTGACCTTACGGGAGCAACGACGGGACTGCGGAAGATCTGTATTTCGTTCTGGTTTGTCCTTCCCAATAGCTCCCTGCGCTACGTATTTCGAAACAACTCTAATTCGATAGGAGCTGGTGTGTTCACTTCGATCCACAGCGACGGGTCACTTGGGATAGATTTGCGCTTGGACAGCGGGACGTTCGGGCCACAGATTGTCCGATTTGTCGCTAGCGGTAAGCGCTTTAGAAGCTCTTGGAATCATATCGTGTTCTCAATCGACACCAGCGCTGGCAAGGAAGAGGCAGATCAGCAGGTGTACGTAAACGGCGTCAGAGAATCGGATCTCGATTTCGAGAGCTTCACCGATGACCCGTTCGATTTCACAGCGACCGATTGGCGAGTTGCTAGCGATCCAATTTTTGGCAATGGCTGGCGCTCAGACATGGCGGACCTCTATGTGGCGCTCAACTCCGCGCCGAACTTGTCCGATCCAGAAGAACTAGCAAAGTTCTTCGATTCCGGTTGGGTACCACTAGCGGACGATCTGCCTTCCGCCATCCTGCGTTTCGAAGGCGATGTTAGCTCCTGGCAGACGAACAAGGGAACAGGGGGCGGCTTTACCAAGAACGGTAGCTTGGTAGCCGCATCATCTTCGCCGCAGTTGGCACCCGCTACGGTCCAGGTTGATACTGGGGTATCTCCGCCAGCAACCGATCTCTTGTTCTCTACCTCGACTGCTGCGGTGGCCAGGACCGAAAGCCATTTCCCGATGCCTGCCCGAGTAAACTTGGGGCTAATCACCGCAACTCCGGCGATTGACACTGGCGACTCGCAAAGCCGTGTCGCGCCCCAGGCCGACCTTCTGCTTTCGACAGTGGCGGCCGCGACCAGTCACACGACCTCGGAGAACATCCACATCCCGGCTGGAGCGCTTGTACCCGATGGCGCCGTTCCTGTGCCAGTCGTCTCGGCCAACTTCACGATGCTGAGCGTAGACCTTGTCCAATCGGTTTCCATCCCTGGCACCAATGGAACGCTGACGATTTCGATTCCCGTTGGCTCGCTATATGTCAACGGTGAAGCGTCGGTCCCCTATGTATCGGCCAATCTGCAAGTGTCGGCAGGCGATCTCGCGATTCTGTCTTCCGCACCCTCGGTCCTCTTGGATACCACGGCTAGCATCGAAGTGGGATCAGTAGATCTGAGCCTTGCCACGTTTGTGCCTACGGTATTTGTTCAAGGCTGGATGGCTTTGCAGGGAAGTGCTGGGACTTGGGTCACCATTTCTCCGACGAGTGCGATGTGGACCGATATCACGCCATAATGCGACGGTTTCCTACACTCACTCTGATTGCTCGCCGGTTGGCCGGGCCGTATCTGCTTAAGGCGGGGGGACGATATCGGCAGCGCTGAGATCCGAGAGGTCGACGTCTAGGACCGCGAGTATTTCCACGAAGCCGTTATTGCCGTCGCTGATCGCGAGAACCCCCCGGTCGTCGTCAACGATTCCGGAGCCGGCGTCCTCGGCGCGCAGGAAGAACGCCTCTCCGGCCTGAAGGTTGTTGGGATCACCGAAGATGAGTCCGTCGTAGAGGCCGATCAGGTCTGTCCCATCCTCGAAGCCCGTGATGGTATCAGCAAGTTCGAACTGACCGGGTGCGGCGCCGTCGCCGGCCGTGTAGAAAAACTGGTCGGCCCCTGCTCCACCATCGATCGCGTCGGTACCCGTTTCGCCGTAGATCACGTCGGCGCCGTCGCCGCCGTAAATGACGTCGTTGTCGCTGAGAGGCGTGTCGGGGAAACCGCTGCCGTAGAGCGTGTCATCCTCGAGGCCGCCGAACAGGGTGTCATCATCTTCGCCGCCGTAAAGCAGATCCATCCCGGCCAGCGGCAGTCCAAGGCCGTCGAAACCGTCACCATAGAGAGTATCATCACCCGTACCGCCAAACAGGCTGTCCTCGTCGCGGTCGCCGTAAAGCGTATCCGCACCGCCCTGTTCGTGCTGCAGGTTACCGGGAGTGAGCCCGCCATCGCCATAGATCGTGTCGTCTTGGGCGCCGCCGTAAAGCAGGTCACTGCCGCTCCGCGCGTTGCCATCGGAATCGTTATCGATCCTCCCACCGGCATCGCCGTAGATCACATCGTCGCCAAATTCGCCGTAGGCCGTATCGTCGCCCGCGACTACATTGCCAGTGAAGGTAGGGTCGGCCAGGATATTGCCGCCGGCGTCACCGTAGACCGTATCGTCGTTATTGCCGCCGTAGAGGATATCGTTGCCGGCGGTGACATCGCCATTGTCTCCAGGAAGAAGGCTCCCGCCCGCATCACCATAGATTACGTCGTTGCCGGATCCGCCCCCGAGCGTATCGGCTCCGCCGGTCGCCATCCCATCCGTCGCCGTGATGTTCCGACCGGCATCGCCATAGACTACGTCCGGATTCTGTCCGGCAGATACGGTATCGTCGCCGCCAGCTGCGACGCCATCCTCGGCAACTATGTCTACGCCGGCGTCTCCGTAGATCGTGTCCTCTGTACTAAGGTCCGCGATTGGTGTGCTGAAGAACGTGTCGTCGCCACCGCTCGAGGTTCCGCCGTTCCGCCCGATGATGCTGTTACCCGCATCGCCGAAGAGTACCGAGTCAGAATCGGGTCCGTAGATGGCATCATCTCCACCGGAAGCTGAGGACTCTGAGCCGTCGGCGACGATGTCGTTACCGGCGTCACCGTAGACCACATCGATGTTGCCGAAGTCGCCATTGAAATTGTCTCCGTCGTCGGCGCCGTAGAGCAGGTCGTCGCCGCCTTCGGCGTTCGCGCCTTCCTCAGAGGAGATGTTCCGCCCCGCGTCGCCGTAGAGTACGTCGTTGCCGATTAGGCCCTGGATCGTGTCATTGCCGCCGGTGGCCGCCGAGCCGTCTCCGGTCGCGGTGATGTCTCGGCCAGCGTCGCCGTAGAGCACATCCTCCTCATTGAGAAGGTCGTTGCCAAAATCGAATTCGGCATCGCCGCCGCCGTAGATCAGGTCGTTGCCGCCGGTTGTTTGGCCCTCTTGATCGGCGGTAAGGTCCTGGCCGGCGTCGCCATAAAGTACGTCCGCGCCGTAGATGTTGGGATCGTTCACCACAAGCGGGTCGCCATAGAGCGTGTCGTCACCGCCTTGGGCGAAAGCGTCGTCGCCCTGGGAGGACAAGTCCTCGCCGGCATCGCCGTAGACGACGTCGGCCTCGGAGCCGCCGTAGACGAGATCGTTGCCGCCGACAACGGTGAGGGTGCCCGGCGCGGCATTGTTCTGCGCGCCCAACCCGCCGCCTCGGTCGCCGAAGAGAGAATCCTCCTCCGTGCCGCCATAGAGGACATCATCGTCCTGCTGAACCGTAACCTCGGCGGCAATGGGAGGTGCGATGATGAAGGTCGCGCCGGACTCGGCATCGCCGTAGAGCTCATCTTGCCCGCCGTTGCCGCTCAGGCTGTCGGTGCTGCCGGTGCCGCCGGCGATACGGTCGGCGGCATCGCCGCCTTCGACGCTGTCGTTGCCCTGGCCGGCCGTAAAAATACCGCCGGCATCGAACAATTGATCGAAGAACTGGCGAAACTCATCGGCACCGTCCGGGAAGACGACGATGTCGTCGCTCTGCAGCGCGTTACTGATGTTGAGGTCGTTGGCGACGAGATCCGCCAGCTCGGCGAAAGTGTTGATGCCCAGAATGTCGAGGACCTGACCGATATCGCTCAAGTCGACGTCGTCGACATCCGGTGTGAACAACTCGACCTGAACGGGCGGGTCCGGCGGGTCGGGCGGCGGGTCGACCGGCGGCACGACCGGCGGGACCACCGGGGTCACCGGCGTGACCGTGACGACGATGGGCGTGGTGCCGCCCTCGTCGTTGGGGACGAACACGATGATCGCCACCGGCGCCGGCGTCTGGGGGGCAGGCGGGTTCGGGTCGGTGCCGCCCTCGGTCGTGTTGACGATGGTGTTGAAGAGGATGTTGCCGTCGGTGTTGGTGTTGTTGTCCGGGGCGACGATGAAAGCGAACTCTTCCGGCGCGTCCGCGCCCTCGCCGCGCTCAATCTCGGCAATACGTTCGAGAATGATCTGCACGAGCCGGAACAAATCGGCCGGGTTGTAGGCAGAACCGCTGCCGCCCGAGAAAATGCTCTCGCCGCCCGGGCCGATCGGCTCGCCGGCCTGCGGATTGACCATCACCTCGATCAGGTCGGGGCCAAGTCCGGGATCGTACTCGGGAACCGGGAGGCATATCAATACTGTTACGATATACAACCCTAGTAACAAGAAATACTTTCAATCATCGAGAGAGAGAAAAAAAATAATAAAAAAATAAAATAAAAATAAACAAACCAGAAACTACAACAATAACAAAAAAGAAAAGAATTCTATTTACCAAATAAGTAACTCAGGATTAGTCCATTCCTTGTCCTTTCTACAAAAAATGTAATAACTGGTGCGTATTGCACAACTAATGATTTCCTGATTAGATAATCTCTATTTTCAATTTCTAAATGTTCAATCATATCAGACAAGGATTTGCTATCCTTGAAAATCCCACCAATCGAGCTCATACTAAGATTTATAAATCGAACGTTATATTTTGTGTTTAATTTTAAGCACAGAAGCTTGTTTTTGTCAGCTTAATGATAATAATAATAATACTAACGATATACAGGAGCCTTCCAAATTACATTTGCTCTCCATCTCCCTTAATGAAAAAATGTAGATGTAAAAAAAAAGTGACAAGTCTAGGCGACCAAACTATGAATGTAGAAACTAGGTTATCCATGACAGTGGTCCGCAATCTTGGCTCCTCAAAGTATATCAAGGGATCTGGAACCTATTAAGGATGTTAGGGTTCACCAAACTGCATCATGAACCCATTTATTAAATGTCCTCCGGTAATATCAGTTTATAGTTTGTGAGAAGTAAAGATTCTCCTTATGTCTTTACTTTTCCTTCTCACACAATTTGATACCAATCGTTGCAGATTCCATACAATCTAGACTTTGTAAATGCATTTATTAGGGCTGATTGCCAGGTTTTTAGCTTAAGATGGACGACTTTATTTCTCAAAATCTGTAGAAAAAAATCAAGGTGTGTTGACACTACATTGCATCTAGTGGATTATAGACTTAAAACGTCAACCGTCTTGATGGTTGTCTAATCTACTCCTAATGCGAACATTGTTTGACATGGCTGCAACAGACGTTACAGACAAATGACATGCTAACCAAAACCCAATCCATTGGCTAGTGCTTAAGCAAGCTCTGATGAATCCCATTGATTTAACAATGCCAATTAATCTTAGTAACCTTGGTGAATCAACATTATTTGAAATTTGTTGTTAACAGTGACTATGGCCCCATGTTGTTCTTGATCTACACTATTGTACACTGCTAAATTTCGGTCTGGTGAGCGGATTTTGTCTTTGCCGATATCTGTATGGAATTGTTTGTTGTTGTTATAACGATGCACGCAGTGTATTGGTTTAAAGTTGCTTTAAACGATTTTTTGATAAGACGAGGCTTATCGAATCATCTTGAGGGCTAAAAATATGCAATTCACGGTAAAATTTGAATGTACTGGCTAACCCGATCAGTTTTGACATGGCAACAAACATGCATGTTTCACTTAGGGCATCATGTGCCTTCGTATGATGTACTTGCAAAGTACTTACTTTTTACTTGATTATGAAAAGTAGAAAAGCTTGTTGAATCTGCAACACAATTACCACTAGTAACCCCTTACAAAAGCGTTCATAGAAACATTATTTAAATCTTTAATGGAAAGAGGAAATATGTGAGAGGGCGGACTGATCCACTTATTTTAAGATTTAAAGTAACAAACATAAAACGGTAACCGTGAAAGAAAAAGGGCTAGAAAACCTGCCGGATCTGGGTGCATGTATGCTCTATATTTTTAAACAATAAATATCAATAGATGTTGAAACAGTTTTGCTTTGGATTGTTTAACATAACAAGAGTCAAAGAATGGGTCTTTTGAGTCTATTCTAAACACTACATAACTAATGTTCGGGTGGCAACGGGTGTTTTTCTGTTCCAACTTCCTGATAAACACAAATTCGCATCATTCCTATTGTTTATTTTGACACGACTTTTGTTTTCTTTAAAGATTGAAACATTGTGATTAATTACTAAAGGCAACTTGAACACTTGCTCATCAAAGTCACGTCATTTGTAATTTAACTTAGTAATGTCAATGATATAAACTATACACAGCAATGGTATTCATGCTCGTGAAGCAGAGGCTCAGTTTTCGAAGCAAAGCATTGCAAACATGAAGAACTGAGATTCGAATCGAGGTAGTGACAGATTCCTATTTTCTTCAGTGATGCTTTAGTACTTATTACTTTCAGTATTTATCCTCTCAGCTTGCTTCTTTTCAATAGCCCCTAATGACGTTTGAGGTTATGTAACATAGGCTTAATTTGGACGAGAAGGTTTTCTTACCTAACACAAGCTCAGGTACGTCAGGTATGGATGTCGCATAAGCGGGTTGCAACATGAACATTAAAATAGGATATACATATTCTAATGAAAAGAACTTTGACCTTTTACATCAAATACATATTACAAATTAACTTACAGAACTGCGGGATTATAAAATTTTAGTTTTATATTGTACAAAAAGACTTTTGTCCACGTCAAAGCATCCCTTTTTACTAACTCCGATAAACCGATTTATAACTTAGAACAATATTGATATTATATGTATAATATGGTATGACATACAAATATTGCCATACGTTTACAAACAATCCCTGACACGGTTCAAGATTACACACACAAATAATTTTGCCCAATCTGAACTTTGAAAGTAAACTTGCAGTTGTATTTAGTAATAGGAAACCTATGTAAAGTATGGTTCCATCCTTAGATGCGTTATATGCATGGCGTTTTTTACTTTATATGCCTTCTCTTTTTAAACTTCAATTAACATATTTTGTTATCTTAGAGTTTCCTATTAAAATTTCTTACATTCCTATCATTATAAGATACTCTTTGCAACATTCCTAGCCTCTTGTAATGTACACGTATACTTTTATTCCAGGTAACTATGTCCTCGAGAACTTTAGTAGTAAAGAACCATTCCCCTCCTCGACTCTGTATACCAAACTACAAATTATCTGATTAACACCTATTAGTAGCTTATACATGGATAACTGACCACATGAAAACCATCCTGGACAGTTTTTTGACGACAGTTGCCTTTATAATAGTTATAATCACGTACAAAAGCACTATGCAATCTTAATACCTTGCTACATATATATATACATATATACTACAACTTGTATTTTGTTTTTATTAACTCTCTTTGATATTTTGCTTTCGAAGGCCATTTACCCTATTTTGTAGCAGGAGTATATTAACTTGTCTTGTGGCCTTCGTACTTCAAGATACCATGCTGTTGACATACACCGATATGAAAGCAGTACGTAATGGCGGGTTATGTAAAGGTTCTTAATAGAGATTTTATGTTGGATAAGGGTTTCCTGGTGGTTAACCCATAATAGATTATTTGAAAGGAAAAAAGAAATTATTCGAATTACACCTGCAGGATCTATGTGAGTGAATTATAAACGTTGAAAGTCGTGAACATACCTTCCTGGGTGGCCTTTCAAGAAATTTTAGTTTTACAGGTACATTAGAGTAGACAGATAATATTTTGAGACAAATAACGAATATCAAATCAGAACGATGATGAGAACGTAAAGTAAAAAGTTCTTACGTCTAAATAGACCTTGTAGATTGTTAGTAATAAACCTCAACATCCAAGTATTCCTGATATTGCATCCCCATATTGCATACCTAGTTCTTTGAAGAGACATTGATTATGATTGCTAAGATATATAATATTTATATGATAACAAATTATGATAACAAAAAACTTCATAATATTTCTTATTATTGAACTTGAAGCATCACCTTTCTTTATCTTAAAGCAAGTAATTAAGTAAAGAATGTTGCTTTGGGTAACAATTTTGATTTGAGGAAAGCAGATAAAGAAAACCTGACGACAGCGTTATATACACCAGTTTGAACCAATGACAGAATGGCGACAGGTTATATAAAAGCTGTTTTTTGCGTAATTAGGCAGTAGCCTATCCAATGAGTATTTATTTAAATCTAACATTGAAATTTGTAAAGGTGCTGTGCTGTTAAACAGATGGTTGTCTCATTAGTTGGTAATCAGTTTTTTCCTTTACTGTAACTTGCCTTAAAGATCCAAGATTTGTTTGAGAGAGTTAACTGGAAACCTGTTAAGTTTGAACAGTAAATAAATAGAAGCTCGCCAATGAAATTAAGACTTTCAGGGCAATATAACTGCCTGCGCTGGGTCATAGCGGAAACTAAGTTGAATTCCTCCTATTTTGTCGATGATAGAATTCTAATGGCAACTTAAGGAAGGATTTATTGTTCCTTTTACAGAACATAATACAATAGTGTCCTTTCGGCAGTGTAATTTCCCTTAGCGCTGCCCGGTTTTAAATTGTTCAGGACTATTTCATATTGTCGATGATTTAGATGTGAGACATTACAACTATAACTTAAATAATTAATGAGCGAGGACAAGAGTGTATATTAGAATTGCAGAGAAACATCGTGCTGTTGATGGCATGTTTCTTACATAAAATACGGTTTCCTTCATAGTCGCAAAGTGACTTGCAAGTAACGCTACCTATGAGCATCACCGATTGCTATGAAAAGAACAAAAGTATTTGTTGTGGATTGCTGTCTATTGTGTCCATTTTATTCGTCAGCGGGGTTTATTCTTCAGCTGGCACCAATAAACTTCATGAAGCAAAGAACACATTAGACCAGATTCGTCCACATCGCCGTAGGCCTGTTTTAGTATTTGTGTTAACTTTGCACCGGATTAAAAGGAGACCGTCAAGTCTGGATCAGGAGCAACTGGTAAGGTTTATCGGAAACTGTTTTGTATTGGCGACCTTTAGACATATCATATTTCTCTCCAACTTGTGATTTCAATTAAATATGTATACATTTGAAGTTGTATTTTTGTTCTTTCGAGTTTATAACCAGTCGATTAAATCCAAGCTGTGGTTCACAAGAAAATAGAATGTTTATCTGTAGGGTAGTTGTGCTGCACCTGCTAAGACGTGCCCAGTGACTAAATGTAAACAGCTCCAGATTTAAATGTCTTTCAATTTCTCTTTAAGAAAACGTTTAGATGTATCTATGCTTTCCAACTATGAATTAAGTCATAGTATGCAATGAATAAAAATGACCGTTTATAAATCTCACTGTGATCGTTTTTATTTATGTATTGACCAAAGTGAAATGGTATTAGATTTTTGCTTTGTTGTTGATATTATCCTAATGTGACGATTCTACGTAATATGTAGTGTAGCCTAGAATTTGATATTGAATTCTTGAAAATAAAACATTGAATTGATCATCGGCAAATCTTTGGCTTTGGTTTCGATGTCCATTCCTTTATACCATCAATCAACATAGGTATGCAAAAACCTCAACAGTTAAACTTAGAAAACCTCAAACCTTTATCAAATTTTAGCCAAAGATTTCCAGTTAAGATACCATGCATTTTAAATCAGAGTCAACATATCAACAGTGTTATTCTCGCTCGATTGGGAATAGGATATAATTGAAAAGTGCCTTTCTTAGTCCGTTCACTTATTCATGCTGTTTTGGTACGACTGAAGAACTCTGATGTCATGCGAAATGTCGTGTTAGTAAAAAGTCCGTAAGCAGACACCGACAGCTTTTTCAGCCTGAAGAAGGAATGAAGGAATTCTATTCCAAAAGCTCGCCTGTAGCAATAACCTGCTCTAAGGTTTTTATATACTTTTAACCTAGGTTTTTATAGTCTGCTTTAGTACACACACACACACACACATATATATATATATATATATATATATATGTATGTATATCATTAATTTCCCCGTACCAACTGAATGGAGGAGGATTCTCAAAAGATTGACAATAAAATCTTCACCTTAGCTTATTGGGCATAATGGTACAATGGTCGAGTCTTTAACTTACTAATCATGAGATCGTGGGTTCGAATCCTGTCAGCGCCCTTGACTTTTGACCTATTGTGGTAATGCTCAACTCTTTGAGAATTATATATGATTGCAATATGTCTAATGATTATATATATATGTATATATATAATAAAAGATACATACACACAATTAAGTATCGATATTATATTCAGTAATATTACTAACTGTTTTGGAAAGTAGCCTTGAGACAGTTATTGTGTCAAAAAGGAATGTAACTTTCGTGACAGTAAGTCATATTATTACCACTCTCTTGACAATAATTCAGTGTAGTTGTTACTCTACATCTAGTAGTTACAGCAGGTATTTTAACTACCCTTTCTTTGCAGTTTTTTAAATTTTATATAATAATGGCCACTAAGAAAAGAGTTATAAGCAAAAAGAAAACAAATAAAAGCAAATGCAGCAAAATGGTAGCGTTATATTTGACTTGCTTAAGACTTAGAGAATATAGGTATACAATGTATGAGCCACTGCATCTGCAAGGTAGTATGAACATATTATAGGGATGCAGGTGCTGCTTAGACTTCAGTAACCAATATTGAAGTTTTGCAGAGGCATATACTCTCTGAAAAATAAGATAGATTACAAACCCTTGTCATATGTACAACTGCAGTGCAAATGTTTTAAAGCTAAATACTAAACCAAGAAAGAGATTCTTGATTTTCTAGCTCCTTGAAAAGGAGTAGTCAAGTAGATATTTCACAATGTTGGTAGGACAACATTGTCGGTGATGTCAAGTTCCTAGAGTAGACTATATATAGCACCAGCGTCACCAATGGCAACCGTAGTGTAGAAGATAATTTTAAGATTAAAGTTGAGAGTGGATATTAAGCAATAGACTACAAGGAATGCATCGCTCAATTTGGCATAACCGTATGCCTTGATCACAACCTGAAATACAAATACCGTAAACGTTTGACCGACACAGATCAATAAAGGCTGGAACTCACTTTCCACTTTGCATCTACAATTTCTGATTTGTAAGTAGTAAAGTATTGCTCTATCTTGAGAATATTCTCCTGGGTATCTCTTCATTGCTTTTAAATGCAAGTATTCAATACAATTAATTTGGTCTATTGTCTTCCCTCAATAAAAACCAGATTGAAAAGGGCAATAAATGTTTTATCATGACTGTGTTTGTTATTTTGGGCACTTGTTGTCTTTCTTGTTTCTCTCCAGTACAGCTGGTTTATCTATCTGCCAGCGTTTGTTTTCATTCATTGCAATGCGTCGTTTTATTCAAGCAATTACACTCCTCGGTCAGGGTCAATTTGACAACTAGATTTACAGCACCAGATTTCAAAGACAATTATCACCTTCAAGGGGGGGCTCTTTTATCAAACGAACAACAGACTTACTTGCATGTCATGATACTGTGATTGCAGCAAGGTCAAATTTGTTGTGCATTATTTTAAGGAACACACTTTCCTTTCCGTTTACCCATTGCAGCCTAAGGAAGTAGATATTTTTGGTAAAACTATAATGACGGTCATAATGTAAAATTGAAATCATTTCATTTCTAACCAATTCTAACCAATTCTCAATGTAGCCATAACTATTGTTCCTACTAAGGGAAGAATACTTTATATGATAGTAATAAGCAGGAAATGCAACAAAGAGCCCTACGCTAATTTGTTGTAAGCAATTTAAGGTTTTATTTTGTCGATGCTTATTGTTTTTTAATTTTTATCATTTTACGTGTTTCAAATAGCTTCATAAAGATCTCTACGTTATCAGCCCTCGAAACACATTTTTGAACTTTCACTTGATCTCACAAGTACAAGTTATGCGTATCTCTATCTCAAATTTTGCTTTATTGATGCTATTTACGTATCAGGATGCTCCCGTACACTCGAGAGAAGTAGCAATTATTTCATGTTAGTAGTAGTAGTAGTAGTAGTAGTAGTAGTAGTAGTAGTAGAAGTAGCAATTATTTCAAGTTAGACGTTATTACGTCTTTGAACATACCAACAATAAAAACAATTGTTAAAATAGAAATGAATAAATATGGATCAGACCTCACAAATAGATGATATTAACATATACATATTTATATTTATGTATATGTTTACGTTGTATTTATATACGGTTTTGCACATCATATTTCCCAAATTAATGTCTAATGTACCAATAGTTTATGAATGATGAAATATTCGATTTCTTTATTATCATTTTGTAATGCCTTCTTTTTGGTACTTTGTACCAGATATTGCACTACACCTGTGTCAGTAGCAGTGTCACAGCTGACAACATGTTTTTGTAGCTGTTTATTTGTAACATGTAGCTATGGTAACTAAAACCAGTTGCGTACTGTCACATAGAATGCATGTTGTCACAGGCTGATACAGAATCATAAAGCAAAGCTCTGTTTGCAATTTGAACTTTAGGCAGGTATTCTTCTCTTCGTTTTCCCACTCAGTAAAGTCTTCTAGCCCCTTTTATTTGTCCAGTCACGCGTTCATTGAAACATTTTCATTCTTAAATATGACTAAATGCTTCACTCCTGCCCGAAGTCTACATTTCTTCTCTTAGATGTCACCTTCGTGTTTTTTCATGGAACTTTACATGCTTGCAAATGTTATTCTGAGTTTCCATTTAGTTTATGACATGTGTAGATCAGTGTCCTACAAAATTTTAAGAATGCGATTATTTCTGCTCTACATTCTTCCTTTGTAATACAACATATCGAGCTGCAGCAAGTCTTCGCTAGAAAAAAATCCTAATTAAATCCTAAAGAAATAAAGCACTTAATAACAAGTGTATGAAATCTTTAATATCGTTAATTCCTTTATGGAATAACGGTGACAATGAGGCTGTGTTCTTAAATTTCAAATGCATTTCTATTTTTTCTTCTTCTAATTTTCATGTGATAAAATTCTTTTTAAAAACATGTAAGGTCAAAACACCTTCCGAGCCTGGAGTAAACATACTCTTATGCTCAATAAACTGTCTGCGAATTTGTTTTTTTCCCTTCAAGTTTTGTGTATAGTTTAAAGGTATGGATTATAAATCATAAGAAAGATTCTATTCTTATGTGTCTGAGTAATGAATCTCGAATGCAGAGATTGAATTCTTTGTGGCAGCGAGACCATGTTAAGTGATGTTGAATGACAAGTGAGAAAAGAATTGAACTCTTGGTGTGTTTTAATATGCTCTTGAAGAAGAGAAAGAAGATCCAGGCTGCCCATTAGATCAAGGATTATATGAAGTTTTCTGTAATTTATTATAAACTACTAATCTTAAAAATTTCCAACTTAAGCCAGCAAGACGTTTACATGTAGTAATGCACTACTATTCAATAAAATTAAAGGGTAAATTTTCTTATATAGCAGTTTTGAATCTTTAGAATTCACAAGGATTATGAACGAAACCCTCTTTCATCCTCCAACAGAATCTCCTACGTAGACAAAATCCGGATAGATGTGCATATATTTATGTTTTCTCCAATTTTCTTACTGTTAAAAGAAGACCGTTCAATTTGTGGAGATTTTTTTCTAAACCTCAACATGAGCTGATCCGATTAAATAACCTTAGGACCTCAAATTTTGTAATCTGGTCTTATTTTAGACTAACTATAAGATTTCTATTGCATATCAACCACAGTTGTAGCCTTGCTGTGTTTCGCTAATGATCTCAAAGTGGGTTGGACATTTTTCAGAGAAACTGCTTCTTAAGGAAATACATGTATATTCGTGTGACCATTTCTAGCACATCATTAAACTTTCTGTCTTCTTTAAAACGTAATGGATTATTCCGGATGTTTCACTCTCTCGATTGTATATCAGAACAAGATTCCTTAAGGGTCGTCTTGATTGTCGAAACTTTCATATAACCCTTCCATCCTTCCTTATGCACGTTCGTAGATGACATGAATCAACATTGTTTACCTTTATTCAACAAAATGATCTTTAAAATAATGTTGCTCATTGAAAAGTGAACTCTCGATTTTAATAAACATTAATCATAATTTAACTATAGGCAATGTAGTATGCTAGAGCACACTGATTTATTGTGTTTTCAATGGCTATCTTGAATATATTTTTAGTTCCGAGCATACTTTAAGTTCCATATCCAGCCAATAAAAACTATTAACTTTATGTACACTTTGTAATAAATAGTTATTATTCCTTCTATAAGCTATGGAAATTTTTAAAAGACACTGTTTAATTATCTGTTTCAAGATGTGTCCTAAGTAAAAAGCTATTGATAGATGGCATTAACTGATACAGACTAGTAATAGATGTGTGGGACAGAACAACAGGAGCCAATGAACAGAGTTATTACTAATTATATACCTATTGAAGTTTGATCGGTGTCAAGACTCACAAGGATAACACTGTATCGAAAAAGTAATAAAGCAAAACTATTACGGAAATGAAGTTTAGAGAGGGGGTATGTATTGAAATTTACAATTTTGGCAGAAGGAACGCCTGTGAAACTAAATTACATGATTTAAATAACATAAATTACTTGTCAAGTACTCCTTGCTTCTGATTTTGACGTTGTAGAATATAGAATCAATTATCACCTTATTACTTACCTTCTCAAGTATTTAACACAAGCAACTGAATAAAATTAGTTTACTTAACTAATATTGTTACATGTTCCATTAGAAAAAGCACAAAGAAATTATGGTTAGAGAATTTACAATTTACATAACTTTTCCCCCTTTACGTTCCTTCTATTTCTTTAATACTGACTGTGCTGGGACTACAAAGGAAACATGTAAAATAATGCAAAAATGATAGAACATATTTTCTACTATTAAAAGTCAAAAAGTTGAAAATATATTTAATAATTCTTGTAGTTTAACTTGCACGGAAGATATAAGAAAAATATGGGCTAAAGCATTTATATTTTATGATCACACCTTTTCGGTTGAATAGTTTTACAAAAATGTTCCTAAATTTTATGTTTTAACCTATGACCATTTAAACTATTTATGAGGGAAAACAATTTGTCAGAATATTTTGTTTGTAACTCCCTGCTAAAAGCTCGCCTGTGCAAGTACATTGTGAGAAGTACTTTACAATCTCATCATCTCGTTGTATCACTTATATTCACAAGGTGTCATAATAGGTTTTTAATCATTAAGCTGCTGTATGCATTGTGGGATCCTGTTACAGAAACACTATACATCATCTAACCATACTTTGTCCTATTTCTGTCATAACCAACGTCAAATGGTGTTAAAACATCATAGGGACACTGATATAACAGTATAATAGTCCTTTGAAAAGTGTTTAGATAAATAACTGTAAATACTAGGTCATAAAGGTTTTGTAAATCACTTAAGACTTTTGTATGTATAATTGCCTATATATTCAAACTTTTGTTTTTAACAAAAGCTGCTATTCACTGCTATTCAAAATGTATCCTACATAGGACCGAAGTACAAATAACAATAGATCACTGGCACAGTTGATTTTCTCGAACTTTTCAAATAGAAATAAATGGTACAAACACTAGCATGGGGATGCTAAGATGATTTGTTCTTTACTCATGAGCAGTTTCTGAGACTGTTTTTTAATGATTATACACCTTGGTGAATAGTTCTTTCATCTAAAGTCCTAGACAGCTAAAATTTGTTACAACTCATTGACGTTGCCAGTAATTTAAACTATAAAATCTAACTTTTGTTATAATCAAATGGCCACTCTCGTTCACGTGTAATCTGAATCCTCCAAGTTCTAGTAAAGGGTCTTTTTATGACTTGGAAAATCCAATGAACTGCTGTAGATGCAAAAATTCATAGACGATGCGGTAGTATCTCTGCCTGATATTGCTGAGTGAGTCTCCAGTGAAAGCATTGAAGTTTATTTTCGAAGCCTTAAGTAACCAATAAAGACAATAAAGTGGATATGGTTCCAACATAGCTATATGCAAAGCACACTGAAAACTTTTTAAGATGATAAAATATAATGCACTAAAGAGCAATATTAAAAGTTAAAACTTTACTTTATGCAGGATAGGTCACTTATTTAAGTTATAAATTAATATAATGTACTAAAGAGCAACATCAAAAGTTAAAACTTTACTTTATGCAGAATAGGTCACTTATTTAAATTATAAACTAATATAATGCACTGAAGAGCAATATCAGAAGTTAAAACTTTACTTTATGCAGGATACGTCATTAATTTAGACATTTATAAAGAAAGCCCTTTTAAAAAGCTCAGTACATAAGACGAACAACCATAAGCCACGTGACAAATATGAAATCCTTGAACGTCAAAGACTTTAAAATTTCAAGTATATGGTTGCAGTTGGGCATAAGAGACGATTTTATTGTAAATTTTGGATGTCGAAAATGTAGTCCAGACCAGTTATATAGCCAGTACGTGGTTAGGCTGTAGTGTTTGTTAAAGTAAAGTCATATGCCATGACGATGAACGACGCCAAAGAAGTTGTTAGGTCTCTCCTTATAAAATACCTATCCTTTTATGCGTAGCAAGATTAACCATTCTTGACATCTAAAAGGCTTCTGTTTGTTTAAAAATGATGTGCTTTGGAAACATCTCTCTCCCTCCCGTCTTCATTACTTACCACCAGTATATTATCTAGAATCAGTGTTTGCTTCCAAACAGCTCGTAGGAAAGTTGAGGCAAACGTTTTTCTTGCAGATGCTTTACTTTAATCCACAAACAAAATTTGTTTAATTATTGCAAATCACACTTTCAAAAGGAAATGGAATGTGGAAAACTAAATATAAGCTTACATCTTTTCACACTGTATTAGCATATTCGGGAAATGGGGATCGACTCAGAGAGAGTGAAAGAGTTTCTGCTCTGTCGTGTCACTTTAAATCATGAATGTCATTTTCCCCGCTACCTGAGAATTTCGACAATTACGTCTCTTATATCGGAAATCATGTTAGAAATGACACCTAGAAAAATCAGAAAATTACAAATTATTACAATATTTTCATTAAAATTAAGAAGCACCGTTTTCTGCTGACACAATAACTTACTATGAAGCATCTTTAAGTTTTTAATGATGACAAGTCATGTTAGAAATAACACTTATGCAGATCATTATAGCGTTTCTAATAAAAAGGCTCTTTCTGCTGACGACACATTGGTTTATTATCTATAATCTTCTCGTACCATATACAATGGAGGCCATTAGAAATCATATTAGGAATGACAACTAAATGAATTATGGCCGTATTTTTATTAAAAGAAGGAGGCTCTATTTGTTAATGACACACTTTCTTACCATGATGAAAGTAGTCCTGGCAATTAAATGAAGGAAGTTGATGAGGACCTCGCTTGAGTAACTCGTTTTTATTTCACAGGAAATCAAGCGGCTATAACATCTGACGTATGGACTTATTACATTTCCATTTGTAGGATCAGTTTTGCTTTAAGTGCAAAAAGTCCAAAGAGAAAGATATCTTCGTCTTTTTACGTCTACAAAGGCATGGAAGACGATGTTTTGGATTCAGATATTTAAAAACAGTTATTAAATGTTAGGTATGTTTACCTTAATATAAACTGGTGACTGATGAGGAAACAAACACTGTTAGAATAAAATCATCCTTAATCCTATTAAGTATGAGAATTTCTGTCTTTGAAAGTAGAAGCGGGTGGGGAGGGGGAGGGGGGGGGCTAATATCTCAGAAGGGATCAAAGCTATGTCGATAAAACTTAGAGAAAGCATTGACTGGTCTTTGTTCTACAAAAAAATATACCTTTGTCCAAATATATGATAACATGATACGGTGACGATCTCATTATCAAGGCAACACTCGGAGCAAAAGTTGCTTTCCGTTTTATGACACAGAAAGAAAGCAATTACTGTTACAAATATCCTAAAATAGTCAATGGCTTGCAGTGCATGATATCAAGGTTGAATTTTTTTTTTAAATATGATCCATTATTCCTAGAGTTCTTCTTCCCTCTTATTAAACAACTCCTACTTACTCCAGCAAGTACATGACACTATGTCTCGTAAACTGTAATCTGTCTATACGCAGTTATAGGGATGAGAAAAGCAGAAAATATTTGCAGAAAGCCTGCACCTTTTTTTTAGTGCTTGTGCACTTCGACAATTATCGTAAAGAATTCCTGAAGAATATCATTTTACTCTGCACCAAATTATATTGCTATTTTCTTCTGTTGTTTATTTTCTCCATTTTGGATAACTTTACATAAAATAAAGCTATTGCATCAAAGTACCACAACTCATTAATGATGGTGTTAACCATGATTCTTCGCGTCATTATAGAAATGTGTTATTGAGACGTTCATCTTCGTTTGCAAGGGAATACCTAGTCAAGGGCTGTGATTACTATTTTCATATTGGTCCTTATAACAAATTTACCTAGTATTTAAAATACATTACTGATATTTAGCAAGTGTTTTAATCCCTTATTATTGGTGTATTTCCTGAGAATTTTTTTAATTATACGTTTTCAATTTTTCACAGGAATATAGTAACATTTCAAATATTTTTCGGTGTCTAACTGAACATTTAACCCCTCCTTCACTTACATTTACTAACAGCAGAGCCTTTTCTTTTGCCTACCGCAAATGGGATGTATTTAGATAGCTCTTCTCTGTAACATATTGTGTATCGTAATACAGAACGCTCTTCGTGTTGTCTACTTTTGTGCCATTTACTTTCTATGTTGGTCTGTCTAAACGTGGCTCGTGTTAGTGTCTAGTTTATCAGGAACTGCAAATAAGGTAAAATCCAGTTTCCTGTCTCTGCTTGTCAGCAAATCCTATGTCGTATGAGGCGTAGGTAATTTTAAAATTGCATTTCTCTTAATTTTGTAGTAGACTCGTTTCCTCGGTTTGATACTAGCACATCTGACGTAGAAAAACCATCAGTTTGCCAAAAGTAATGCCCAATGAATTATACAGTAATTAAGTCAATATAAGGAAAGCTAAGTTTGTTTATCAAGAAGTTTTACTGATATTTCAAGATTGGTGACTCATGGAATCTTTTAATATCAACAGTTAGTTATTGAGTTTCAAAGTTAGTGTACACGGAATATTGATTTACACTATTGATTTTGAGAGTATTTGGAAATCAAATTTTCTTAAATTGATGTTCAGGAAGAACAAGTGAGTCACTTTTAATCACTTTCGTTTGATCACTTTAGCAGTTACCTATATCTAATTGGTATATTATTGTCAAAACGTTTGAAGAGGCTTTTAAAATCAATTGATCCAAGTGGAAACTTGAAGCTGTATTTTACTTATAGATCTCAGAAGATTGAGTGTAATGGAGAAATAACATTTTAGAAAACGTAGGTGATAACGAAAATACCCCTGATTAAAGGAGGAAAATGGTTCTGCAAGATTTTCCTATCATGCTAAATATGTTTTCGTGAAACAAGTCCATTAATCAATTCACATCGATATACTTATATAGTAATTTGGTCTGTAGGGAATAATTAGAGTTACAATGTATTGATTATAGCTACGATGATGAACACGCTTCCAGAATTCCCATCACCTCTTCACCTTTGCAACACAAAAAAATAACTTTTGCGATCGGATACATCAGAGGTAAGATAACTCCAATGCAGACTCTTAGAACTGTTTCTGGTTTTCATCAAAGAAAGGGAACCAAAAGTCACATAAGTTCTATGTTATTGAAATTCGTTTTGAAAAAGCAATAAAGAAAAATAAAAATCACCACCGACAATCGAAAAATGCGTTAGATATTTTTCGCGTCTACTCTACTAACTAAACTAAGTAATTCCTGACTTAAACATACATTTGTACTCTAGTCGTCACATTAGCTTGCAAGTTATTTATAGGTGATCATCGACATCCAGCACTGTGAAATTTGAAGAACAGTTTCTCGTAACCACCTGACTTGAATAGGGAAAAAATTATTTTAATTCGCCCAACAGTCCAAACTCAATTGTACGTTGCAAAGTATCACTGAAACGAGGATTAAAATAAGTTTCGAACGAGTGCTTAAAAAGTCAGAAAACTTGTTAATGAGAATTTGAAATAGCCATGTACTGTAATATAACATAGAGTGTTGCCAAGAGTGTTTGTATTTGCCGTGTCTGGATTGAGTAGAAAAACCCAGATATAAAAAAGGAAAAATTTCAATGCAAATGTCAAGTCTATTGCATAGTTTCTGGTTATCTACACTGGTTTGGATCATTAGAAAAGCTAATCTAGCTCTTCATGGCAACGCATTTTGGATTTTATTACGACACCAAGTCTAATGGTACTTATCGATGCTTATCTTTGAAAGGCTTGCAATTTACCATATATTTGATTTCATTTTTGTTAAGAGCATATCCGTAATGGCTTATCGTCTGTTTCCTTTCTACGTCAGAAGACAGACTTTCTGTTGAAAAAATTACAGTTTCGTTGACTATTAAACATTTTAAATCTGTTGGGGGTTTCTGTAGGATACTTGTATCCTGCATTTTTGAAGCAATTTTGTAAGCAATTTGGTAATATACATTGATATGCCTCATGCTTTAGGCATAGCACTAATATAAATCAACAAATAACAACGGATTCAAATTAATTCAATTCAATGTGGCTCGTAGTTTCAAAGAAAACTGGAACTTTTCTGGACAACTCTGCAAAGAACTTTAAACCTTTATCTTATTATAAAAGAAATTGTGAAGATAGAAAACTTTTACAATCCTCGCTAACTGCACCTATTGAATGGACCATACTTTAATTTACGACTGTTAATATTTTTTGATTTAGGGGAGTTTTACCCTTGACGATATATTAAAATTATGTTTAGATTTTGTTTAGGCTTACTCTTTTTTAGTTAAATAATTCTTCAGGTATGCAGTTCTTTTAATTTTGTATAGAGATGAACAAATACAAGGAATTGTTACAAAAATCGTTAATAGTAATTATAATTGTAATTATTATTATCGGTTATCCAAGATTGATATTCGTTAGTGCAACCAATTGATATATTAAAGCCTTTGACAAAGCTGAAGAGGTATTCACGTACGGTTTTTACTCAAGTACAGGAACTTTATTCGTAATAGCGGTAACAATTGCAAAGGCGAGTGTATTCGCTCATGTCTTTAGTCTTATGAGGTTGCGATAAAGCCTGTTTTGAAAGAAAAACCGTTTTTAAAGACCTGTTGTAAAGACCTAAGCGAAAGAACTCTGAATGCTTAGATCTTAATCAACAATGCTTTAATGGTATTTAATCCAGATACATGAACACTTCAGTCTTGTACTTTAATTCCTGGACCAGGGGGGTAAATCACTCAACACAAAAAGAAAATAAGTTTTTGTTCTCACAATAGCGATTCATGGGGATAAAACAATACGTACATTAAGACTGGAGTTAGATTTTTAGAGTTGACGATTCCCAAATCTAAACTATCTATATACCATTAATTGTTATCCAATTATCATAAAGAATAAAAATGTACCCCTTTAAGGAGTACGGTTTCTTTATATATCTAGTTCGACATGCGATACAACAAAAAAGTGCAGAGGTTGCATTTTGTAGCTTTAATAACTAACCTTAGACATTTTTATTGGCAACAAAGTAAGGAAGCAGTAAGTTCATATGCGTTTAAAGCCTGAATTAGTTTGATTATGCTGTTTGTGGTATCAAGTTAACTACGAATACAGGCATTAGCAGGTGTTTTTCTACTGCCTTCAGGGAATAGATAAGACATCATGGCTTCATAACTCTATTTTAGGCGTATGATGAATTATTTTATCTTTTTTATGATGCTTGGCGTCTAAGCCGAGTAAATAATCCCATGATACAAAGGTCCACTGCACCTTCCACTTCAGCTGGTCCAATATTGTATTCTGACTCAGTCATTTTCCCCTTATTTCTTGAGTTGCCAATGGCGAACACTTTTGTAAGTACCTATAATCTCCATCCGCTAATCTTAGAAAATTAAAATTAAATTAAAGTCGCAGAGGGTTACATAACGTAGCGGAAGATGAGAGAAACGTTTTGGCTATTTTCACACTAGAGGTGGTAAGCTTGAAAAATACTAATAGGCGGTAATTGTACGTCAATCATCAAGCTTCAAGCTACACAGGCAGGGGTCTTTTCTCTTTTGAGGTACATTTTGAAAGACACAAAACTGTCTTATAATTTTTGTAAAAACAATTGTCGGTATTGAAATACGTCAAGTATGAGATAAGGTTTTTCCAAGGTTTTACACTTTTATATATTTGAGTCATGAATATGAGGAGGTAAATCTTTGGTTCATGGAAACGAAGCAATCTTGGTACGTGAGATTTTTCATTCTGCTCTATTTATTCATGCCATGTAGTAAGTCATATTATCTCCCAAAACCTTATTCTATATTTGGTTACATTAATTTGAGGATTACATACGTCACCGAGATTACAGTTATTGTAGTTATAGTAGTTTAGATTATATATTTTAAACTCTATAATAAACCGGAGGTAGAATCTGACGGCCCACTGTTGCCGGTTTACTACAGATGGATCAATCTCAAGCATAAATGATGAGACTTTTGACAAGTGCAATAACTAGATGAAGTGAGGGACAATTTGCCCATAAAGAGTATTTCGTGACAAAAGAAAAAGCCTTTTTCAAATTATTTAGCATTTCTGTAATTAAAGTTTGACAAAGTAAATTGTATGGATAAGGTTATAGATATAAGAGGGTTTCTTGAGAGAAAAGGAATTTTGGCAATTAGGTATTATAATTCACTTTCCAATACTAATTTGGTTATTATACATTGACCAACTTTGCATTGTAAGAGCAAGAACTTTGCATCAGCAAGGACTCCTGGGATAGTACGCTGATAAGTCAAGTTAAATGAAGTCAAGTCTAAACTAACTGGGAGAGATGACGAAAAGCTTTTCAATAAACAAAATTAATTACCTTTTAAATTAATCTTGTATTCGGTCCAAAGTCAGTTTCCCCGTGCTATAAAACTAACTTCTGAGATTAATTTCATCATTATTTTGTAGAGTAGACTTTGTGCATTATGATAAAAGGAAAAACAATTTGAGTGTCAACAAACAATCATGGCAATATTCCAACTAACGCTCGTGTGAGATATAAAAAACAACTTGATCACATGGAAAAGACCGACTTTAGATCAACAGAGGAGAGCACAAAACCATGACAATACAGTAAGGGTAAGCCTCTGGAGAACGAACAACTACCACACAATTTTAATTTAGCTTTATACAAGTCATTAACGTTTTGATGGACCAAAGTTTTTTGCACAGGTACCATGGATTAAAGATTTAGCAGACCCTTCTTTATTTCAAAGTTGTCTCTTTTGGCTTAAGTGCCACTGTAAACAAATATAGCATCGTATACTGGCTGCCAGACACGTTACTTGTAATCAAGTGTGGCCATCTCCATGACAACATAAAGTGCAATTAAAGTTAGCACACATGTGCATGTAAAGATTAACCACATTGCGTAATGAATTTGAGTCATGCCGATCCACTAATTAAAATGGTTTTGATATATTTATTTTCATTTGTTGTTATTGGTTGCCAAAACAAACTAGAACCAACATTCGAATGGTCCAAAATCCTTTGTTGGGAAAGAATTTCGTATAACTTTGATAATAGCAGTCATTTAAATATGATGAAAGCGACCAGTAACTTTGATGATAATAAACGGCACTATAACTGATGTAACCATGGTAAAGCTATAACTGATGTAACCATGGTAAAGTACCTGCTATAAACTCATTCCTAGATAACCGTTGTAGCACGTTCATAGCGGAAGGATCACGTAATGGCTGTTATTGTCATACACATGTTGAACAAAATATATGGTGTCATTTCGGGGACGTTACATACTTTAAAGAAAGAAACTGTCGCGGGAAGAAAACTGTGACGGGAAGAAACTGTCTCGCCTCGCCAGTTTGTTTTTGGCCCGTTCGCGACAGTTTATTTCCGCGACTTTTAAATTTTGTCAGAAAAATTTCAACACAGTTATTAATTTTTTAAATAATGTGCTTTTTATTGTAAATTTTCCCATTTGAAGTATCAGTGACATAACATACTTTTAATTTTCGAAAAACTATTATTTGGTTTTGTTTTGGTTTTGTTTAAGGTTCGGTATTTGCGGAGAGAAGAGACCAAAAAAGTTACTCGCCCAGTAATTCGCACAGTTAATTCCCGCGACAATTAAATTTTCCAGCGTTCGCGACAGCTAATTCCGGCGACAGTTAACACACAAAAATATAAAAGAATTCGCGACTTTTAGCGACAGTTTCTTCCCGCGACAGTTTCTTCCTTTAAAGCAGGGTCTTTGTAAAGTATTGTCAGGAATCGCCGCTGTTAGTCTATTGTTCTGTGAATTCGATGTCTCGACCACGGCCTGGATGGCCGGTGCCAGCAACGCCTGGGTGGTCGGCGGCGCGCGCTCGTCGAGCGGTCGGCCGCTGCTCGCCAACGACCCCCACCTCACCCACATGCTCCCCGGCCTGCTCTACCAGCAACACCTGCGCACGCCCGACCTGGACGTCATCGGCGTGACCATGCCGGGACTGCCGTACGTGCTGGCCGGACACAACGCCGACGTCGCCTGGGGGATGACCGCGGCGGTGGCGGACGTCGTCGACCTGTACGTCGAGAAGACCTCGCCCGAGCACCCCGGCCAGGTGCTGACCTCCGACGGATGGCAGCCGATCGTCGAGCGCGAGATCACCGTTCACGTGCGCGAGGGCGACCGGCTCGAGCCGCAACGCTTCACCCTGCGCCGGACCCCCAACGGCGTCCTGCTCGACGATCTCTACCCGGGGGTGCTGCCCGAGTGGGCGCCGATGATATCGCTGCACTGGGACACGGGCTCGTCGGCGGGATCGATCGCCGCGTTCGGTCGGGCCGACCGCGCCACCGACGTGGAGGAGCTCCGGCGTGCGCTGTCGGAGGTGGTGACGCCGCCGACCACCTGGACCACCGCCGGTCGCGACGTGATCGCCCAGTTCACCACCGGCTGGATTCCCGACCGGACCCATCACCGAGGCACCTTTCCGGCGCCCGGCTGGAGCGATCGCTACGTCTGGAAGGAGCTGTTCGACGCCTCGGAGGTGTACCGGGCCGTCGGCGGCGACCGGGCGCGCTTCGTTCACGCCAACAACCTGTTCAGCGAGCCCGGTCGTCACGCCCAGCTTCTCCAGGTCGACAGTGCCCCCGAGTACCGTCACGATCGGATCGCCCACCTGCTCGACGCCACCGCCGTGCACGACGCCGACAGCTTCAACGAGATCCACCACGACCTGTGGCTCGGGCGAGCGGCCGCCTGCCTGCCCCCGATGGTGTCCGACCTCCGGGCCGTGGAGCTGGACGAGCTGGAACGCCGGGCGCTGGAGCTGCTGGAGGGCTGGGACTTCGTGGCCGAGCCCGATTCGGCGGCCGCCGCGATCTTC
Organism: Alatinidae sp. Z8VKAUB7J3; assembly: GCA_010016025.2. Lineage (NCBI taxonomy): Eukaryota > Metazoa > Cnidaria > Cubozoa > Carybdeida > Alatinidae > Alatinidae sp. Z8VKAUB7J3. Next base: position 14,795,537 of record JAAAKM020000498.1, read on the forward strand.
TTCACGGCCTACCGCGAGGCGGTGCTGCGAGCGCTCGCCGACGAGGTCGACGCCAACGGTCTCCGCTTCCTCCTCTCGCGCCGCTACTTCACGAACATGTCGGACCTCTGGCTGCAGGACGCCGACCACGTCGTCTGGGACGATCGCACCACGGAGGAGAGGGAGCGGCGCGCCGACGCGATGGCCGAGGCGTTCGGGAGTGCGATCGCGGCCCTCACCGACTCCCAGGGGGCCGACCCCACGGCCTGGCGCTGGGGGAGGCTGCACGAGATCCGTCCGCAGCACGCGCTCGGCTCCCAGGAGGCGCTCGCCGGCCTGTTCAACCTGCCGACCTCGGAGTCCGGCGGTGGGCTCGATTCGGTCTGGAAGACCCAGTTCGACCTCGCTCACGAGGAGCGCCCGTTCCAGGTCACGGCCGGGCCGGTGGTGCGTCAGATCATCGATCTGGGAGATTTCGCCGACAGCCGCTGGGTGCTCGACACGGGCGCGTCGGGGTGGCCCTCCTCACCTCACTACGGCGACCAGCACGAGCTCTGGAGGCGCGGCGAGACGGCGCCGATGCTGTACGACTGGGACGCGATCGAAGCGTCCGCCACGGCGGTGCTCGAGCTCCGATGAGCCGTGGGCGCGGGCGGCCTCGGGCCGTCCGCGCCCGATCGGTCCGACCCCTCCAGAAGCGGCTACAATGCCGGCCTCGACGCACCCGGAGAGGCGGAGGAGGGGACCGTGAGGACCACGCGAACGAGCACTCGCTGGGCGATCGTGATGCTGGCCGCGACCGCGGCCCACGCCGAGCCCGATCCGGCCGCCGCCGAGGCGCGCCTGCTGACCGGAGCCCGTCAGCTCATCCTGGAGGGGAAGCGCTCGGGCGAGGGGTACTTCAGCGCCGATGGCACCCGCATGGTGTTCCAGAGCGAGCGCGAGCCGGGCAACCCGTTCTTTCAGATGTACGTGCTCGATCTCGCGCTCGGCGACGTGGAGCGCGTCTCTCCCGGGATCGGCAAGACCACCTGCGGCTGGCTCCATCCGACCGAGCCGCGGGTGCTGTTCGCCTCCACCCACGACGATCCGGACGCCGTCCGCAAGCAGGAGGAGGAGCTCGAACGCCGCGCGAGCGGGACCCAGAGCCGCTACTCCTGGAGCTTCGACGACCAGTTCGAGCTATACGAGTTTCTCGGCGGCAACGAGTACCGACGGTTGACCGAGGCGCCGGGCTACGACGCCGAGGGCTCCTACTCGCCGGACGGTCGCTGGATCGCGTTCGCGTCGAACCGGTCCGGCTACGTCGACGGGCTGGGGGAGGCGGAGCGCGAGCGACTGGCGATCGATCCGCAGTGGTTCGTCGATCTGTACATCATGCGCGCCGACGGCAGCGACGTGCGCCGCCTCACCGACACTCCCGGCTACGACGGCGGTCCGTTCTTCAGTCCCGACGGTGAGCGCATCGTCTGGCGGCGCTTCTCCGAGGACGGTGCCGTCGCCGAGATCTGGTCGATGCGCACCGACGGCACCGACGCCCGCCAGCTCACCGAGCTGGGGGTGATGTCGTGGGCTCCGTTCTACCATCCGAGCGGCGAATACGTCATCTTCGCCAACAACGCCCACGGCTTCGGGAACTTCGAGCTCTACCTGGTCGACGCCGACGGAGCGCGCGAGCCCGTGCGGGTCACCCACACCGAGGGGTTCGACGGCCTGCCCGTGTTCACTCCCGACGGCGCCCGGTTGGCGTGGACCAGCAAGCGGGGCGGCGGGGCCGGGGCGCAGATCTTCATGGCCGACTGGAACGACGCCGCCGCGCGGGCCGCGCTCGCTCTCGACGTGGCCGGCGAGGCCGTCGCGACCGCTCCCCCCGAGCTGTCGCAGACCGCGAGCGACGTGCGGGCCGACGACCTGCGATTGCACGTCGGCTATCTCGCCTCCGAGGCGCTCGAGGGGAGGATGACCGGCTCCGAGGGCGAGCGGCTCGCCACCGAGTACGTCTCGCACGTGTTCCGGGGCCTCGGGCTGGCTCCGTCGGGAGACGACGGTGGCTGGTTCCAGGAGTTCGAGTTCACCTCGGGCGTCTCCCTCGACGCCGGCAACCGTCTCCAGATCGAGCTTCCGGACGGCACCGCCGTGGACCCGGTCGTCGATCTGGACTGGCGTCCGCTGGGGTTCTCGGAATCGGGCCCGGTTCCGTCGGCGCCGGTGGTGTTCGCCGGCTACGGGATCGTCGCCCCCGAGGCCGACGGCCGACCCCGTTACGACTCCTACGGCGAGGCCGACCTCGAGGGCAAGTGGGTGCTGGTGCTGCGCTTCATGCCGGAGCGCGGCGAGTCGGGCCTGCGTCATCAGCTATCGCGCTACTTCGCGCTGCGCTACAAGGCGATGCTCGCGCGCGAGCGCGGTGCCGCCGGTCTGCTGGTGGTCACCGGCCCCGGCGCCGAGGCGCGTGACGAGCTGGTGACGCTCGGCTCCCGAACGGTCGCCGGCAGCGCCGCCGGTCTGCCGGTGGTGTCGCTCACCGACGCGACCGCCCGATACCTGCTCGACGGCGCGGACGAGACGCTGGGCGAGCTCCAGCGGCGGCTCGACGAAGGGGAGACAATCGCACCGTTCGAACTGCCGGGAGTGCGCGTGTCGGCCGACGTGTCCTTGCTGCGGGAGCGCGCCCGCGGTCGCAACGTGCTCGGTCGCCTGGTGGTGGGGGACGCGCCGAGCTCCTCCGTGGTGGTGGTCGGCGCTCACGTCGACCACATCGGCCGGGGTGAGGTCTCGTCGTTGGCGACCGGAGACGAGCGCCAAGCCGTCCACTACGGTGCCGACGACAACGCTTCGGGCACCGGCGCCGTGCTCGAGATCGCCCAGTACCTCACCTCGCTGGCGCGCTCCGGTCGACTCGAAGGTGGGCGCGATCTGGTGTTCGCCGCTTGGTCCGGCGAGGAGCTCGGGGCCCTCGGATCGGCCCACTACGTCCGGCAGCTCGATCTCGAGCCCGACGCGGCTCCGAGGGCGATCGCGGCCTACCTGAACCTGGACATGATCGGTCGGTTCGACGGCTCGGTCTACCTGCAGGGCACGGGTTCCAGCCCGATCTGGCCGCGGGAGATCGAGCGCCGCAACGCTCCCATCGGCCTGCCCGTGGTCCTCCAGGACGACGCCTACCTGCCGACCGACACCACCTCGTTCTACGTCGCCGGCGTCCCGATACTCAACGCCTTCACCGGCTCGCACACCGACTACAACACGCCGCGCGACACCGCCGACCGGATCGACTACGACAGCGCCGCGAAGATCTCCCGCCTGATGGCCCTGGTGGCCCGCTCGCTGTCGCTCTCCGACGACGAGCCGGAGTACGTCGCGGTCGAGCCGGCCGCTCGCCAGGAGCGGGCGGCGCTGCGCGCCTACCTGGGAACGGTGCCGGAGTACGGCGGCAGCGACGTCGTCGGCGTCCTGCTGGGCGGTGTGGCCGCCGAAGGGCCGGCCGAGCAGGCGGGGGTGCGTGCGGGCGACGTCATCGTCGAGCTCGACGGTGCGACCATCAACGACATCTACGACTACACCTACGCGCTCAACGCGATCGTGATCGGAGAGCCGGTGGAGATCGTCGTCGTGCGCGACGGCGAGAGGATCGCCCTCGAGATCACCCCGGGCTCCCGCGACTAGACGTCGAGCGCTCCATCCACGAAACTGTCAGGAGGGTCCTCGATGCCGTCCTTTCGATCCGCTCGTGCCTGCCTGCTGCTCGCTCTGACCGTCTCCCTCGGCGTCCACGCCGCCGATCCACCCGGCCAGCCGACCGCCCCCGACCATCCGGGCTCGTCGGTCTACGCCTACTCGGGAATCGCCCCGGCATCCTACCGACTGCGACGCACCGAGGGCTTCCTGGTCTATTTCACCGACATCGTCTACGCCGTGCCACAGGGCGAGCCGCCCCCGAACGGATTTCCGGTGCTGGCGTTCCATCCTGGGAAGACGTTGTCCGATCCGTTCTACTATCAGGATCTGCTCGTTCACGTCGCCCGGAAGGGCTACGCCGTGATCCTCGTCGACGCCGAGAACAGCGTCGTCGACTGTCGGCACGACCGGATGGCGGATGATTTCCTCGCCGCGGTCGACGACGTGGTGCGCAACCGTATCCCGTCGCTCGTCGATCCGGGAGCCGTCGCCTTCGCGGGCCACTCGATGGGAGCGAAGGTGGTGTCGATGGCGGCCGGCATGACCGCGAGCCCGAGCTACGTCGAGCCCACCTTCGTGGTGGCGATGGCGTTCTCGGACGACGACGCCTTCTGCGACAATACCGCCTACGATTTCACTCCCGGCGTCCCGGCCGACGTCGCCTTCACCCTCGTGCGCGGCGCCGACGACACGGTGGTGTCGGAGCAGGACTCCTTCGACCTGTACGACTCGATGCCACAGGTGACCATCCGACAGATCCTTCGTCTCGAGACCTTCGACGACTACGCGCCGGCGCTGGTCGCCGACCACGCCCTGCCGATGACCTCCGGCTGTGTGCCCCTGGTGGGGGAGTGCGGCGAGGTCGACGCGCTCGATTGGTACGGGAGCTGGAAGTTCGTCGTGGGCGGCCTCGGGTTCCACTTCTCGGGCGGCGATCCGACCTGGCTGTACGGGGTTGCCCGGATTGATGGTGGGGTGGATTCTGATGGAATCCCGCTCCTCCACACCATCGAGCGCCAGTCGTTCTAGGGACTTCGCCGGCCCTGACGGAACGGCTTGCCGCAATCCGTCGGGGCCTCGGTGTTTTTCGTAGTCGCTGCCCGTGTTTCCCCTATACTGAATGCGTTGCCGACGAGCCACGGGAGTTGTTTCCCGTTCGCCCCTCGAGATGGCCGTCGTCGGTAGCGATGGGAGGGGGAACAATGCGACGAAGAAGAGTGCTTTTCGGCGCCGTCTGGCTGACCTGCGGCGCCGTTTTGGCTAGCTCGATAGATGGGGTCGTCTTTCTGGACTTCGACCGAGACGGTATTCGGGACCTCGACGAGCCTCCGCTCGTGTTCGGCGGAGCCGACGGCGGGCTCGGGGTCAGTTTCGCCTGCAAATCGCTGCCTCAGGGGCGGTTCCGCGCCGGCAACGCCGCCGTCGATCCGATCTCTGGCGAGCTCGCCATCGGCGTCCCCCAGCGCCCGGGAGAGCTGCTGTCGAGCTGTCTCGTGGGGATCGACGGCAGCACCACGCTGGAGGCGCTGCGGCTTCGGGTCAGCGGAGCCGCGGCCACGGTGGTCGACGTCGCTCCGGGAACGCTGGAGACGGTCGAGCTCGCGGTCATCTTCCAGGACGTCGGCATGAGCGGGCGGGTCTGGCACGACGACGACCTCGACGGCGTCTACGAGCCCGAGCAGGGTGAGGTCGGCGTCGCCGACGTGGTGATCACGAACAAATGCACCGGTGGCGGGCTCGGCAACCTCGAGGCCGAGGCCGTCACGGAAGGCGACGGAACGTACTTCTTCGGCCTGGAGATGAATGCGGACTCCTTCAACAAGTGCAATCTGAGGCTCTCGGGGGACCAGGAGCCACTGGAGGGTCTCGAAGCGACGACGCCGACCAAGATCACGGTCTGGGAGGTCCTGGCCGGCGACTCTCTGTTCCAGCTCGACTTCGGGGTCGGGCCAGCGTCGTCCGGGGCTCTCGGTGCGACGGTGGCCGCCGCCCGGGTGGAGGAGTAGGCGATGAGACACGCTCGCAGCTCCGGGCCGTCGCGGCACGTCGTCCTCGTCGGCGCTCTCCTCTCGCTCGTCGCCGCCCCCACGTTCGCTGCGGTCGGGGTGGTGCAGAACGTCAAGCTGTTCTCCGACAATCCGATCGACAGCGCCGGCTTCGGGGTGGCGTCGGCCATCCTCGACGACACCGCGATCATCGGCGCCTGGGGCGACGACGCCGCCTGTCCCGAGGACCCGCTCTGCTTCTCCGGCGCGGCCTACGTGTTTCGGCATGACGATGCCGCCGGTGGATGGCTGCTCGACACCAAGCTGCTGCCGGACGACCCGACCCCGGACGCTCGCTTCGGTCACGACGTGGCGGTCTCGGGTGAGACCCTCGCCGTGGGGGCCTACCGGACGACCGACGCCGGCGCCGACACCGGCGCCGTCTACCTGTTCGAGCGCGACCCGGTGGACGCGAGCTGGGGTCAGGTGACTCGATTGGTCGGCGACGAGCCGGCCGCGGGCCGCCAGTTCGGCTTCGCGCTCGACGTCGACGGCCTGGTGCTGGCCGTCGGAGCCCCGATCGAGGAGGGGGGCGGCGCCGTCCACGTGTTCGAACGTGAGGGCGGGCTGTGGACTCAGACCGCGCGCCTCCAGCCGGACGACGTCGAGGGGCTCGATCTGTTCGGGTTCTCGGTGGAGGTCGACGGGGACCGTATCGTCGCTGGCGCGCCTCTGGAGGACGAGGCGGGTCTGGGGGCCGGGGCGGTGTACGTGTTCGAGCGCTCCAGCGAGGGCACGGGCTGGGAGCAGGTGTCCAAGCTCACCGCCTCGGACGGCGACTCGCTCGATCTGCTCGGCGGCGCCGTGGCGCTCGACGGTCCCAATCTGCTGGCCGGTGCGGCCGGCTCCGACGGGATCACGGACGACGGCGGCGCGGCCTACCTGTATGTCCGCTCTCCTCAGGGAGGAGGAGGGTGGGAGGAGACCGAGCGGCTGGCCTCCGAGGAGCCGCAGCTCGGGCTGTCGTTCGGGGTCTCGGTCGGGCTCGACGGTCCGCTGGCGGTGTTCGGTGCCTACGGCGAGATGACGGCCGGGGACGACGCCGGTGCGCTGTACGTGTTCGAGCAGGTCGACGGCGTGTGGGGGCAGCTCGGCAAGCGCGTCCCCACCGGGCTCGAGGCCGGTGACCTGCTCGGCATCTCCGTGGCGGTCGCGGACGACCGCATCGTCGGCGGTGCGACGGGGGATGACGACGGTGGGGAGTCGGCTGGCGCGAGCTACCTGTTCCAGGCGGTCGACGCTCCGATCCTGGTGGTCGACGACGGCTGCGGTGAGGTGGAGCTGACCGTGCTCGGCGCTCGCCCCTCGGGGGACGTCGAGGTGTGGTGGTCGGCGACCGCCGGTGCCGGCACTCTGCCGTCCGGGCCGTGTTCCGGGACGGCGGTGGATCTCGCCCAGCCGAGCGTCGCCCGGAGCCTCGGTACCGACATCTTCGGCGAGCTGAATCGTTCGGTCACTCTGCCGCCGTCGCTGTGCGGTGGCAGCCTGCAGGCGGTCGATCTATCGACCTGTACGGTGAGCAACGTGGAGCTGGTGCAGTGACGTCCCGGTCGTACGGTCCGCCCTCGGCGGGCCGTACGACCTCGCGCATCCGGCCTAGTGGACTCGCACCGGAGAGGCGCTCTCCTCGTCCTGCTCGTAGGGGTGGGAGAGGACGAAGTAGTACAGCGGCGTCCGTTCGCCCTCGGCCTCCGAGATCAGCTCGAAGACGTACTCCTTCTCGTACTCGTCCACCGAGCCCTGCACGTAGGTGATCGAGTCCGGCTCCAGCAGCAGCTCTCCCTGCAGACTCTTGCCCCGGATCACCTGCACGACCAGCGTGCCGTGCGACTCCGAGGCGAGGTGCCAGTGGAGGTCTTCGTGGTCGTACAGGACCGCCTCCGGAGTGCCCGCCCGGACGATGCAGTTCGGGTGCGCCAGCAGCCAGCTCCAGAAGGGCTCGAAACCGAGCGTGACCGGCTCTTCCATACTCTCCTCGGGCAGCGTCCGGAGTGGGCCGCCGGTTCGGTCCTGTCAGAGCTCAGACGCGCGGCTCCTCGGCCGGCGCGAGCGCGTCGCCGTAGCGCCGCCGGATCGGCTCGACGACGGTGGCGAGGAAGGTGTCGACCTGCGCCGGAGCCAGACCCACGTAGGCATCGGGATCGAGGATGGCGTCGAAGTCCACTCCGGAGAAGGCCGGCTCGCGCGCGAGCCGCTCGATGAGGTCGTTCGGCCGACCCTCGCTCTTGACCCGATGGCCCGCCTCCTGGCTGTGGCGTCGGATCAGCTCGTGCGCCTCCTGCCGGTCGGCCCCCTGGCGCACGGCCGCCATCATCAGGTTCTCGCTCGCCATGAACGGCAGCTCCGCCATCAGGTGCGAGCGGACGGTGTGCTCGTAGACGACCAGGCCCGAGGTGACGTTGTGCATCAGGTCGAGCGCGCCGTCGAGCGCGAGGAAGGCCTCGGGGAGAGACAGCCGGCGGTTGGCCGAGTCGTCCAGAGTACGCTCCAGCCACTGCGTGGCGGCGGTCTGCAGCGCGTTCGGCGCCAGCGACATCACGAATCGAGTCAGGCCGCTGGCCCGCTCGCAGCGCATCGGGTTGCGCTTGTAGGGCATGGCGCTGGAGCCGATCTGTGACGCTCCGAACGGCTCCTCCAGCTCCTTGCGATTGGCGAGCAGCCGGATGTCGTTGCACATCTTGTGGATCGCCGCCGCCACCACGGCGAGGGCATTGAGCACCTGGGCATCGACCCCGCGCGGGTAGGTCTGGCCGGTGACCACGTAGCGCCGCTCGGGTTCGAAGTCGAGCTTCTGCACGACCCGCCGGTCGAGCTCCTCGACCTTGTCGGCATCGCCGTCGAACAGCGCCAGGAACGACGCCTGGGTACCGGTGGCTCCCTTGATGCCCCGCAGACGCAGTCGGTCGATGCGCCACTCGACGTCGTCGAGCGCGAGTGTGAGGTCGTAGGCCCAAAGCGTCGCGCGCTTGCCGACGGTCGTCGGCTGCGCGGGCTGATAGTGGGTGAACCCGAGCGTCGGCAGCGAGCGGTGGCGAGCAGCGAAGGTCCCGAGCGCGTCGATGACGTTCGCCGTCTTGACGGCGACGATGCGGAGCGCGTCCCGGATCTGAAGGAGCTCGGTGTTGCAGTTGACGAACTGACTCGTCGCTCCGAGGTGGATGATCGCCCGTGCCTCGGGAGCGAGCTCCCCGAGGGCGTGGATGTGGGCCATGACGTCGTGGCGCAGATCGCGCTCCAGCTCGGCGGCCCGCTCGAAGTCGATGTCGTCGAGGTGGGCGCGGAGCGCTTCCACCTGAGAGGCCTCGATCTCCAGCCCGAGCTCGCGCTCCGCCTCGGCGAGGGCGAGCCACAGGCGTCGCCAGGTCGAGTGTTTGCGCTGGGGGCTCCAGATCTCGCGCATCGGCCGCGAGGCGTTGCGGGTGGCGAGCGGCGAGACGTACTCACGATTCGGGTCGCGCGGATGGCTCATGACGGTGTTCCTCGTCGAGCCCATAGGTTAACCGGTCGGGCCGTCCGACGGTCGGGCAGCCCGGGGGCGGGCGAGAGGCGGGGAGGCGTCCCCCCCCCGGGGAGATACGGGATCAGTGGGCGGCCTCGCGAGCGATCCGCTCGACCTCGCTCCAGACGCGCAGCAGGTTGCCGGAGCAGATCTTCCCGATCTCGGACTCGTCGTAGCCGCGGCGGAGTAGCTCGGCGATCAGGTTCGGGTAGCCCGAAACGTCCTTCAGGCCGGTCGGCAAGGTGTCGCCCACGCCATCGTAATCGGAGCCGATGCCGACGTGGTCGATGCCCGCCAGCTCGACCACCCGGTCGATGTGATCGGCGACGTCGGTGACGTCGGCGAAGGCGCGCGGACGATCGACCCAGTACTGCTCGGACCAGGCCTGGAGGTCGGCGTGATCGGACTCCAGGCCGGTTCGCTCCTGGTACTCTCTCCGGCGCTCCCAGTACTCGGAGGACTGCTGGCGCGCCGCGTGGGTCAGGAACACCGAGCCGAAGTTGACGTGCAGGACGCCGCCGTTGTCGCCGAGACGCCGGATCCGATCGTCGTCCAGGTTGCGCTCCCAGTCCGGCGTGAAGTGACGACAGGACGAGTGCGACGCGATCACCGGCGCCCGGCTCAGCTCCATCACGCGATCGAAGGCGGCATCGGAGATGTGCGATACGTCGATCATGATGCCGAGCCGGTTCATCTCGGCGACGACCTGCTCGCCGAACGGGCTGAGCCCGTTCCACTGGCGCTCGTCGGCGTAGGACGAGTCACAGATCCGGTTGTTCTCGGAGTGGGTCAGCGTCATGTAGCGGACGCCGCGCTCGTGGAAGTGCCGTAGGGCGGCGAGCTCGCCCTCGATGGCGACGCCGTTCTCGATGCCGAGGGCGAGGCCGACCCGCCCGTCGCGGAAGCTGGCGCGCGCGTCGTCGACGCTCGACACCACGGTGAACTTGTCCGGGTGGCGGGTCGCCATCGCCTCGACCATGTCGATCAGCTCGTCCGCCTTGGCGCGTCCGCCACCGGTCCGCTGGAACGACGACGGCACGTAGATCGACATGAACGGCACGTCGAGCCCGCCCTGCCGTGCGCGCGGATAGTCGAAATCGACACCCTCGGCTGCGACCCCGAGATCCTGCATGCGGTCCTCGAGTCGGTACGGGGCGTCGATGTGAGTGTCGACGATGATCAGCTCTCGCGCCAGCCGGGCGGCTCGCGCCTCGATCGTCTCTTCCGTCGGTGTCATCGGGGTCTCTCCACACGCGATCGCGAGGAGCAGCGGTAGCGCGACGAACGCCGGCCCGTCACGTCGGGAGCGGGCCGGGCGTGGCGGGCGCGTCGGAGTGGTCTCGGGTCGCGACAAGGCGATCTCCAACGCCGAGCGGCGTCGCGTCCGGCCCGTGTCGGCCCCGAGGGCTCTAGGCGCGGACCGTCTCCGCGAGCTGCTTCGGCAGTGGGAAGTGGACGTTTTCGTCGAGCAGGGCGACCTCGCGGATCTCGGTCGACGGGTAGCGCCTGGAGAACCAGGCGATGACGTCCTGCACCAGGTACTCCGGGGCGGAGGCTCCCGAGGAGATGCCGACGCTGTCGATCCCCTCGAACCACTCGGGGCGCAGATCCTGCGGACCGTCGATCAGGTGGGACGGCTTGCCCGCGCGCGCTCCGATCTCGCACAGGCGAGTCGAGTTGGAGCTGTTGGCCGAGCCGATCACGAGCAGCATGTCGACCTCGGGCATGAGCGCGTGGACCGCTCGCTGACGGTTCGTGGTGGCGTAGCAGAGGTCGCCGTCCTCCGGTCCCTTGATACGCGGGAAGCGACGCTTGAGCGCCTCGATCGTGCCGCGGGTGTCGTCCATCGACAGGGTCGTCTGGGTGGTGTACGCGAGGTCGGAGTCGTCGAGATCATCGAGCGCCTCGACGTCCTCCGGGCTGCTCACGAGCACCACCTCGCCCGGGGCGAGCTGACCCATCGTCCCGATCACCTCCGGGTGCCCCTCGTGGCCGATCAGGATGACCCGGACCTGAACGCTGTCATGGCGCTGGACCGCCGAGTGGACCTTCTTGACCAGCGGGCAGGTGGCGTCGATCGACAGCAGCAGGCGGCGCTCGGACTCCTCGTAGACCGACTTCGGCACGCCGTGGGCGGAGAACACCACGACCGAGTCGGGTGGCACCTCGTCGAGCTCCTCGACGAAGATCGCTCCCTTGCGACGCAGGTCCTCGACGACAGTCCGGTTGTGCACGATCTCGTGCCTCACGTAGACCGGCTTGCCGTAGTGCTCGAGGGCCTTCTCGACGATGAGGATGGCGCGATCGACACCCGCGCAGAAACCCCGCGGGCTGGCCAGCAAGATCTTCACGATCACCTCCGGATCGGCAGTCTAGCACGGCACGGAGGGGCCGTCCGCCGGCCGGCGGACGGCCGCACGGGGTCAGGGGAGGGGGTCCCTCAGGCGCTGCTTGACCCACTCCCAGACCACCTGGTTGTAGTCGGCCTCCGGCCCGTCGCGTCGGCTGTCGACGCCGTCGACCAGGGTGGGCGAGTGTCGGTCGCACTCCGGCGGGAGGTCGGGCACGTCGTCGTCGTCGACGCACACCTCCCAGGCCATCGAGCTGCCGGCGCTGCCGGGCCCGAGCGGCTCGTGGTCGGGGAGCACCGCGTCGAGCTGATCGTGCATGACGTGACAGCCGCGCCGGTCGGGCGGCGCGTCGGCCGTGCCGTCGTCGCGCTCGGCGACCGCCTCGTACGGGAGCTCCAGGCTGCCGCAGCAGGTCGCGTCTCCGCTCGACCACAGGTCGAACAGAGGTGTCAGCACCCGCGTCGGGCCGACGTCGGGCCGGACGGCGTTCTCCGGGAGGTGCTCGAAGTCGGTCATCGGTGCGATGCGGGTGACGAACGGGTGCGGATCCCAGCCGACGGCATCGTGGTTCGAGGTGCAACCGGTGTTGGCGACCTTGCCGAACCAGCGGTGCAGCAGCCCGCTGTCCAGGATCGCTCCGGAGACGCGCTCCGAGTCGAGCCCGAGAGCGTAGGCCAGCGACATCGCCCCGACCGCCCCCGCGCTGGTGCCGTGCAGCAGCACGTGGCCGGTGGCGAGCCGCTCGCGCGCGTAGTGCAGGGCGGCGCGGGTGGCGAGCAGTCCGTCCACCACCCGGGGCAGCGGCGGGTCGGTGCCGAGCAGCGGATACGGATTGCCGGGATCCGGCTCGGTGAACGGGTCGAGCGCGACGCCGCTGTACAGGTCGTGGTCGCACATCGACACCATCAGGAAACGAAATCGGACGTCGGGTGTGTCGGGGTCCGACGACGCCGACACCACCCGATCGACGAGCCCCTGGCGCGTCCGCAGCGAGGCGAACAGAGCGACCGGGTTCTCCTCCTCCAGGGAACCCGGCTCGAGGCGGGGGAGGCCATCGCGGTCGAGGCACTCGGGCGGATAGTCCGGGTGGGGTGAGGACGACACGTGCAGGTCGTAGTAGTCCGGATCGCAGAAGTAGCTCGGCGGCGAGTAGCTGCCGGCCCGGGCCGGCGCGTGCGGGTAGTCGGGACCCGCCTGGCGGAAGTGTCCGGCCGCTCCGCCGTGGAGCCGGACCCACAGCGGTCGCATCACCGAGTCGACGGCGAGGTCCTGCCAGCGCTCGTAGGCGAGCACGAACGTCTGGTACTGCTCGTCGAAGCCGTCGCTCCAGCCGCAGGCGTAGGCGCGGTTGCGGTAGAACTCGACGCACCACTCCTGGCCCAGGTCGTCGCGCTGCACGCGGGTGCCGACGTAGTCGATCGCGGCGGTGGTGTACTCGGCCGCGGGGCCGGTGCTCCCGAGGTTGTGGATCTCTCCCGGCGGCAGATCCGGCGGCGCCGCGCAGCCGTCGGGTGAGCTCGCGAGAGCGCTGGTGGCGGCGAGCGCGGCGCAGACGACCCCCAGCGGTACGGCTCGGTCCATCGGTCCATCCCTCCACGTCCTGGCGACGGGCCCCGCCGAGGTGAAGCAAGCGTCCTGCCAGGGCTCGCGGAGCGACGAGGAGAGCGGACGAGGGCCGTGGGGAGGGCGATCGACGCGTGCGCCGTGGAGGAGCGGCGGCGTCCGAGGGGACGAGCGGTGTCCGGAGAGTCGACTCCGGGTGTCCGGACTCCGGACGCCCGGGCGCTAGCGCGAGTGCGGCGCGTCGGAGCCCGACAGGAACATCCCGAACGAGCTGGTGTAGCCGTGCAGGAAGGTGCGCCCCTGGACCGGTCCGACCTCGCCGTTGCAGAAGAAGCCACCGACGGCGATCGGTCCGACGTGCTCTCGGAACAGGCCGCTGTCGTGATCGGGGCGGCCGAACAGACCCTCGCCGCGACCCAGGCAGGAGAACATCAGGGCGCCGGCGGGCCTCTCGCTCGCGTCGCGTCGGCGGAGCAGGGCCTCGAGCTCGGCCCGGGAGGTCTCGGCGTCGCGCACGTGCAGCTGCACCACCTGTCGGGCCTCGACCGGAGCCCCGACCGCCAGCGCGCCGCTCGACCGCTCGATGCCGAGCAGATTGCGGACGAGGAAATCGCCCAGGCGGTACTCGAGCTCGCCGCCGCGCATCGACAGCCCCAGCAGCAGACCGGTTCGGAACAGCTCGGAGTCGCGCGGTGACAGGGAGTCGTAGACCTCCTGCAGCACGGCGGCCGGTGGACGGCCGTCGAGCTCGTGGATCCGGTTGTCCTCGGCCCGGGTCACGAACATCGGCTGTCCGACCGGCTTGCAGCCCTGGGCGACCAGGGTCTCCATCCGGATCGGCCCCGACAGCGCGATCGCCACCGCGCCGCCGGCGTGGACGCCGGCCGCGGAGTGGAGCGCGTGCTGGCCCGGCTGACGCCCGCCGCTTGCCAATCCACCCACCTTCGGTGTGTCCGGAAGCTCTCGATCGAGCGTGGCGATCAGCTTCTCGGCGTCGATGCTGAACGGATCCGCCACCATCACCAGGCCGCGCAACGCCCCCGGTCGGACGCCGGCCGCGTGTAGCGACCCGGCGACCCCGGTGCCCGACGACTCCAGGTCGCTCTGCGTCCAGTGCAGCGTGTGGACCTCGATCTCGGGGAGGACGGCGGCGGTGACGGCGAGGGCGCGCTGCCCCTCCAGCTCGCGCCCGCCCCCCACGACTCCCTGGGCGGAGCCGCCGACCAGGACAGCCTCGGGAAGCTCGCTCGCGAGGTGGGCGTGGAGTCGCTCGTGCTCGTGGATGCCATAGCCGGCAGCGAACACGAAGGCGACGTCGGGCGCGTCGTCGAGCAGATCGTGCCGCAGGGCGCGCACCGCCTCCTCGACGGCGTCCTCGGCGGTCGTCTGATCGGAGAACGTGGTCGTCCAGCGCACGCGGCACACCCCCAGGCTCGCTCCTGGCTCCATCTTAGCCGCAGATCGGGCCGGACGGGACGGCGCCGGTGACCGTGCGGGAGTTCAGGACTCCGCTTCCAGCACCAGACCGGGCGGCACCGAGTCTCCCAGCAGGGTCGCGGCCTCGGCCGTCCGGCGCTCGGTCACCCGCTCGATCGCGGCGCGTGCGTCGGCGTCGACGTCGTCGCGCTCGAAGCGCTCGAGGATGCGACCCCGGAGACCGTCGTCGACGTCGCGGGAACGATCGTCGGTTCGACGCGCGAGCGACACGAGGGTCTCGGTCGTCGGACCGTCGAGCGGCGCCTCCGCGGCGAGCAACGTGTCGATCCACGGCGCGATCGTCGCGGCGGACACGACCGTGTTCAGCGGGCCGTACAGCGGCTGGCGCGCGCCGAGGCGGGCGAGCGCCCAGAGATCTTGCCGGCTGGCGCGCCCGCGGTCGAGCGCCAGGAGAGGTCCCTCGGCCAGGCGTAGCTTGCGCTCGCCGTCGATCCGCTCGCAGCTCGCGGCGGCGAGCAGCATCTCGATCCTCTCCTGAGCGGCGAGCTTGCGGGCCGACCCGCCGCGCCTGCCGCCTTTCCGAGAGCGTCCCTCGCCGGGGCCGCCACGCTTTCTGTCGGCATTCAGGTCGCGTTCGAGCTGGTTGACCAGGTGGGCCTGCTGGCCGGCGTTGAGCCCGCCCGCGACCCGGCGCCAAAGCACCCACCACTCGGCCCGACAGCGGTCGCTCGACGGTCGGACCGTCCCCCTCGGAGCCAGCCGCCACAGCTCGCGCATGCGGTGGTCGTCGAGCGGAAAGCCGAAGCCGGGGCGCAGGCAGAAGCCGACCAGGTGCAGCCATCGCGCCTCGTGGGCGTCGCTCCGCTCACGGGTGGCGGCGAGCTCGAAGGCACGCTGCCAGAGCCGCCGGCTGGTCGCCAGGCTCCAGTCGTCGCGAGGCTGGCCGAGCCCGTGGGTCAGCAGGCGGACGACGTTCGCCGGATCGGGTCGCTCCGGGAGCTCCAGACCGGCCAGCGAGTCGGCGTCGACCGGGCCGCCCAGCGCGGCGCTCAGGGTCCGCTCGGCCGCCTCGAGCTGGGGCTCCGGCAGGCTCTCCAGATCGCCCGGCTGGTCGCCGCCGGCCGCGATCGCGGCCGTGCGCCCAGCGGCGGTGCGGACCTGCATCTCCAGGCGCCACCGATGGTCGGTCTCGACCGCCGCGCACCCCAGCTCCAGCGTGCCGACCTCGGTGAGGCGGGCGCGCAGACGCACCGGGATCTCGCGCGACTGGCTCGCCTTGCCGTAGCGCAGCACGGTCACGATGGGCGGCATCGGCTCGAGCTGCAGGTCGTCGCCCGACAGCAGGTCGCCGGCCCGGTCTCCCTGGCGTGCGGTCGAGGCCAGTAGCCGGAAGGCGACCGGCTGGTTGGTGCGCGCCCGGAAACGGTAGCCGTCGAGCTCGACCTCGCTGCCCTCCTCGAAGCCGCGCGGCACGACGCACAGCACGCGCGAGCCCTCGGTGCCTTCGACATCGGCCAGCTCCACGTAGTAGGCGCGTCCCGAGCCGCCGGAGATGCGCACTCCGTGTCCACGGCGGACGAGGCCGTAGTAGGCCGCGCCGAGCGCGACCGCGAGGTCGACCGACGCCCCCTCCAGCACCCGGGGGGCACCCTCCGAGCCCTGCCACTGCTGGAGCGTGCGCAGGATGCGGCGGCGGATGGCGGCCCCCTTCATCGCGCCGCCGTTGAACAGCACCGCGTCGGGGCGGACCTCGCTGCCGGACTCCGCGTGGGTCCGCAGGAAGTGGGCGACGTGCCGGGTGATCGCCGGGTCGGCCTCGTACGGAAGGCCCAACTCCTGGAGCCCGGACCGGGGGCTCTGCCGCAGCGGCTCGTCGACCGGCACGCTCGGTGCGAAGCCGTCGACCAGCAGCGTCTGGACCTCGCTCCGAGTCAGCTCGGCGGTCAGGGTGCCCCCGACCACGGAGCTTCCACCCCCCAGCACCTCGATCCGCACGCTCTCGGGAGCGTTGCGACGGAGCAACTCCTCTTTGGCCCGGCGACACCGTTGTACGAGCACCTGCCAGCGGGCCGGGTCGAGACTCTCGCGCAGCCCGAGCTTGGCCTCGACGGCGTGCGCCAGCGCGAGGTCCATGTTGTCGCCGCCGAGCATCAGGTGACGGCCGACGGCGTAGCGCTCCAAGGTCGGCAACCCGGAGGCGGCCTCGCCGACCCGGACCAGGCTGAGGTCGGTGGTACCGCCGCCGACGTCGACCACGAGCAGCACCTGACCGGGCCGGACGTGCTCCTCCCAGACCGACTCCTGGCGGTCGATCCAGGCGTACAGGGCCGCCTGCGGCTCCTCCAGCAGCGTGACGTGCTCCAGGCCGGCCTGCCGGGCCGCCTGCACGGTCAGCTCGCGCGCCGCCTCGTCGAACGAGGCCGGCACGGTCAGGATCACCTCCTGCTTCTCCAGGCGGCGCTCGGGGTCGGAGCTCGCCCGGCGGTGATTCCACGCCCGACGGATGTGATCGAGCAGGCGCGCCGAGGCCTCCACCGGCGAGATGCGGTCGTCGCTCGCGTCGCGGCCCCACGGCAGGATCGCGGCCGTGCGATCGACCTGGCCGTGGCACAGCCACGATTTCGCCGACACCACCGAGCGACCCGGGATGCGCAGGCCGAGCTCGTGGCCGAGCGTGCCGACCACCCAGTCCTCCGGCCCCTCCCAGGGGAGCGTCAGGCTGGCGGCAGGCAGCTCGCCGCCGCGGGTCCGGAACAGGCTCGACGGGAGGACGGCGCGCGCGTCGACCTCGCCCTCGCGCACGAGCTGCGGCATCTCGAACAGCTTCACGTCGGGGCGACCGGCGGCGATCGCGGCCCCGTCGACCCACGCCACCGCGCAGTGGGTGGTGCCGAGGTCGATGCCGACGACGTCGACCGGGCGGTCGTCGGAGGGCGGCAGGTTCGGGTCGGGGTTCGGCTCACTCACGGCTCAGCTCCTCGTCGTCGCGGCCGGTCCGCCGCGCTCTTCCAGCTCCAGCTGCAGCCGCCAGCGCTGTCCTTCGCCCCGCCCCCGGAAGGAGAGCTGGAGCGTGCCCACCTCGGTCACGCGGGCCTCCAGGTGTACCGGTACGACCTCGCCGGCACGCGCTCCGGGGCGCTCCTCCAGGTCGGTCCGCAGCGGGCTCAGCTCGACCAGCTCGTCGGCCGACCAGCGCTCCAGCACGGTGCCGGGAGCGTCGTCCCGGCCGGAGGCGGCGAACAGCCGGAACTCCACCGACTCACCGACGACCAGGGCCAGCTCGCGATCGGTGAGATCGACGTCGCTGCCCTCCTCCAGGTCGCGCGGCACCACGCACAGGGCGTGGACCGCCGGGGGCAGCCCGGGCACCGCCGGGCGCGCGGCCTCGATGCCGAGGTAGTAGCTGCGTGCCGTGCCGCCCCGGATCCGTACCCCGCGACCCGCCCGGACGGCGCCGTAGTAGGCGGCCCCCATCGCCACCGCCCGATCGAGGTCGGCCGACGGGAGACGGGTCGGCACGCTGCCGCTCCAGCTCGCCAGCAGGCCGTCGAGCCGGTCGCACAGCGCCGTCGAACGCAGGACGCCGCCGTTGTAGAGCACCCGGTTGGGCCACGCCCCCGAGCTCGACCGGCGAAGGAAGGCGGCGACGTGCCGGGTCACGGCCGGGTCGGCGGCGTAAGGGAGACCGAGCTCGCGCAGCCCTCCGGTGCTGCGGCGCGGCTCCGCGTCGGCCGCGCACGTCTCGAAGAACCCGTCGAGGACCACCGATTCCACCTGCTCGCGCGACAGCTCGGTACGCAGCGTACCGCCGATCAGGGACGAGCCACGGCCGGCGATCGCGATCGCCTGCGTCGGCGCGTCGATACCCGACAGCAGGGCCTCCTTGGCCGCCCGGCAGGCGTGGACGAGCTGGCGCATCTGCCAGTCGTCGAGCGAGCCGAGCTCGGCCGCCAGGGTGTGGGCCAGGGCGAGGTCGACGTTGTCACCGCCGAGCAGGATGTGATCGCCCACCGCGACCCGGCGGAGCTGGAGCTCGCCGTCGTCGTCGACGGCCTCCAGCAGGCTGAGATCGGTGGTCCCGCCACCGACGTCGACCACCAGCAGACGGTCGCCCAGCTCCAGACCGTCGCGCCAGGCGTCGCCCTGGGCGGCCAGCCAGCAGTAGACGGCGGCCTGCGGCTCCTCCAGCAGGGTCACCTGCCCGAGCCCCGCCTGCTCGGCCGCGCGCACCGTCAGCTCGCGCGCCACGGCGTCGAAGCTCGCCGGCACGGTGAGCACGACGCTCTGGCGGTCGAGGGACAGCTCGGGGTCGTCGGCGGCGAATCGGGCATCCCAGGCGGAGCGCAGATGGCGGAGGTAGGCGGCCGAGGCCTCGACGGGGGAGAGCTGCGGAGTCCCCTCGGGGGCCTGCCAGGGGAGGATCGGGCGGGTGCGGTCGGCTCCGCCGTAGCAGAGCCACGACTTCGCGGAGGCCACCAGACGGGTCGGGACCTCGGCGCCGCGCTCGCGCGCCAGCACTGGAAAATTAAAGCTTGCTGAATATCTTTATTATAAAACAAGACAAAGTCTTAATTCAATACTTGGTAATTCTTCTTGAAGTTAGTTCCATTTATATCATTGGTGGCCAGTCTACAGCTTGCGAGTGGCTGACGATGTCTTTTTTGTTAGCCACTTAATATTTATAAAACAACTTGTATTTCGAGCCGAACATAATAAACGGAAAGCCTTTGCATCTTTTTATCGTTTTGTTTTTATATCTGAGCAAGTTACACCTTGTTATTGCAGGATTTCAATGCAGGTTACAGTTGCCAGTGAGTGCATGTACTAAGATGCTGCTGCTATTGGTTTCTGTTTCTTAACTCGTATGTTTTATCGAAACGATGATGTAGTTACCGTAAACTCTTTCCCTGCTCTGACCATCGCTTTTGTCATCCGCCATCATAAACTGATGGTACGATGCATAAAATATAATCGGTTTCAAATCCTTTTGAAGTAAAAGCGTGAAATAGGCGGTGAAAACAATGGTATTGATAGTGCTACATTTCTGTTTGTGAACTTTGCTCAGGAAATGTGTTTGCTATGTTTTTAGTGTACAGGAGTACACTACCATTATGTACACCACTGAAATGAAATTGTCACTGGGTGCATTTTTCAGAATCATTAGGTCTCCCAACATGTGTAGTTTGTTTTCAATACAAATCAATACAATACCATTACAATACAGAGCTTTTTCAACCCCGCAAAAGTGTACCCCATAAGTGTACTTTACATTTTGGAGCTCTTGCGTCCTAACTTCATCAGAAAGAGGAAATTCAGTTTTTAAAATTTGGAGGAAATCTGAGGACCTCAAGATGTACTTTGGGTTGATATTTGCTTCAATGATTCCAATCCAAGAAATTTGCTCGGACCACACTTGACTCCACTGATCATAATTTGGTCGAATGGGTACAAGAGCTTGGCCACCCCTTTTATGCGATAGGAAAAGGTGTCCCGACAATCAACCTTAACAATTTGTTTATCTTTTCACTTAATCAGCTGTACATGGACTTAAAAAAGGTGAAACCATTTGAAAGGCAGGATGGAGGGCTTTTTCACAAGAGTATTAATGTTAGCCATCTATGTGGTATCATTAATCTAGGAAGCGAAGCACTTTGCTGGCAGAAATGATTATTTTAGATTTAGCAGGGTGAGGTGAACGAAGCTAAAGGACAGTACCGTTATTAAAATGGCGGGTATATCTCGTGCATTAAAAATAGAATCATAGGAAAGAAGAGGGACGGTTTGACGTTTTTCGAAAGAGTATGACATCTTGTGTTATCTAGTGTTAATCTTATTTAATGCCTCTTTTAATTGAACTGTTGAGTAATATCAATTTGTTCTTTTCTAGTAATGCCGGCAGTAGTTATCAGACAGCGGAAGGCATACAGACGAAAGAATGGAGTTTTCATACATTTTGAAGGTGAAGTCTAGCACCATTTCTTTGTTACATTCTTTCTTTATCTGTGTACCAACTTACTTTACTTACCCACTCGTTCCTTTTTTTCTCTGATTTGACCGCAATCGAGCGTACCTTTACGATGTTGTACCCTTTATAGCAATTTATATACTTTTTTTCTTTTGTAAATGCTTTTTCTTTGTGTGTGCAACTCACTAGAAAGTTTTATTTGATCCATTTCTTTAGTTACACAGCTCACTCAAAACGTAGCACTTATTTACTCCATTAAATTGGCCAATGTGCAAATTGTATTTTGCTCTGAGATGAATATCGACATTTGAACGATTTGCACAATCGATTTTCTTATTGCATACTTATGAATTACGACTAAGGAAGGAGTCCACTTGAAAGTATTTTAGGCTGCACAAGCTACTCCACATAATTCGTAATAATCTGCGATTTGGTATTTCAGCAGTTTTGAAAAAAAGACTTTTTGGAACAATCCTTTGTAGATTGCAAGAAAGTTGGGGTTCCAAAGAGGTTGAGTAGTCTGATCTTTAGATATGAGGAGAAATATAATACTGGGCTCGTACTAGCTCGAATGTCACTATTCTACGTCGTCCTGATATAGCACTATCATTACTTATTATTCTTGGGTGCCTAATAGACGAGGGGGGTGGAAAAATCCACAAAACTTAATAAACGGGGGGGGTGGAATAGCCGGGGGGTTGGAAAATGATTGAAAAGGAAGTCAAGAAGCAATGTTTAGAACCAACTGCAACTCCCTATTGTTGGTCTTCACACTTCTTCGAGTCTCATAAAAGGCCACCGTCATCTTTTAATGTGTGAATGTCCTGGATGGAAAATTTTTGAAAAATTAATTAGCGGGGGGGGGGGGGTCTATTAGGCACCCAAGAGTACAGAACACTTTTAGCAGTCATAACATCCTTTGGTTTATTCTCGTATTTCTATTCCTTTTTGTTACAGATAATGCTGGTGTTATTGTGAATGCCAAAGGAGAAATGAAAGGTAATTTTAGTTCAGTATTTAAGACCTTCTGTACCAATTGAGGCGAGTGTCGAACATCTTTTGGTGTTTTTTTTAAATTTTCGACATAAAACTGGAATACCTTGGGTCTGATTACTATTTACTGGAATCTTCAGTTTCTTTCACTCGTTTCAGTCTGCATATAGCGTAGTAAAGTGTGACGTCACGATTTAATGAATATCAGAAATTTGACAAATTTTTGGAGTCATTGCTTTCTCCTTGCTGACATAGACAATCTGTCCAAATTTGAGAACGATATCTTGAGCAATCGATGAGATACGCTCTTTCAAACTTTAAATAATGCCTATCGAAACCTTGAAATGAACCCAGTTCAAAATTTTATGAACTGAGCAAAATTAACAGTGTTTCCTTGAGGCCTCTTCAAAATTCAAACAGCCGTTTCTCGCAGCTGAGAAGAGATTTGAACGCGATATTTTGCATACGTGCATTTGGTGGCAGGGTTAACACTGTGATAAGATTATAGTTGCGATTTCTCGAAAAAGTTTTTGGTGACGTCATCGCTTTAGTACTCTATTGAGAGACAATTATAAGGTTGTCCGAAGAAAGAGAATGCAGTAAACAGGTTCCACTTGTACCTCTAGGAACAATTGAAGATTGCAGGGAAATGAAGGCACTAGTCACAAGAATATACTCAAGTTTTACCCATTATGATAATATGGATTATGGAACAATGCCCATTGTTTTATGTTAATTATACGCAGTTTACTGAAAACTATAAGACAGTTACTAGAGTAACAGCAGAACAGCAGTGAAATGGGACTTTTTTCAACCACTCCCATGATTGTTTCGAAATTTTGGGAATCAAATATTTTGGGAAGCATTTACTGGAACAATGAAGTTGTAGAAACTGCGGGCGGTATTCTCGAGACATTGTGGCCCTTTGGTAAGGAATGGCTGCCATTATCTGTTCTCATTGTTTTTAATTATTGATTCTCCCTATACATGGGAGTTTGGCAGTTAAACCTCCCTCATGACGTGCTTTTCTGTCCGGTAGCCGTAATTGATAGACCGATACCGTTGGACCCCCAGGGGCCCTTTTTATTGTTTAACTGTTTAACTGAAACTGTTTATCAACTCTTAAGGGGTATTTGATTGAGAGCTTGTCATAGGCCATTATCAATTGCAGGGCTACAGGCAAATGTTATTTTACTTTTTCTTCCTTTTGTTTTTAAGGCTCGGCAATCACAGGACCAGTATCTAAAGAATGTGCGGAACTGTGGCCCAGGATAGCTTCAAATGCGGGAAGTATCCAATGAAACATGTAATTTCTATTGTACAAAGAGAAAGAAAAGCAAATCGAGGTCTTATCTATTTCGTGAAGTCAAATATCTAACGGCCGTGGTTGTAAGCAGTCAGTGTGACTGTAGTGTTTTACCGTGTATTTGTTTTGTTTTTCTGCCACTTTATGGCAACCGACTTTCTTTAACCCTATTTGGGACTGGCTTTTTGGCCCTTAAAAGTAATGGGGCAAAAGCTGTGGCTGTAAAACTTGGTGGGAACATTAACTGGTCTTTAGATTCTTTCAAAATATAAAGTATAGTGTCATATTTGTACTTGATCCCTATATGTCCAAAAGATAGTTTTAATAATTAGCTGTAACTACGCTATGGTCTCTATTCCTCTTCCCAACCTAATTGTAGGTGGTACATTTATTATTTTCAATCGAAATCACAACGATTTCAATAAGAGACTGAAATAGATATTAAATAAAATTGAAAATTTATAGAAATTTTTCCTTTAAAATCTCACACAATTTGCATCTTGATATGTGGGGAAGGTATTTGCGGAAAACTCGACAACTTAAAGAAGAAATACACAACAATTCGTTTTCAAAGAATAAAACGTTGGAACGTATAGGAATTCTAATTCAACAGTTAATGCATTTCTATCACCATCATTTGCCTCTTTCTGCAGTATCGCTTCTATTTTTCCTGCTTTCGCCCTCCAAGGAAAATCTGTCTGGTGCTAGCGGCAGTCACCAGCCTGTTTTCAAATGAAATAAAGTTAGGCGATATCAACTACAACAGAAACATTTGTATACTTCAACATGATCAAGAAGAGCTACTACTGTTTCGATCGCAGACATATATGAAGACATGAAACGGCTTCGAAAGCCTTAAGTTGGAGTACATTTTTGTCTATCGACCGTAGATTGCCATAACTTCTGGTATGAAAAGCGAGTTTCATAGAATCTGGTTCTGAAAGAGAGGTTATGCAGAAAGGAGGTCGACCTTGTGAAGTTAGTGATTGTGATAAATGCCTTTCTAGTGGTGATCTTGCAACTGTTGCTCTCAGGGTGGCAAACGTGCACTTAACGCAGGAAGGCCCGTCGCGTTAGAACAGCAGTTACTGGAGGGAAGTATACTTACGTACTGTACTGCGTATAATCGTGGAGAGAGCAACAAAGATGATGTAAGAATCAGGAGTGTTACAGGAAATGCCAGTTGACGTACAGGAAACATTTGGTATGAAAAGACGGACATAAGATTACGAAAACAAGGCTGTGGTACGATACGCAAGCACTGAAAATAACCAACAACATCTTTCCAGCACGATAACCATGCGTTATTGTGTAAGTGTAGCCTAAACGTTTTAATTGCCTATTCAAACGCCCAATTTGGACTTGCAAATGAGCACAAGTGGCCGAATACAAATTCGGATGTAACAATTGATGACGTAACACATACTACTAGTGTGTAGCATTGATACAGGTAGAATTGTTTATTTAAGAGGGAAGGTATATTGAAAGTTTTGTACACCAACCAACCAATGAAGCGTAACTTTTATGAATTAGTTAAGTACAAGTCACGCGCATCGCTGAATTCTTTTATTTATTTCGCGGCTGTATAGAAGTTCGGCTGCAATAAGAAAGCGGCCTCTCATCTACTTTGCTAATAGTGTTGAGCAAAAAGGTGGTAATGGATAAGAAGAATAGATCTGGAGCCCCTTTTTCCAAAGAAGGAGCTCCTACGATGATTTTACTAGATGTTAGAGGTGTCACATAGGTGAAACTTTAAACCTGCAATTAGGTAAACAAAACTCACTCCCCGGTAGTGACATATTTTCTATTTCTCTAGTTTTCTTTTCAAACTAAATCTCAAAAATCTGGTATTGGATGAAATTTTCCTTTTCAAGATGAAGTCCAAGATGAAGTTGACTGGATCGTTTACAGCATAACTGGATCGCTTGAAGGAAACGGGGGAAATTTGACTAATCACCAGACGAGGCCTTTGGTTGCAATGACGCAGTGAAATAGTAAGATCAGCAATCCTAGTCCAGTCCTTATATGCAAAAGACTTCCGTAAAAATACATTTTTGTGATCATATCACAAGAACACAAACATTTTTCTTACTTCGACAACAAGCTTGAAGTCAGGGTAGCCGAAGTCTTTTTATGGACTTGATAGTTTGTCGACAATTCTGCCCTAAATCGGCGTAGCTTTAGAGAGCTACTTTCAGTATCGTCACAAGAATTATTATGTTTTGCCACTGACCAAAAAGTTTTGAACAGAAACTTTGGGTGTACCCAATGCGCTATTAAGAGACGCGCGAGGCTCACGAAAGTTTGAAGAACACAGCTGTTAATCCCAAATTAAGCTACGCCCAATTCGCCCAAAATAGAACATCTGAGTAATGAAGATACCAGGAAGTTGACTTAGTTCAGGTATATATATTATATGGCATTTCTAGTACTTTGGGATAAAATTGATGATTTACAAAGCCGTAAGTCGCCAAATAGTGAATTTAGTGGCCCCTTAGGTTTGAAAGGGGCCCAATTTTCATTACGACACCTTATGTCACTCTAGTATCTCGTAACGGGTGGTCAGCGGACTGCCAGTTAAATAGGGAGAACCTCGAAAACTAAATTAGTACAGGCGAAGTCGCCCAGCTAAGTAGCTGATACTCGAGTCCCAGCCAGGTGGTCGGTGGAAAGGCCCGATCAGTAAGATCTCGTTACGTTTTTGTCGAATTAATCGTTTAGTCGTTATTTATCATCGAACTAGTCATCATCTAATCTTTATATTGTACGTAGATTACAATCGCAACACTGAAGCAAGTCGAATCGCAATTCAACGCAACTCAATCGCAAATCGTCGCATCTCAACCGCAATACAACAGTAAAGTACGGAGGTTCCAAAAAGACTGTATATCATAAATCCGAAAGTGTTCTCTATTTTCGTCGTCTTATTGCGCATCGTAATAGGAGGGAAATATTTTAGTGCAACTCCTTCTTAGAAGAAAGTTCTTCCCCGAAGGCCAGCCACACCTTACGTTTACAAAGTAAATATTTTACCTACATCATGAACTGTTGGAAGTGAAAATCGGAATTCGCAACACAGAATAAAGTACTAAGTTGAAAGTACATATAACAAAGGAAAGATTGATCATATCCTTTATTGTTTTTTCCTCGTGGATATGTTATTAATAATAAAATTAATCAATTGATCTAAATATTTCTTTTTAACGCCCTGCAGCTGTGTATTGAAATGCAAACTGTTACGTCATGTTCTTTATTTAAGCCTTGTTCACATAGGAGTAAAATCCGTCGCTAGGTCTGAGAGGAGGAGCAAGCAAGGAGATCGTTTTACTTCTGCTGACTCACATGCCCGATCCAGTTATTGCAAGCGCAAATAACCAAAAAGGAGCATTTTATATCACAATTTCGTTGAAGGGGGGGTTACATTCATCTTGTTGATTGTGACACTTGGATCTACAGACTTCAAAATAATTATCACACCCAGAATACACCCCCGTGCTTGCTGGAACCTGATCTCCCCTTGGTATGAAATAGCTGTCAAAATTTGCACCTGTCATCGTCATCATAGAATTTCCGGGTCAGAACAAGAGAGGCGCCAGCAATTCAAGTGATAGTCGGAAACCAACAGAGAAAACTCGTTGGAAAAGAATTTTTTTTGTTACTTTCCGACGACTTTTGCTTTAGCATATGTCAATTAAATGTTAACTTTCAGGGCAAGTAAACCTGCCTGTAACATGCCAGACTCTGCCTGGCGACGGGTTTTCCTTGTATGTGAACCAGGATTTAGTGTTACTGAAATAATATCATCTTAAGTGTGGTACATTTGACAACAGCTTTGATAGCAAGCAAAATATTTAAAAGTTATGAAATAACTTTAGCATTTTAAAATTTCTGATCTTCTAGTATATAATCAAAAAAATTCTTGTTATGTCCATGAGATCAAATAACAGTCACAATAGATACAACTCTTTAAGCTGGACCTGTTTTTCAAGTCAATTTTGTTCGAATATCGATTCGAGGCAACCAAACCAAATATTTCCTCTTGTTCCGAAGCTTATGCTGTCCCTGCCTATCCTTATTTTAAGATATACCGTAATTATTCGATTAACCGCACGGTGCGCTTATTAAATTTCTCAAATTTTTAGGGGTGCGTTTGATCGAGAGAGTGCGCTTATCACAAATTTTACTGACACGATTCTTCATCTAAATTGTATTGAAACTGATAGCACACCAGAGAAAAGTCGAAAAATCATTGTTTAACAAATGAAACAGAAAGCTATATGAAACTAGATGTCACCATCATGATACAGTTTTTCATCTGAGTTACCATCATCACGATCAAGAAGCATTACCTGGGGTGCGCTTAATCGAGAGGGTGCTTATTACAAATTTTTGCTCGGAAGGGGTGCACTTCTTCGTGGGATGCACTTTTCGAAGGGGGTGTGGTAAATCGAATAATTACAGTATAACCTATTTTCCCTGCAGGTCGTAAGGGACAACACCTTCTTGTTGCAAGACCTCGAGATATCCGAATCCAGCGACCACGTAAGACATCTTTGATTGAAGGGTTATGTTATTGGGGTTTCGAGACTGTAGCCAACTAAGCCGCGCCTCTCTCTTGTGGAAAACACTTCCTAAATTAGTGATGCTTTCCGTCGGAAGAACATGTGTCGGGAATCTTACATCATCCACAGCAATATGGGATTAGATAGGGATTTTCTCTCTCTCCATCTATTTTAAGCAATTACTTAATTCTATTCTCTGTGCTTATACATAAATACAAGATCTGTAAATTTATCAAGACACACTTTTCACTTCGACTTCAACAAAGCTGTTGGTAATGATTTTAGTTGTATATGCTAGTTTCGTTGCTGCGGATATAACAGTCTTGCAGCTAGCATTGCGTATCGAAGTACTATAGGTTATGCACAACACATCAACCACGTAACCTATGTATGTTTTTTCCTTATGTGTTGCTCGAGTTTCTATTCAAAGCCCACAATATTTCAAACGTAGGTACTGTGCTGAACTTCAGTATTTAGGATAAGCCTGGGAGCTAAACTTTAGTGACGTTTGTTGACATTGTTTACAAATTAGAATTCATTGATTGTAATCAAAGGAGTGAAATGGCAAGGGAAAACTTTGTATTAAAGGTTCACGATCTTCGTGGCTAGTTAAGTGAGCAGAAACACTTCTTGGTTCAAAGAATTCCATACTGCTAGGTATCTTCATGCCCACTATATGTTCTAAAATTTTAGCTCCAGAGATTGTAGGAGGAGACAATTATCGACGTTGGTTGACACCACCGTAGTCTAGGGCTGACACGTTTTTTAGTTTAACTCGATCGGTTTGAAGAAAAGACGTCGTAGTCGACTGAGTTGGTAGAGTAGCGGATAGAATTGTAACAAAAAAGACTATGGAAATAAATAACTAAAGATATATAAAGAGACGATGAGTATCGACCTTATTTAATTTCAGTAATTAATAAACTTATTTTGAACAGATACATCATTTTCAAAATGATTGGAAAGGCTATTCCCTCTTTAGCAACCCGTTTCTGCAGACATTGGAATCAGACATACGTATCCCAATTGTGATAGGTTAAGATCTGTGCACGAAATTTGAGTCGTTTTGATTGGGCCAGAAATCGAGTGGTCTTCATTGATTGTTCCCGTTGGGACTTGTACTGCTCTTCAACAACGGAGGCTAACTCATGGACAATTCGGGTTAGTTCATCAGTTCGTTCTCTTATATTTGTGTCCTCTACTATTTGTGATACGATCAGGAGCATTTACTCAACGAGAATGACACGTGCGATTAGCTGGCTAAGTTTTCCTCTTATCTGATCATCTTTGTTTGGATAGGTCTGTTCGAACAGACAATCCACGCAACTCCGAGATACCGAGTTACTCAAGTACTAAGAAAGACTACACAACTTTGAGCCCGCTGCTACTGTGCCCGACTGTCATTTTCTCTCTTTACAATCTTCTTACCTGAAAAGAAATAACCCGTGCTTTGTCAAAAACAAATAAAGAAATTAAAACATGCAATGAACACGTAAAACAAGACAAGAAACAATATAAAGACAAGACAAAACAAAGAAAATCAACAATAATAAAGAAAAATAACAAGTGAGAACGAGAAACCGAGAGGCGAAAGCAGGAGTGGGAGTTAGGTACTAATTTGTCATTATTTGTTATGATTCTCAGGCTGCGCAGCGAGCGAAAGTTGCAGCGTTGCCACGCGTATCATCATATTATACGCTTGTGATTGTAAATATATCATTCCGATTCACACTTGATGTAATTCTTACATTTCTTCTCAATGCCGCGAAGCAATTTACGACTGTCAACAGACATCTTCCTTATGATCATCCGGGAAAGAAAAACCATACATGGTTTTAAAACGAATTTATTGTACCTGAGCACTTTCGTCTCATTACCCTGAGACATTATCAAAGGTTAACATTGAAATGAATTTAACGGTTAAATATCAAATGCTAAAATAATCAGACAGATTAGTTACATTCTCAGTAAAATATGTCATTGTGATACCGTATTATAAAAGGCTAGCAAGATAAAATGTGATTGATTAAATAACTTAGAAGATCAAAACACTACAACATTGGAAATAGAGTAAAATTTGTTCATGCGGTATGAATATACTAGTGCGGGAAAAAGTTTAGAATTTTAGATATCATTACATTGATATTGGATCAATCAAAGAGCAATACAAAGAGATAATCACTATGAACAAATGCAGGTTACAACTAATACAAATCGATCTTTTGTCGGTAGACGAAGAAAGGGCTCATATCAATAATGAGAGGGAAACACTCAATTTTATTGCATTATTTGGATGACTAGTTATGCAAAGACATTGCGTCACGTTTTGCCAGTTCAAGTAAGAATTATGCTCTCATTATCAATTGAAGTATTAATTCGGCTTAAAGAGGTATTAAAAAGGCAAAGGTTTCCACCCATTTTAATTGTCCATTCAATCTCTTTTTGTATTGCAGCAAAATAAAATGGTTACCTTGCGCTATTCTCTTTCTCCTCCTTTCGCATTGGCATGTACCAGTATTTTAAGCAGATTTCATCTACATCCGACGTGATGTTCCTAAAACATTCCTTCCAGACAATATTGCGTAGGAATGGGCTTAATTAGTAAAGTTAATGGAAAGAGATAAGGTTTAATACCACTATCATTAGACCCATAGTAGTAATTTATATATTATGGGAGGAGTCAAGATCAATGGCATCAAATTTTACATAGACAAGGTGGATCACATGGGTGTTCCCGAATCGCTTACATCCACACTGTAGTTGTTGTTTTTAAACATTCTGGAACCAACCAAGCTTCCTCGTGAGTCTATCATACTCAGAATTAGTCGAAATACATGGAGTTCATTGCCGTAGTCTCTCCTCGTTGAATAAACAAGTTCATATACGAATGTTTAAGTTGGACTTGTTGACATGCTCGTTGCCACCATTGTGTTAGGGTTCAATTTGTCATAGAATGAAAGTTTGTAGATTGTATAAAGTCAGCCGTATAGGTAACTAAACCAGAAGCGCCAGTTAGCCGACAAAAACCTTGTTTACGTGGTGGCAACGATTGGATTAATACAGTATGTTCTAAATGCCGCTACGAAAATGTTTCCATTATGTAGGTATCACATAAGATGTGTAGTTTTTGATAAATGAAATTAACTTACGACTGTATTTTGAGTTAAGGAAATGCAACTCTAAACTTGAAGGAATACGGAAAACAATGAGATGAGGATGTCGAGGCCACTGTCTCGAAATTCGGCCAAATTGCGCTGATTCCAGATAATTCATGATTAACTACACGCAAAATTTTCTTTAGAGGACTGTATCTTCTTCTATATTTCAACTTCGAAACATGCATGCAATTCAATGAAAAGGCAAAAACAACACAAGCGATCCGATTCAATGCGATCCAAAAACTACTCAATCCAATTCAACTCAATAGAATGCTCTACTTGAAACAACTCCTACTCAATCCTCGTCCACGTCCTCGTCCACTCCTCGTCCACTCCTCGTCCACTCCTCGCCCAATACTCGTCCAATCGTTGTCCAATACTTCTTAAAAACGATTTACTTGCAAATATATACAAACATAGGTACACAAATATATTACTCTAATTTACATCACCAAATATTATCACATTTACACCCTAATATCAATATACAGCTTTACCTCAATCACAGAGAGTATAAAATTCTTTTACATGCAATCAACGTAAACGTATGTCATGCTGTTACTGGGGTGGGGGAACTGGGACGGCAGAGGGGGCCATGCTCCCCATCTCAATTTTTTCCGTGACCACTTTTCAACTTTATCAAAATTGAAACTGATTGTGACAGACATTGTGTCACATTCCCAGCAAGATATGCATGTCGACACGCAACATCCCCTTCCACACAATGACCAAAGGCACCTTAGTGGAATGTGAAAAATTAATTTGAACCCAACCTACTTTCCTCCCCTCCCCTCTCAATCTGCCTTAATCCCCCGTTGCTGTCGTAATATCAAACTCGCCGATAATTATAATCAAAACGTGATACTGGGGATTCCCCGACACTCACCACGTAACCAAGGTCGTCATAGCTTCGGGTTTGTTCGCGTTCGCATATAAATGCTTATCAGGCCAGTCGGTGAGGAGCATGGTAATCAGGTTACTGAATTAGTTTGTCCGTTTGCCTTTCGTCTGCATAGGATCAGCATTATAGGTACTGCAGTAGTTTGCCTATGGACCGCCCGTTAGGTGTCATATTTGAACAGCTAAAGGAAACACACCACAAATGTTTGTAAACGAATACAAACGTCTTCACTCGGTAAACTTGCGGTCTTTCATTTGTAATGTGGACAGATAGTGCTGTTTGTTAATATTAATTCTCTGGGAGAGAAAAATGTTCTTGTCAATAAATGTTATTGGAAGAACAATATGCAGGTTTTCCACTTATGAATTGATTGGTTATTTTTGGATACGGGAACTGTCTTGTTCAACTCTTTAATGTATTGACGTTGTAAAAGCAGCAGCTGTTTCATCAAGTGACTATAGAAACAGATGCGACTTTGTTTGTGTGAATATCATTTGTTGAGTTCCGATACACATCGTCGGAAATTAAACTACTTGATTGTTTATGTACAATTCGACAACAGAAGGTAGTGACCGTTGTAAGAGCGTAAGAAAGAGAGAAAACAAGCTTGGAATGTACAGAACGAGGCTAGAGAGTAACAAGGAACCTTGGGAAGCTGACATGGACACCCTTGCCAAACTGTGAGAAGTTCTCTGCACCTGAAATATTTTGCAACCGAATTGTTTGCTATAGCAACGACTTGGTTGGGCATGTGATTTAGCAGAAGTAAAGTAAAACAATCTACTTGCCTGCAGCACGTTTTAGACCTAGTGACGGATTTTACTTGCATGTGAACCACACACTTAGTACAATCATTCGTAGGAAAATTTTTTTTTGTGAACCATGGCCGACGGTTAAAATGGTGTTTTAGTAAAAGTCTGTGCAGTTTCTAATGTTAATTTTTATTCAAACTATTTTCTCAAAAATAGAATAATAATGACGGTCATTTACCTGTGTTAATTACCTAATAAAGTTGAGTAGGTCTATGAAAATTTAGGACCAGAAATAGGGCATGGGGGACAAAACATTTGCTAGGGGTAAATATTACATTGTATTGTGATGTTCATGATATTCTGTTATAAGAAACCGCAGCCCAGAAGCAGCAGTTAGCAGTGGGTAAAAGGGATGTAGCCTTGTGTTGTAAAATGGCCTTATGAGCGTCACGATGGCAGATAGTGGCAGAACAAAAAGAAGAGCGACTAGCGCCAACGTATGAGATTATGGTAACCTTGACTAAAAAAACTCACCATCTCACGGTGTACACTGCCACAGGTTTCACCAGATAGCTAGCGCTGATCTAATCTACCCCAACCCTGGCCCACTTTTACATACTACATAACACAGGTTCCAAATTTAATTACCAAAAAATTGTTAATTCTGCTCAATGATGGTATTACGTCATCTTACCAGAACGTTCCACTATATTGCTGACTACTACATCACACCTTAATTAATGTAATTTATTTTCAAAGTTTATTTTACAACGTTTATTTTACAACGTGAGTTATAAATATGCATTAGCGTTGAATAGAATGTGAAGAAATACAAGAAAAAATATTCTTGTGCCAAAAAGAGCACCACAGACAACACGTTATCAATAGAAGGAAGGCGGTGCCATGTTAGTTGGAACGTCAACTCTTTTTTGTTCCCTTCAATTCAACATACCATTTGCAAGCCCTTCCCATGCGTGTTTTTGTAATTTTCCTGTTGTATTCGTAGATGCCTTTAATCACCGCACGCCCATGATTGAAAGTGTGCCGATATTCAATATTTCAGAATGTACTGTTAAAAAGTATATCAGGGGAATCCAAGCCCCCTGTCCCCCGAACAGAATGATATGGGAACAAATCCTGAGCAAAATAGGGTCAAGAATATAATGGATCAGTTTCATTTACAGCAAAACTCGATTCTTCTGTAATTCTTCAAAAATTTCTTCCATCATCCTGAAATCGCAATTGCTTAAGCAGCTTTTTACAATCGAAATCAAAGCTATGTTTAAGCGACGACTGTTGCCTTGATTACTATGTGTGTTGGCTTTTATACGCTCGATGTTCTTCTTTACCTGCCTCTCTTAAACTTGTCTGAATATTTAGTTTCTTTACTGCTATTCCATTCTGAATTATTTTAAGCTTCTATGGCAAATCATTTCCACTAAATAGTTTATCCATTAGATCCTAAATTTTATTATCCATTTCGCTGCGAAAGTTGAGCTTTAGATTCAAATTCTAGAATTGCATGCGTTGTCATCACTTTTAATAGTGATTGCGAAAGAGGTTTGACTGCAACACAATTGAATCATCGAAAGCGGCAAACGCGAAACGAAATCACGCTAGGGCGTTGCATGCGTGGTGCATTTCCTTGTAAGTTCTGTTTCCTGTTTTGAACATCTGTAACAGTTTTTATCCCGTCGCTCGTGGCCAGCTGTTATCTGACGGTTGTGTGAAATTAGTGTAAAATGGTGAGGAAATAACAAAGTTCCATGGACATGAGCGCAAGGCATCCAAACCTAAACTATAATAGATCTCACAAGAAACAGGACCGACAGATATAGGGCAGAGGAACATGGTCTTGGTTACCACCACGGCCCCTAAGTATTCTTTTCTGCTGGTAATTTTTTTAAATTAGAATAGATAGTAAGAATATTTTGGCTTATTTGATATCAGATCTCCAACCTCTCCTGTGCACAGTCCCTGAGAAACTACAAGGTTTTAACGCGAATTGGGAGCTGATTACGTTATGCGTATATTTGAGAACTTTAAGGCATGCATGCATTTCTCGAATTTACTGATTGGACCTGCCTACAATTTAAGTTGGTAAGAGACATGCCAATGAAAAACCTTTTTAATGCATGTTAGCCATTTCCAAGGAAAAACGTTTAATGGATGGCTTTTCTAGCAGTCTTCTGGGTTTTCAATGTCTCATGTATTTATGATTAATGGATTCATAGATTCATAGTCTGTATTATGATGACCTATTTTGTATACTCTGACTGAGTGAACACTTGCTGGCTTGCACAAGTTACTTTTCGGTAAGATAGAGATTATGTTAAACCTAGCTGAGTGCCATGAAGTCAGGAAAATGGCATATAAAGCTTATTGAAACCTGGAGTGGTGTGGTTAATCTTGTATTATGTCAGCTTATTCTTTTCACTGGCACACAAGACGCGCTTTCTTTTAGACTTGGGCAGTCCTTAATTCTATTCCGTCTATATCATGTGTCTTTATTATTCAGACGCATACTTCTAATTAGACAGAACAGTATGGTGCTCTCTTACATTGAAATAATATCGTCAGAATACTTTGGCATTTTACGTTTCTCAAAGGGCCCAGTCGAAGGAAAAATCTGTTCTTTGAGAAACGAAGCGTCTCACTGCTGCCCTAAGTCCAAGTCGCACATTCAACAAGAATTAATTCAGCTTCGGAGAGCAAGAACAGTAGTTTGTGATCAGTTTTTATCTAGGAAGAAGGGATTGGCATTCTCTTTGTGTAGCTGCAATGCTTTCCTCTTATATAATTATCTTCTGTCCACCACTCTTTTCAGATTTAATCGTACTTTTCATCACGGATTTCATTGTAGCTACACAAAATTTGGAATCTGATTCCAGAGTTGATCATATACGCGTGGAAGAAAACTATCTCCAAGATTTTTTGTCTTTGCTTGTTGAACCAAAGAAAAGTTCACAGAGAGGTCGAAAGACTTTGATGGTATCATCAACATAATGTACGAATGTTTTCAACCTTGCCTGTCCCCCAATGGTTTTAAAAATGGCTGTTTCAAAACTTTAGGTAAAATACAAGGTAGAACACATTCATACATTTCTAGATTTATGGCGGCAGGTTGTTCTTCGTTGCGCTGCTCAGAGATGGTCTCGTGAGAATCGGTCAGAAAACGACAAGCCATTACGTTTCAAAAGATAAAAAGCATACTTAAATAAGATTATTTAGGACAGCCTATACGTTTTAGCATTCTTGTCTGCAGCGTATGCGCTGGCAAATCAGCACTTGGTGATACATAAATAATGACAAACGAGATACTTTTCCTTTTATCTTTACATTTAGGTTCTAAATACGAGAACCTCTGCTATTCATTGCTACAAACCGAATAAGCTCCACTACATACATGATTACAGCTTTTTATAATGTTGGGCGGGCGGAAGAGGTTTGGTAACTAGTACGTAATACACTACCTGCTTCATTCTAAAAGATACACCAGCCACCATACGTTTCTTCCAATATTCCATGTTCTTTTACATTTCATAATACACGTTGCATTGTAATTGCCTTTTTAAAGCAGTTGCAATTGAATTATCACTCTTCTCCTTACAGGATCACCGAAAGTTCATTTTATTTCCGTGCAGTAGCCATGTATGTAATAATTGGCATCAGTATTCAATCTACGTTTTGAATCCCGAATGACTGAGGGTCAAGTTTGGTATCGTACTTTTTCTCTAGTTTTTCTCTAGATATACTAGCTCTTGTGGCTGGGGAATTCTCTCAATAGAAGCATAATTCAGAGATTTATGATATCCTAATATACCAACATTCAAGTGAAAGCTGAAACTGAAAATTATTAGAAGCAAGTCAGATCTTGTGATCTGCTATTGCTAATGTCTCGTTGTTACAACACTCTCATAACGATTGATTTAATATAATTGGCTCAAATGAAGGCCTACCAATTTTTTGCAGACGCCTGAGAACTAATGGTAATGAGCAGCGCCCAGAATCAACACAGAGGTTAAGGACAGGTGTCGCCATTGAGGGCAAAGATTTGATACACAGACTCTCTTGTAGTACCAGCAGCTACTCAAGATATGATTCCGTTAAAGAATCAATGTCCAGTACTCTTCTCAAACACAACGAAAAGAAGAAACTTTTCTTCCGCTGCCGTTATCTGCTCTGTTACTCTTGCACTTCCATAATAGTGATCAGATACGTTCACGTTTTCATCGATAATCGAACATCACTATGGCAACATTAACAGTGTCGTTAGCTCCAACGGGTAACATATCCAAGAACATCTATAGACTAGAATCAAAGCTTCTTTGACAATCAGGACATAAGTATCTCGCTCTTCCCTTGCATTATCAATGGTAACGTATTTCTATTGCTAGTCTATAACAAATTCAAGAATTATTGCTTGTTAAGCTCAATTAGCCAAGAATGGTTTCTTGTTACCTAGTAGAGGAACATTAGATGAAACAGCAAAGTGACTGAAATTGTACGTCAACGTTCCTCTTCTGTTTTCTTCGCGGTTCATACATTGTAACTGTTAAATGAGACAGCAATAGTAAGGTCTTAATTCAGGTCATTTAGGCCTTCTATGGAATCATAAGGAAATTAACAATTCTAGTGGTATCGCTTCTAACTTAAGATCATAGTACATAAAGCAATTTGTTGCTGTTTGACGATAGAAGCTTTGACGACCATCTGTTCATCCCAGTAACCGGAATGGGTACGATGTCAAGGCCACGCCAATGCTTGCTAAGTGAGTCAGATAGGGAAGTTCCGCGTTGCACAAAATGCTCAACCAGTGGTGATAGTGGTATGATTATCCTGCGTAATGAAGGATTCTGTAACAGGACCCTTGTAAGTGGCATTGTATGATTTGTTCAACTTGTAACTCTCTTCTTTAAGGGCTGTTTAGTTTATACCTGGATAAGATCAATGGGATGGTGGGTACTTGAGGATTTCATAGTAGGACTGTATTTTATTGCACACTCTAGGAAACCACGCCTAAAAAGTTGAACAGGTTGAACAGTATGGAATCTACATGCAATGTGCTTCACAGCCACCAGGCGCTCTTTAGCAGTGGCTATTCTATTTGCTCCAGACCTCTTTGTGCCTCCGCCAGACACTTCCATAATGAGCAGGTAGCTTTCAAAGCGGCTGCGTTACCATGCTTATCATCTTCTTATACTCTTGTGATTGTAAATATATTCTTGTCAATCGATAACAAATTGATCCCCACAGCAATCTTCTCTTTTGGAAAGAATGGACCCTTGGAAGAGGCCCCGCTGCTTATCAGGGGCTTCACTGAGAGATTGCAGGCAGGTAGCTTTCAATCGGAACAGTCGATGCAACTTTGAAACTGCCTTCAAAGTGCGTTCTCTAACCACTGTGGGAGCTTTTGCCTTCTCCATTTCACCTTGTAGCAGTTTCTTTTAATATGACGGTCTCTATGCGAGCTGCATGTGCTGTCCAGCGACGTTACGACTATAAAGAGCGGTTAAAATGCTGCGACGGTCCTGGAGCACCTCCGCAAAACACAGTGCTTTGATAATCACCTCGCTGGCCGCAAACTACTTCAATTAGAACTCTTAGGAGTTGTCTCACCAAAGATGTCTAAGACGTTTATGTTATTCCGTCATCATTAATAACACTGGTCAACACGATTTTTGGTGTCAAGAAACCAAGCATGTTTTCTTGCTAATTTGATGGTGCTAATTCCAAAAATGACCTTAGTTTTCAATTTTAGCTACCATTTTTTCTGTACCGAAAGTGCTCTTTTTGGCAAAAAGAGTAGGTTATGATTTTGGGTAATAGCAAAATTTAATTAATATTGCAAGAAACGTCTAACTAACACATTTTATAAGAAAATATAGAAAAAAGTGATGTTTTAAGTTAAAATACTCAACATAGAAGTACCAAAAGTTTCCAATTTATTGCCAAGATTGAAAATAACTAATAAGATATATCGGTAATCGTAATACACTTAGTAAACCTAATTGTTAAGGTGACATCAAACACAGGAAGCTTTAGAATCTATATTAATCACTTTTTCCGTGACCGGGTGTCCACAAATACGATCCTGGTGAATGGAGATTGTTCAGTTGTTGTTAAAAATGCATTTTGTGTGTTTGCTCCATAGTACCAACTATACCTGGCAATACCTATACCTCATTCTATTTCACCACGAGAAATATATGATGCCATCAAACAAGTTATGAAACAAATCGACTGTAACAAGCAGAAATGGGTTTCATCTGTAGATTCGACAATGGTAAATTTCTTGCTTGGTCAAGAAAGTGGTTACACAAAATGATTTTTTGTGTGTGAGTAACGGTAGAGAAAAAATGGAGCCCTGGAAATGGAAAGAATGGCTTTCCCGTAAAGGATCGGTGAAAATTTGGTGAAAGAACATCATTAGTGCTACTTCTTACTGAGGAAAAAATCATATTGCCTCCCATACATATCAAATTGGGATTAATAAAACAGCTTGAAAATTGCTCGAGAAGGAAAGCAAATGTTTTGAGTATATATTTAAATCGTTTGCAGGACTTAGAACCTAGAAACTCAAAGCATGAGTATTTGATGATCCTGATATCGAGAAACTCTTATTAACTTTATGGATTTGTTAATTCAATGAATGACTCGGAGTTACATGTTTGGACATCCTTTACTGACATGGTAGAAAACATCTCAGGCAATCGCTGGGCTGAAAACTACAAGGAGGTAGTGGAGAAGTTGTTTAAAGTCTAAGGACATAGGCGTTGATACGTGTACTAAGGTTATCATTGACATTGCCATTAAGATACATTTCCAGAGAATTGTGGAGGTGTGAATGATGAGCCAGAAGAACGATTCTATCGGGATATCCAAACGATAGAAGAGCTACCAGGGCTGGCGGGGCAAACAAAGGACGGTAGATCACTGTTCGAGTATGAAAACGAAATTAAATAACATTGAACATAAAAAGCAATCAAAAAAGGCTTTTATCATAGTTACTGAAGAACAACCAGCCCTGCGTCCGCGCGCCCAGGCTCTTGGCATGCTTCAACCCGGATTCCAAGTTGCCGAGATCGTGCAGCCCATCGAAGGCGATCAGACTCTCGATGCCGTTACGGACCAGCAGCTCGTACCACAGCAGATTGATGTCATCCGGTTCCAAGTCGAAGCGCAGCGCGCACTTGCTGCGGATGATCGCCTGCCGCTCCGTGTGTTTGAAGGTATCCCGGAACAGCCGCAGACGGTCCCAGGGATTTTCACCCAGGAACCGGACGCAGGTGTCGAAATGGACCGCGCCCATCAGTTCGATCACATCGAACCCGACCCTGTCCATGCGTTCGAGCACCGGCCGCATCATCGCGGTCGTCATGCGGGTCGCCCACAAACACTGGTGGCCGTCCCGCAATGTAGTGTCGACGACCTTAACCCGGCCCATCGCCCATGCTCTAGTTCCGCAGCCCCGCGCCACCGAGCCCGGCAAACTGCACAAGCCAGGTCGACAGTTCGGGTATCAAGGCGATCACGACCCAGATGAAGATCAGCGAGAACAGGTAAGGCAGAACCTGACGGACGATCTGGAAGTACGGCAGCCCGGTGATACCGGATGCGACGTACAGGTTAAGACCGTATGGCGGCGTGATGAATCCGATCGCATCGCCGATCAGGAAGATGACCGCGAAGTGGAACGGATCGACACCGATGGTCACGGCGATGGGCGCCAGGATCGGCGCGAGGATGATCGTGTTCGGCACCGATTCCAAAATTGTGCCCGCCGCGAGGACCATACCCATCATGACGAATAGGATCGTGTAGTAGCCGCCTAAACCGGTCAGCAGACCTTCGATGAATTCCTTGGCACCGATCACCGCAAGGATTTCCTGCATCATGATCGACACCGCCACCAAGGGCACGATGATGCCGATGATGATGGCGCTGCGGAAGAAGATGTCCGGCAGAGCCTTCCATTTCGTCTCCCGCGTCACGAACAGGCCAGCGAGCAAGCAATAGACTACCGTCACCGCCGACGCCTCCGTCGGGGAGAAGATACCGGCATAAATTCCGCCCAGGACGATGAAGATCGCGATGATCCCGATGCTGGCGCCCGGGAAGGTCCGGCGCAGCTTGACCAACTCGAAGGGGATGATCTCACCATAGGCCCTGCGGCGGCTGACGACGTAGCAGGCGATCATCATTACCGCGACCATCAGAATGCCCCGGATGATACCCGCCAGGAAAAGTTCCGAAATCGGCAGGCTGATCAAATAGCCATAGACGATGAACAGGATACTGGGCGGGATGATGATGCCGACCGTGCCGCCGGCTGCGGCGGTCGCCGCCGAGAAGTTCTTTTCGTAGCCCTGCTTCACCATGGTCGGATAGGTGATCGAGCCGATCGTGGCTGTCGTGGCCGCATTCGAGCCGCTGATCGCGGCGAACATGCCGCACGCGCCGAGCGAGGCCATGCCCAAGCCGCCGCGCACCCACCCGAGGATGGCGAGCGCGAAGTCGGACATTCGTCGGGCGATGCCGCCGGCGCTGATCAAGTCGCCGGTGAGGATAAATAGCGGCGCCGCCAGCAGCGCGAAGCTGTTCAACCCTTCGAACATCGAGCTGCCGACATTGGCGAGCGGGAAGTCGAAGATGAGCTGCATGCCGATCACCCACAGCCCGATGATCAGCATCAAAGGCGTGCCGGTGACGAACAGCGTGAACGCCATAAGCGTGAGAAGCGTTATGAGGACGGCATCAGGCATGGGGATCTGCCTCTGCGACCATACCCTCACCCTTCACCCGGACGGGAGCGCCGCTTCTGAAATCGTTGATATCGATGACGATGTTCTGGACGACACGGATTAGCAGCATCGTCCAACCGACCGGCGTCGCGCTGTAGAACCACCAGCTAAGCACGTCGTCGGTGCCGGGCACGATCGACTCCATTTCGAAATGGAGACTGACCAGATCAAATGACCAGTAGATGACGACGCCGCCAAAGACGAAATAGAGGACATAGTCGAACTGAACCAAAAAGAACTGCCAGCCCCGTGGCAATCGCTCGCGCACCTCATTGAAGACGAGATGCGAACGAAGCTTGACGCAGTAAGAAGCGCCGAGCCAGGTCAGCCAGAGAAACAGGTAGGACGGTACGAAGGTGCTCCACGGTGCCTGCGTGTCGAAAACGTAGCGGCGAAACACCTCGACCGCGACGATCCCCGCGCAGAACGCGTAGGCGATGACAAGAATCGTCTTTTCCAGGTTGTTATCCAACCAAATCAAGATTGCCATGACCGGGTTCATGAAACCGTACTCCGGGCCCGTTTGCAGATCGCCGTTCAAGATGGAACGCAACCTGATCAGGTTACATCCCGTCCCGCTACGAAGGGTCGCGGCACACGACGATGTGAGGAAAACGAGAAGGCGCGACGAAGCGCGCCTTCTCTATTTCGGAACTAGGGCGTGCCTAGCCTTTCCACCAACGACGCGGTTCGACATTGATCGCGAGCGCGTCCTTGTCGTATTCGCGTGCCACCGGCAGGAACTCATCATAGAGGCTGAAGCCGCACATCTCGTTCAGCTTTTCGTGCCACCGGTTGTATTCCGGCCGCGTCGGGCTGGCGATATCTTCGCATTCCTTCAGCGCTTCTTCGGAGAAGAAGTTCATCCGCGTGCCAGCCTTGCCGAAGATCGTATCCGGACCCGGATTCGGCACCTCGCCGCTGATCAGGGCGAGACCGGCCTCATTGCTGTACATGACCGCACGCTGCGCCTGATAACCCGACTCCATGATGTCGTCACGCAGCCGGTCGCCGACCTTGTCGAGGGTCCGCGTGTTGATGGCGACATGCCCGGTACCGGGGATGAATTTCAGGCCGACATATTGCGACACGACCGGCGCCATGTTGAAGGCGGTGGTCGCCGTCGTCCAGGTTTCCATACCGTCGATCAGGCCGTTCTTCAGCGCGTCGAGGGTTTCGACCCAGGCCACCGGCACCGGATTCAGCTTCATCAGCTGCATGGCGATGCGGCCGAGCTGCGTGTTGGTCACGCGGTTCTTCGTGCCGGCCAGATGCCCGATCTCGGTGATCGGCGGCTTGTCCTTCCACTTCAGCCCCATATAGAGCTGACGCATTTCACACAGCACGAACAGGATCTCCATCCGGTTCTTCTCGCGGTACACCTTGCGATAGAACTTGTCGGATTTCGGATTCATGAAGAAGTGGTAGAGCTGCCCATTTGACTGGAACATCTACGGGAAATCGATCGCATTCAGCCACGGCGCCACACTGGACGCGTTCTGCGTCGAGGACGAGGCCACATCGA
The DNA here is from genome assembly GCA_010016025.2 of Alatinidae sp. Z8VKAUB7J3. Lineage (NCBI taxonomy): Eukaryota > Metazoa > Cnidaria > Cubozoa > Carybdeida > Alatinidae > Alatinidae sp. Z8VKAUB7J3. Next base: position 14,838,055 of record JAAAKM020000498.1, read on the forward strand.
TAACACCCTGCATCGCCTTCTGCACGCAAACCTGTTCGGCGCAGATGGAGTTCGCACCCAACACGTCGACCGCGACTTCGCCGTCCGTGCGCACTTCGAGATCGGATGCGAATTCCCAATAACCGAAGCGGATGATGCGGTCGTGTTTTTTGCCAACCACGGTGCCGAGCTTGATCGTATGCTTCGGCTTGTTCTTGAGCTTTTTCTCGTACTGGGTATTGACCGACTTCGCCAACGCCTCGGCGGAGAAAATACCGCCCATGCTGGCCACGCCGGCATAGGTCGCCGTCAGCCCGTATTGCTTACTGATCCGCAGGAAATCACGCCGCGACACGCCGGAAAGCTTCGCGTCGAAGCTGGTCGTCGTATCAAGCGTTTCCTCCGTAAGTTCGCTGACGGTCTTTTCTTCCGCCGTCCCTTGAACATATTCTGGAATCTTTTTCATGACTTCGCCTCCCTAGCCATTGACCTGTTCCGCGACCTCCTCGCTGCAAGCTTGTCAGTTCTTGTTCTTGATCTGCTTCAAGCCCCTCTGCCACCGAGAAATCGAATTTTCCGTAGATGTATCATGCGG
>JAAAKM020000498.1:14838638-14859676 GCA_010016025.2 Alatinidae sp. Z8VKAUB7J3
GGAAGCCGGTAGCGGCTTTGCAAGGGTTAAGTTGGATTATGTCCAGACATTTTGAATGTCGGGCGCGCCCAAATTGTGCAATCTTCCCGGCGCACAACAGCAAGGGACGAAGTGAATGGCCAATCCCGCACTCAATCACCGTACCGAAACCGTCGAAGGCGTCGCCTGGCATTGGGTGGAAGCCGGGGACGGCGACCCGGTCGTCCTGTTGCATGGGATTCCCGAGAGCTGGCAATGCTGGATCCACCAGATCCCGACGCTGGCGACGCAGTTCAAGGTCTACGCATTCGATTTGAAGGGTTACGGCCAATCGGACAAGGCCGAGGGCGACTATTCGATGAACAATGTCGCCGCAGAGCTGATTCGCTGCCTGGATCACTTGTCGATCGACCGGTTCCGTCTCGCCGGCCACGATTGGGGCGTCGCGATCGGCGATCACATCGTCGACCAGATCCCGGACCGGGTCGAACGCTACATGCGCTGCTGCCTGTCATTGCACGAATACGACCCCCGCAATTCACTGCACCACATCTGGAATTCCAAGAACCCGGACGCCGCGACGCGCCTGATGCAAAAGGCCGAAGCCTATGTCCGGGTTTGGTTCGATAGTTCCTGCAAACCCGGCCTTAGGCCAGACGAGGCGGAGATCGCGGAAATCGTCGCCGAGTTCGCGCAGGCGGGCACCGCCGAAGCGGTACCGCGCTATTTCCGCGACATCCCGAAGACCAAACCGGTCGATTACTCCAAATTCACGATGCCGGTCGTCCAGGTACATGGCGAGCACGACCCGCGCCAGCCGGTCGATTACTGCCGCGGGATGGAAGCGCATTTGCCAGGCCTGGAGGCCATCCTCGTTCTCGATTCCGGCCATTTCGTCACGCGCGAACGGCCGCTGGAAATGACCCAGGCGATGATGTGGTTCTACAACTCGATGCTGGCGCCGGGCCTGCCCATCTTCGACCGGTCACGCCATCACGGTCTGCCGACACGGCCGGTCAATCCGTTGCCCGAAAGCTGGGGCGTCAACAGCTTCGCGCGCGACGGTTAGACCATCCGCCCCTTGATTGTCCCCCGCCGCCGCTTCAAGATGCTGCCATGTCACTGAGCTACAAAGATATCTCCGAGATTTTGAAAATCATCGATTCGAGCAACTGCGAGGAGTTGGTGCTTGAGGTCGGAGACACGAAGCTCGTGGTGCAGCGCAATGGCGGTGGCACACCGGCGGCGAGCGTCGCGGCAACGGCCGCGCCGCAGCCCGCGACAACGGCGGAACCCGCAGCGGCGCCCGATGCACCGGAGATCGCCACCCCCATCGCAGCGGGTGCAACCGGCACCGAAGTCCGCGCCCCAATGGTGGGGACCTTCTATCGCAAACCGTCGCCGGCCGACCCGGCGTTCGTCGAGCCGGGCCAGGCGGTCAAAAAAGGCGATCCGCTGTGCCTGATCGAGGTGATGAAGCTGTACACGACGATCGAAGCGCCGATCGACGGCACGGTCGCGGCGATCGGCGCGAACGACGCCGATCTGGTCGCCCACGATCAGGTGCTGTTCGTCATCGAGCCCGCTTGATCGCAAGCCCTCCCTCTATTTCATCCCGGTGATGCTGGCGATCTGCGAGCGCGGATCGCGCGGCCCCCAGGCGTCATGCGCCACCGCGGTGAAGAATTCCTGACAGGCGCGGTTGAACGCATCTGGCTCTTCCAGATTGCAGGCGTGCCCGGTGAGCGGGATGATCACCAGCCCCGACATCGGGATCGTCCGCTTCATCAGCAGCGCCGGATCGAGACAAGGCTCGTCCTCGTCACCCGTGATGATCAGGGTCGCGACGTTCAGGGTCTTCATGTCGTCGACCAAATCGTACAATGAGGGCCGCTCCGCCTGCACGCCGCGCATCGTGTTGGCCGATCCCTTGGCCGAATGCTCCGCCATGTTGTCGGCAAATTCCTGCCAGCCGCGCGGGTCCTTGTTCTGGTACTGCACCCGGGTCGGGCCGAGACTGTACCGCGCCGCCGTTTTGGGCATGCCATCGGCTTCGAACGTATCCGCGGTCGTCAGCGCCTCGTCGCGGAACTGCGCGCGCTTGTCCGCTTCCGCGCCGTAGCCGCAACCACCGACCACCAATGACAAGGCCCGGTCCGGATGGTTCAGACCGAAATGCAACGCGCAGAAACCGCCCATCGACAATCCGACGATATGCGCCTTCTCGATGCCGAGATGATCGAGCACCGCGATCGCGTCACCGACCGCCCGCATCTGCGAGTAGCTCGACGGATCTTCCGGCACGTCGGACGGCGGGAAGCCACGCGCGTTGTAGGTAATGCAGCGATAAAGACGGCTGAAGTGGCGCACCTGTGGTTCCCAGCCCCGGTAATCGTCCGCGAACTCGTGAATGAACAGCACCGGCTCGCCGGACCCCGTCTCTTCGTAGTACAGCTTAACCCCATCGTCGGTCGTCGCGTGCGGCATGGTCTCCTCCCTGTCGGTGTACGGTTCCACCGTTTCAATCGCCATGATAGGGTAGCGCAAACACCGCTCCAGGGGGATAAGCCATGTTCACCGTCGATAATTTAATTGCCGATTGCCAGAAAGCCGTTGCCGGCGGCCGCACCGCACAGGCGGAAGTGCGCGACATTCTTGCGAAGGCCGTTTCCGAGCCGGGCGCGGTTCTCAAGGAACTTGGCGAACCGGACACCGGCGGTGTCTCGAAAATTTACGATTCAGAGGAACTCACGATCATCAACGTGGTCTGGGGACCGCACATGACGATCATGCCGCACAATCACGAAATGTGGGCCAATATCGGTATCTATACCGGACGTGAAGACAACATCTTCTGGCGCCGTGTCGCAGATGCGGAAGACGGCTATATCGAAGCCGCAGGGGCCGAGTCGCTCGGCTTGAAGGACGCGACGACCCTCGGTCGCGACATCATCCATTCGGTTACCAATCCGCTCTCGAAGCTGACCGGTGCGATCCATATCTATGGTGGGGACTTCTTCCGGGTCGACCGCAGCGAGTGGGATCCGGAGGCTCATACCGAGCAGGCCTACGATATGAAGAAGAACCTGCGGCTGCTCGAAGCCGCAGAGTCCTAAAGAGATCTAAAAAGATCTAAGCCTTTTGGGCGGTGCGCGCCGCCAACCGGCCTTCTTCGAATTGGCGCCGATTGGCGACCATACGACCGTACAGCGTTTCGATCGCTTCGCTCCCCGTTTTCACGAATAAAAACGGCAGCACCGCGTGTACAAGACAAGCGAGGCTTGCGAAAAACATGCGCAGGCTGAAAGAGCCCGCCACGAAGAAATGTTCAATATAGGTCTCGTCGACGCTGGCCGGATGTTCTGTAAATAGCCGCTTAATCATTTGAATAGTTCCCTCTGCGATCCAATGCAGAGATTGTACACAAGGCTGGTTGGGAAATGTTTGCGTTTTCACCCGCTATTCGGTTTAGTATTAAAATTAAATCCCTATTTTTTTAAGATATATAGTAATTTCTTCTAATGGATTCGATAGATAAAAAAATTCTCGCCTGCCTGCAAGAGGACTCCACACTGCCCGTTGGAGAAATCGCCGAACGGGTCGGTCTGTCGTCTACCCCCTGCTGGCGCCGCATTCGCAATCTGGAAGAATCCGGCGTCATCCAGAGCCGCGTCGCGCTGCTAAACCCGGAGAAACTGAATCTCGGCGTCACGGTGTTCGTCGGGGTGAAGACCAGCCAGCACAGTTATGACTGGCTGGAGCGTTTCGCTACAGCACTGTCGGAGATCGACGAGGTCGTGGAGTTCTACCGCATGAGCGGCGATATCGATTACATGCTGCGGATCGTCGTGCCCGATATCGCCGGCTATGACGCGGTCTACAAACGTCTGATCCAGTCCGCCGATTTGTCCGATGTCAGTTCTAGCTTCGCGATGGAGCGGATCAAGTTCACCACCGCCTTGCCCCTCGACTACGTGTGAGCAGAGAGTCTGGGGACAGCTAATGCCCTCAAATTGTCATCTCAATTATTAAATCCACTGCCATTCTACCCCTCACCCTGCCCTCTCCCCAAGGAGAGGGTTCTCGTAGGTGCGCTAACAATGCTCCCTCTCCTAGGGGAGAGGGACAGGGTGAGGGGATAAATTGCGACCGCGCAGACCCAATGCTCGCTCGGGTACAAGTTACGCAAGCGGGCCGGACGGGCGTCAGCCGCCCTCGATCGCCGGCAGGAAGCAGACTTCCGCATCTGGGCCGACCTCTTCCAGGAAAAAGTCCTGAAAGATCGTGCCGTCGATCGCCACCGCCATGCCTTCGCCGAGAACCCCTTTAAGGCCGGGATACTTTTCGTCCAGTTGACGAACGATCGCGCGCATCGTGCCCGCCTCGACGGCGATACGGGTCTCGCCGCCGGTATATTGGCGGGCGATTTCGCGGCTCAGCACCACGTCGGTCATGGGTTAGTCACCGTCATCCAACGCGGCCAGAACCTTTGGTGGCGACATGGGCAGGCTGGTCATGCGCAGCCCGACCGCATCTTCAATCGCATTGGCGACTGCTGCCATCGGCGGGATGATCGGGATCTCGCCAACACCGCGCACGCCGAATGGATGGGTCGGATTCGGAATTTCGACGATGACCGTGTCGATCATCGGCAAGTCCGACGCGACGGGGATGCGGTAGTCGAGGAATCCCGCATTCTGCAGCCGGCCATCCTCGCCGTAGATGTATTCCTCGTTCAGCGCCCAGCCGATACCCTGCGCAACACCGCCCTGCATCTGACCTTCGACGTATCCCGGATGGATCGCCCGACCGGCATCCTGAATCGCCGTATAGCGCAGGATCTTTACGTGCCCGGTCTCACGGTCGACCTCGACATCGCAAATATGCGTGCCGAAGGCCGGTCCGGGGCCTTGGACATTGCTCGACTTCTTGGCGCCGATCGGTCCACCGGTCATCGGGGTCTTCTCAGCAAGTTCCAGCAGCGACAAGGGCTCGAACTTACCGGCATTCTCGCCCGCGGGCCGCGCCTCGCCGTTCTCCCACTCGACCGCCTCCACATCGATATCCCAAGTCTTGGCGGCGCGTTCGCGAAGCTGCTGTACGCAATCCTCCGACGCGTCTACGACAACGGCACCCAGCGCGAACGTCACGCGGCTACCGCCCGTGTGCCTGTTAAACGCGGTCGCCGTGGTGTCACCGATCACCGCGCGCACCTGGTCAATTTCGACGCCGAAAATTTCCGCGGCCATGATGCAAAGCGATGCCCGCGATCCGCCGATATCCGGCGCGCCCGAGGTTACCGTAATAGTGCCATCTTCGTTGACGCTGACCGAAGCACTCGACTCGCCGCCAACATTGAACCAATAGCCCGACGCAATGCCGCGCCCCTGGTTCGGGCCCAGCGGCTCGGACATCTGCGGATGATTCTTGGCCGCTTCCAACGTTTCTTCGAAGCCGACAACGCCAAGCGTTGGGCCATAGGCCGTCCGCGTGCCCTGTTTGGCCGCATTCATCTCGCGCAGCGCCAACGGATCGATATCAAGCTTTTTGGCCAGTTCATCGATCGCACTCTCGATACCGAATGCGGCGATCGGTGCTCCCGGCGCCCGATAGGAAATGGCTTTCGGCCGGTTGGTGACGACGTCGTACCCGACGGCTTTGACATTCTCGATGTCATAAGGCGTGAAGCCGCACATGCAGCCGAGATGCACTGGGGCGCCCGGATACGCACCGGCGAAGAATCTCAGATCGGCCTCTGCCGCGGTGATCGTGCCGTCCTTCTTGGCGCCGACCTTGATCGTCATGAAGGAACCCGAAGTCGGGCCCGTGCCGCGGAAAACCTCGTCCCGGGTCATAACCATCTTGATCGGCAGACCCGACTTTTTCGACAGCAACAACGCCACCGGTTCAAGATAGACCGTCGTCTTGCCGCCGAAGCCGCCGCCGATTTCCGCCGGCGTAACCTTGATGTCACCGATGTTCATGTTCAGCAGGCCGGCACAATATTGCCGAACCATAAAATGGCCCTGACTGCTGCACCAGACGTTCGCCTGGCCGTCCGCCGCCATGCTGGCAACGACGGCATGCGGCTCGATATAGCCCTGATGGATGCCCTCGGTGTCGTAGTCCCGCTCCACGATCACATCCGCGGCCTCGAAGCCGGCATCAATATCGCCGATCGCGAATTCCACCCGCTTCGCCACATTCGACGGTTTTTCCGGCTTTGGATCGACGCCGCCGGTGAAAAGATCGTCATGCAAGACCGGCGCACCATCGGCCATCGCGTCGAGGACACCTGTTACATGCGGCAGGACTTCGTAGTCGACTTCGATCAGCGACAACGCCTCCGTGGCCGCAGCGGCATTTGTTGCCGCGACCGCGGCGACGGCATGGCCGTCATAAAGCACCTTCTCCCGCGCCATCAGGTTTTGTGAAAGATGGCGATAATTCGGGGGCGAGCTGCCCTTGGTCGCTTCGGCCGGTGGAATTTCCGGGAAATCGGCCGAGGTGACGACGGCTTTAACGCCGGGGACGGCCTCGGCCTTTTCCGTGTTGATCCCGCGAATGCGCGCATGCGCGTGGGGGCTGCGCAGGATCTTGCCAACGAGCATACCGGGGAGCGCGAAATCGGCACCGAACGCAGCGCGTCCTGTTACCTTGTCGACACCATCCGGACGTATTGTCCGGGTTCCGATCCACCTATACCCGTTGGCATTCCCATCCATGCTTACGCCCCTTTCGCCTCTTCTGCGACTTCAAGAACCGACCGGATAATCTTGTCGTAACCGGTGCAGCGGCAGAGATTGCCGGCGAGCCAGTAACGGACTTCCGTTTCGGTCGGATCCGGGTTTTTCTCCAGCAGGGCCTTTGCCGCGACCAGGAAGCCCGGCGTGCAGATACCGCATTGCAGCGCAGCGTTCTCCAGGAACTTCTGTTGCAGCGGGTGCAGCTGATCGCCGTCGGCCATGCCTTCAATCGTTTCGATCGACGCGCCTTCGGCCTCCACGCCCATCACGAGGCAAGAACAGACCAAACGGTCGTCGACCATGACGCTGCAGGCACCACAGTCGCCCGATGCGCAGCCTTCCTTGCTGCCGGTCAGCTGCAGTTCGTCGCGCAGGACGTCGAGCAGGGTTTGTTGCGTCTCGCAGAGGAACTCTACGGGTTCGCCATTGATTGTTGTCGTTACGTGATTTTTAGCCATTGTTAGCTCCCCGCCCGCTCGAGTGCGATTGCGGTCGCGCGGCGTGCCAAGACGCCGGAGACCTTGGTCCGGAATTCAACGGTGCCCCGCTTGTCGTCGATCGGGCTGGCAGCAGCCTGCGCCGCCGCGTCGAGTTTCGCCATCGCCGCATCGTCGCATTTTGTCCCGATCAGCGCGTCGGCACATTCTTGCACCAACAATGCCGTCGGTGCGACCGCGCCCAATGAAACACGTGCAGCCGTGCAGGTGCCGCTATCGTCCAGCGTCAGGCACACGCCAACGCCCACGACGGCGATATCCATCTCGGTCCGCGGAATGAAACGCAGATAGGCATCACCGGTGCGCGGCGCTTGCTTCGGCAGACTGATCGAAACGACGATCTCGCCTTTCGCCAACGACGTTTGCCCCGGCCCCGTGCAGATATCCTCGACCGCCACTTCGCGGCGACCGTTCGGCCCTGCAACGTTGCAAATGGCTGATGCCACGATCATCGCGGGAACACTGTCCGCCGCCGGCGAGGCGTTGCACAAATTCCCGCCGAGCGACGCCCGACCTTGAATTTGCGTCGATCCAACGAGGTCCATCGCTTCGACAACGCCAGTCCACATACCCAACAGCGCTTTATCCTCATGGAGCTCCGCGCTGGGCACTGCCGCTCCAATCGTGTAGGCGCCGTCATTGACCGAATAGCTCACCATCTCTTCGATATTCTTGACGTCGACAACGAGTTCTGGCGCGACCATACCGGACCGCAGTTGAACCAGAAGGTCCGTGCCACCCGCCAGCACCCGGGCTTCCCCGCTTGCGCCTGCGAGCAATGCCGATGCTTCGTCAACCGAACTCGGCGCTTCGTATCGCATACCGTTCATGTCTCTCCCTTGCCTTTCAAATCCCGCAACCCAACTGAGCTTAACCAGGTCCCAGTTCGCCCAATCCGCATGGCCCTTCCCGGGATTTTGTCGTTGTCCCGCAAAATGCCTGACGCGATTTCGTTGATGTCGCTCCGGATATTATTTACTGACGCGCGACGACCCCACGCCGGACCCGTCCACCCCTCAGTAAAATCCACTGACAAAACATACAACCCCGCACCAGCCGCTTCAAGCACCGGCGGAAACGGCCAATCACGTCGAACCAGCAGTGGCCGCCGCACGAAAAATCCCATCAAAGTGAGGGGATGTGACTTCGATTCCGGCCCTAACCGCTCTATATAGTTAATGAGGGGCGCATAGGATGATTGTCATGAAACGACTTGCAAGCGTTACATTGATCGGAGCGTCGGCCATGCTTCTGGCGGCCTGCAATACTGCAACGACGCGGACCGTCTCCACACCGACAGGGGCGGGGCACGTCATATTCGAAAACCCGGCCTTCGATGAAGCCGTTCCCGTTCGCGTCGGTTGGGTCGATATCTGGCAGGAGGAAGAGTACAGCCGCTTCACCGGCAAAGATACTCAAGCGGAGATCATCTATTCGGTCGCGGACGAACGCGATTCCATCGTGCTCGACTTCGATATGACGCTGGATAAGGTGATCAACAACTGGCATGCCGCGTCGGCCCGTGGCGAGAAAGGCAGCACGGAGACGCCGCTAGGCACTTTCCAGTACCAACATTTTGCACAAGCGGGCCGGTCTTGCGTTGGGTTCCTGAACGAATGGGACTATCGGCAAGGCGACCGTCAGTTGCGGCCGGCCAAGGTGTTGTTCGGCTACTATTGCGGGACCTCGGGCAAAGGCTTGAGTCGCAACGACGTGGCGAACATTTTGGGCGATATCTGGATCCGTGACATCAATCGTACGGATTATCGCTTCACGCCGCGACTGGCGTTGGCGTCCAACGGGCGGTCCGCCGCCGTTGGCAACCTTCAGTTCCCTTACGCGCCGGCACAACGGTTCGAGGATGCCGACGGCGAACGGGACGGCGGCTGACGAAACTGCCGCGCGCTCGCAGAAAACTTAAGCGCAGTGGGCGCGCGGCATTTCCTGCATCAGATTGCTCACGATCAACGCGGCTTCGCCATTCGACGTTTCCGGATGGCGCTTCCGATACGCGTCAACGGCCGCGACGAAGGCGGGATAGTCGGTAACACCTTCTTCACGTTGCTGAATGTATGCGAGGGCGACCGCCCTTAAATCCTCATCATGTTCCGACATCGTGGTTAACTCCTCGAAACGTCGTTTTCCCAACCAATGCGCCATTTAGGGCCCGATCGCCGGCCGAAACGTCCCCCAAACGGGCGAGTAAACACCGAATGACTTATTTTTCGTTTCTGCGGCTCACGAATCCTTCTATGAAACCGTCATGAAACGCCTTTTATGCATTGCCGTAATTGCGGCGCTTACCGGTTGTAAGGAGTTACCGATCCCGAGTTTGGGAAGCGCGGGCGGCGATATCGGGCCGGTGCCTCTTTCCGATGCCCGCATCCTGTTCGAAGCGCCCGCGTTCAGCGGCCAACCGGTGGCGCGAATGAAGTTTACCGATGGCTGGCAACGCGAAGAATACGCCTTATTTCGCGGTTCCAAGAGCCAGGCGGAAGTCGTCTATCTGGCGGCTACGGCGCGCGAGACAAGTCTCGAAACCGATGTTGGCTTGAAAACGATGGTTCGACGCTGGAATTTCAATGCCCGCGGCGACATCGCCTGGGGCACGGAAACCAAGACTTTAGCAGCCTTCGGCCAAGCCTTCATTCTGCCATTTGCGCATGGCGCCAACATCTGTTTCGGATTTTCGTCCGAATGGGACCCGGCGCTGGATGATCCCGAAACGAACCCCACCAAGATGGTTTTCGGCTACTACTGCGAGGCCTCGACAAGACCGCTAACACGCGGACGGCTGGAGGGGCTCGTCGATGGCATCGAAGTCTCTCGTTTTGCCGGTGGTAACAGCACGAGTACCCCCGTTCCCGGTCCCATCGACCAGGATGGCGGCAATATCGGAAATCCCGGTTTTCCGTTCCTGCTGGCCCGCGGCTATTCCTCCGAAGGGCGTAGCTTCGTCGATCGGACATATTGACGACGAGACGGCTTGTTTGCGCCTGCACCGTTCATATTTAAGTAAGTGGGGCGAAACAAACGGACCGATCGAGATGAAGAGGATGTTGGCGCGGGGTGCGACCGTCGTAACCCTGTTGATTTCAGGCGCCCTTGCCGGGTGCCAGACAACGGGAGGGACCTATCCTTCCGTGAACTGGGCTGGGAGTGACGGCGCCTTTGTCCTCTTCACCGCACCGGCCTTCAAGAACACCCAATCGAAACACGTCGTCTTCACCGACATATGGCAACACGAAGAATACGTGCTGTTCGAAGGCGACGGCGCGCAGGCCGAAATAATCTACGTTGCGGCGAACGAGCGGGATACCATCGCCCTGGACTACAATTTGCCCGTCGTGCCGATGGTGCAAACTTGGAATATTGCGCGAAAGCACACCATTGCCTGGGGCGAAAAGGGTCAGACCGGCGCCCCGCTGGGCGCTTATTTCTATCGCCAATTTCGACTGACAGATGTCGGCCGCGACTGCGTCGGATTCTTCACCGAATGGGATTTGAAAGATGACGACCCGCAGCTGCGCAACGGCAAGGCCCTGTTCGGCTATTATTGCGACAAGCCGGGCGTGAAGCTGAACCAGGCGCAGGTATTCGGCCTGCTGGACAATATCTGGATTCGGGGGATCACCGCGCGTTATGACGTGCGTTTCCAGCCAGTCGCCCCAACCGGTGGTCCGCTGGCCGGACAGCAAGGCGCGCTCGCCTTCGCGAAACACGGAACCGGCGACACCGGCAACGCCAACTTCCCGTTCGACATCGCAGACCACTACAACGATATCGACGGCGACGAGCGCCTCGACCGCTAGCGGCGAACGCGACTACATTCGGAAGACGCCGAACTTCGTCGGTTCGATCGGCTTGTTCAACGCGGTGGAAATGCCGAGACCGAGCACGCGCCTGGTCTCCGCCGGGTCGATGACACCGTCATCCCACAGGCGCGCCGTCGCATAGTAGGGGTGCCCTTCGCGTTCATACTGATCGCGGATTGGCGCCTTGAAGGTCTCTTCGTCTTCCGCGCTCCATTCTTCGCCGCGCCCCTCCAGCGCGTCGCGCCGAACGGTGGCGAGCACACTCGCCGCCTGCTCACCTCCCATTACGGAAATCCGTGCGTTCGGCCACATCCACAGGAACCGCGGCGAATAGGCCCTGCCGCACATGCCGTAGTTGCCCGCCCCGAAGGACCCGCCGATGATAACCGTGAATTTTGGAACATTGGCGCAGGCGACCGCCGTCACCATCTTCGCGCCGTCCTTGGCGATACCGCCGGCTTCGTACTTCTCACCGACCATGAAGCCGGCGATATTTTGCAGGAAGATCAGCGGAATACCGCGCTGGCAGCATAGCTCGATGAAATGCGCGGCCTTCAACGCCGACTCCGAGAATAGAATGCCGTTGTTGGCGACGATGCCAACCGGATAGCCATAAATATGGGCGAAACCGCAGACCACGGTCGTCCCGTAAAGCTGTTTGAATTCGTCCAGTTCGCTGCCGTCGACGATACGGGCGATGACCTCGCGGACATCGTACGGCTTGCGCGGGTCGGTTGGGATGACACCGTACAGCTCCTCCGCCGAATAAAGCGGCTCGACCGGCGGCCGCACCGCCAATTGCGCGGGTTTGGTCCTGTTCAGATTGGAGACGATATTGCGGGCGATCGCCAGCGCGTGCCCGTCATCGACGGCATAGTGATCGGTCACGCCGGAAGTCCGGGAGTGCAAGTCCGCACCGCCCAGCGCCTCGGCCGAGACCACCTCGCCCGTCGCCGCCTTCACCAGCGGCGGGCCGCCGAGGAAGATCGTGCCCTGCTCCTTGACGATGATCGACTCGTCCGACATCGCCGGCACATAGGCGCCGCCCGCAGTGCAGGATCCCATGACCGCCGCGATCTGCGGAATACCGAGGCCGCTCAGGGTCGCTTGATTGTAGAAGATGCGCCCGAAATGCTCCCGATCGGGAAAAATGCCGTCCTGCTGCGGCAGGTTTGCGCCGCCGGAATCGACCAGATAGATGCAGGGTAGATTGTTTTCGCGGGCGACTTCCTGGGCGCGCAGATGCTTCTTCACCGTTATCGGGTAGTAGGTGCCGCCCTTCACCGTCGCATCGTTGGCGACGATGACGCATTCCGTCCCCGAGACCACGCCGACGCCGGTGACGATGCCGGCCGACGCGATATCGTCGTCATACATGCCGTAGGCGGCCATCGGCGACAGTTCGAGGAACGGCGCGCCCGGATCGCACAATTCGCGAACCCGCTCGCGCACCAGCAGCTTGCCGCGCGCCACATGACGCTCCCGCGACGCCGGTGAGCCGCCGAGCGCGATCGCTTCCGTCTTCTCCCGCAAATCGGCGACGAGCGCTTCCTGTGTGGCAGCGTTTTCCTTGAAATCCTTTGAGCGGGTTTTGAGGGTGGTTTTGAAAACGGTCATGCGCGAACGGTGTCCGTGGGTGGCGGGAAAGGGCGCGCGATCATACCCAAATCGACCGGCGCGAACACGAAAGAAATCCCCGCGACCGCCCGCCGATTCCCGCCTAGGCGGCCGGCCAGGGGCGGCCGAATTCGCCCAAACTGAAATTGGTCCCATCATGCCGGTTTATGCCACGGACCAATTCAACCGGCATGTCGTCCCAGCCGGCGGCCGCGTTCGGCATCTTGCGATGGACCTGGGAGGTGGCGGGCATGTAACGCAGCGCCAAACCGGCCCGCCGGCGGCCGGACCGGTTGGCGGCGGAGCCGTGCACGATGCCGATATCATGCAGCGAGACCTGCCCCGCCTTGAGCGCGATCGTCACCGCATCGCGATCATCGATCGTGTCGGCGTCGATCTCGCGGTTCAGGGTCGAGCAGGCCCGGTCGACGAGACGGTGCGGCCGGTAGTCGCGATGCGAGCCCGGAATAACCCGCATCGCACCGTTTTCCGCGTCGACATCGTCCAACGCCACCCAGACCGAGACGGAAGCGAGCGGTTCGACGGGCCAGAACGGGCCGTCCTGATGCCACGGGACATCGCGGGCGCTGTCCGCCGGTTTGCAGAACAGATGCGTGAAAAGCAGCACCAGATCCGGTCCCATGACCGCTTCCGCCAGATCGAGAATGCGCGGATCGTGCGCCAATTCGTGGAACGCCCGCTGACCCCGAATACCGTACGGCTTGCCGCCATCGAGATGGGTGTTGATCAGGCGGTCCGGCAGGATGTCCGGATTGTCGTCGAGCACCCGTTCGAGCGCCGACCGCAAAGACGTCAGATCATCTTCGCCAAGGCGGAATCCCGACGGGATGACATAGCCATCGCGCTGGTAGGTTTGAATTTCCGCTTGCGTCAACATCGTCGCCTCCCGCCGAAACTGAATCTCGCGCCGACGCGTTCATTTGCGCAGCAGCACATTAAAAACCGGCTGAATGGCGCGAGAAAAGCAAAAGTTTCGTCTAAAATTTTATCTTCTTTTTCGAAAATTACCTTTATTTAACAATAAGTTATTTCGGAATCATCATTCGTTTGGGTGATCCGCTCAGCGGGCCAATCGACGATGATGCAGCATCGAAACAGTCAACTACTGCGCGGTCACCACGCCGACGCGGCAAGAAAAGGGGTTGGATCATAGAAGCAGCACTTACGAAAGGATGGCCACCCATGGCCTCGACGAAAGGACCCGGCAAGCCCGGCCGCACCACCGAACCGCGCAAGCCAGCGTCGCGCGGCGCCGCGGAATTGCCCTTGACCCGCAACGCGTTCAAGAAGACCGGCGGCGCCGCAGCTCAGAACAGCGAGATGGTCTGGCGCCGCCAGCGTAACATGCCCCTCAAACCCATACTGGCGACCCGTCCCAAGCTCGCTGTCCTGATCGTTCACGACGACCCCACAACCCGGCTGGTCATGCGCCGCGCGCTCGCCGCCCTGGGCGTACCCAAGATTCTCGAGGCCGGGGACAGTACCGACGCGCTTGAACAGGTCCGCAAACAAAGGCCAGACCTTGTCATTTCCGGTTACGAGATGGCGCGCGGCCTCGAATTCCTTCAGGACATTCGGCACGACGAGGATCCCGCTATCCGCGCGCTGCCGGTCATCATGACCATCACCACGCCGACGGCGCAGCAGATCCGGGACATCAGCAACGCCGGCGCGCACGAGATCCTGGTCACCCCGTTCTCCGCCAGCGTGCTGACCCGGCACATCATCGGCATCTTCACCGAGACGCGGAAGCATATCGAGACGGCGACCTATGTCGGCCCCGAGCGGCGCAACGGCGATACCGGATTTACCGGAGCGAACCGCCGGCAATCGAAACAGAAATAGCGCTTCAGCCCTTCGCGATCTCGCGGCCGATGATCAGGCGCTGTATGTCGCTGGTCCCCTCGTAGATCTTGCAGACCCGCACATCGCGGGAGATGCGGGCGACCGGAAAATCCTCAAGATAGCCGACGCCGCCATGCGTCTGGATCGCATCGGAGCAGACCGCCTCCGCCATTTCCGTCGCGTACAGCTTGGCCATTGCCGCTTCCTTAAGGCAGGGCACCCCGGCATCGCGCAACGACGCCGCATGCAGGGTAAGCTGCCTTGCCGCCTCCAGCTTGGTGGCCATGTCGGCGAGCCGGAAGCCGACCGCCTGATGGTTCACGATCGCCGTGCCCATGCTTTCGCGCTCCTTGGCATAGCCGAGCGCCGCCTCGTAGGCGGTCCGCGCCATCCCCACGGCCTGCGCCGCGATGCCGATCCGGCCGCCCTCCAGGTTCGAGAGCGCGATCTTGTAGCCTTCGCCCTCCTGGCCCAGCATCAGGTCCGGCGTCAGCACCATGTCTTCGAACCGTAATTGGCAGGTATCCGAGGCCTTCTGTCCCAGCTTGCGTTCCACCGAAGCGACCTGATACCCGGGCGTGTCGGTTGGCACGATAAAGGCGGAGATGCCGCGTTTGCCCGCATCCGGATCGGTAACCGCGAAGGCGATGATGATGTCGGCATTCTTGCCGCTGGTGATGAACTGCTTGGTGCCGTTGAGCACATAGTGGTCGCCGTCGCGCTCCGCCCGGCATTGCAGCGCCGCCAGGTCGGAGCCGGCGTTGGGCTCGGAGAAGCCTTGGCACCACATGACCTCGCCGGAGGCCATGTCCGGCAGGAATCGCCGCTTCTGCTCTTCCGTGCCATGGGCAATGAGAGTCGGGCCGAGCATGTGGATGGCGTAGATCAGCGGCCTTGGCGCGTCGCCCAGGGCGATCTCCCGCTCGAACACGTAGAGCTGCTCGTCCGACCAGCCGGTGCCGCCGTAGGCGGTCGGCCAAGGCGGGCAGGACCAGCCCTGGCGATGCAGGATCCGATGCCAGCGCAGCTGATCCTCGCGCGGCAAGTCCATGCGCTCGGCGGCGACTTTGGCGCGGATGTCATCGGGAAGATTGTCCCGAATGAAGTCCCGCACCTCCTGGCGAAAGGCCTCGGTCTCGGCGCTGAAGATTAGATCCATGATCGGCTACGGCTCCCGCCCTGCTTCTTTCGTCGGTTTCCTTCACGAGGCTGTGGTAGGCTAGCCCCTTGACGGAGCGGGTCCCCGTCCGCACCTTTTGCGGACCCCGCCTGATTATCGGTGTCCTGGAAGAACCGCCGTTCGGACCCCGGACACTAGTGTGGTGGATTTGAAGTTCCTCCAAACACTGGGGCTGGCACCGTGAGGAGCTTCAAATCCATGAACCACACTAGTAACAATAGTTTGCTAGTGTCCCTCTCGAATCAGAAGTCCGTCGTGCGCTTGCCAACTGGTACTACGAACTTCTGATCCGGGACACTAGGAGAAATGCCGTATGTCAAATTTGACCCAAACCGACGAACTGTTCTTCAACCGCGTCGGGCTCGATCAAAAGCGCCTGGAGAGCCTGGTCGACGACGCCCTGACCGGGGCCGATGACGGGGAGCTGTTCCTGGAGTATCGGCAGTCGGAGGGTTTGGCCTATGACGATGGCCGCCTGAAGAGCGCCAGCTTCGATACCTCGCAAGGCTTCGGCCTGCGCGTCCCAGTGGCGATTGCATTACCAGAATAGTGAAGTTATGGGTATCCGGGCTGGACATGTCAGGGCCTGTTAGTGTTGTTTAACGAAGGATAACGAAACAACCGCTTTGGGGACACCTCCGCTGGCATAATTTAGACGGCATCGGGACAGGTCTTGATTTTAATCAAGGAGAGGTGGAGGCAGTGGCCTATTCCGGGGCACCAGGGTAGTTAGCCATTGCTAACAGGGGTTTTTTGTTGCATCCTGATTGCCGTCTGTCGCTTGACCGCAACGGCGCTCTTCGCCCAATGATTGCGGCCTCATGAGGAAGAGTTTTGGATATCTCAACGGTTACCGACTTTGCGCTTGAGCTGTTATTACCCCTCCTGACCTGGTTGGCGATCAGCTATCTGATTCTGCGCTGGCTCTTTCGCCGCTGGGAAACCCGGCTGGCGGCCGAGCGCTCCTTCCGCCTTCGGTTTCCGCTTTCCTCGATGGTCTTTTTGAGCAGAAAGATTGTTATTGAGGAGCTGATGAATGATGCCCAGATACAAGCGGCAATTACCTTCGAGGCTCGCAAAACCGGGCTGGCGCCGCAGGTGCTGGAAAAAAGGCTGAGGCAGCAGGCCGGCGAGCTGGTGCCTGCTTTCAAGGCGGTCTTTTATTTTTCCATCGGGTACTGGCTGGCCCGAACGCTGCTGATGACCCTTTACCGGGTCAAACTGGTGACGATTCCGGCCGATGAATATGAAAAAATTGGCCGTGACGCCACCGTCGTGCTGGTGATGAATCACCGTTCAAACATGGACGTGCTGTTGGTCAATTTTTTACTTTGCCGCCATTCAACGGTATCCCACGCCGCCGGCGAGTGGGCGCGGTTGTGGCCCTTGCATCATCTGGTGCGCCTGGGCGGGAATTATGTTGTCGACCGGGATTCCAACAGTCCGCTTTATCGGGTGCTGTTGAAACGCTATGTGCAGATGGCGGTTGCACGCGGTATTCACCTTGGCATCTTTCCCGAGGGTAGTCTGACTCGCGACGGCCTTATCCAACCGTTGAATTTCGGTTTGCTGAATTATGCCTCGACCGCGTCCTGGCCGGGCTATGACCGGGATGTGGTCTTTATCCCTGTGAGCTTTAATTACGACCAGGTGCCTGAGCAATACCGGTTGGTATTCGAGGACTCCCGGGCTTTCAAAGAGCGTGGCAAGCTATATGTTGCCTATAGCGGTATCAAGTTTTGCGTTAAGTTCCTGTTAACGCCGCTGATTCCGCGGCGCAGGCGTTTTGGCTGGGCCTGTGCCAGTTTTGGGGAACCGGTATCGCTCAAGGCCTGGCAGCGATCCCGGGGCATCGAACTGGCGGCCATGTCCGGCGAGCAGCGGCGCAAGCATATTGACAGTCTGGGCCGGCAATTGATGGATAGTGCCAGGAATATAATGCCGGTATTGCCCATACATTTGCTGGTGATGGCACTGCTGGAGGAGCCGCAAAGGCGTTGGCCGGAATCAGATTTAGTGCAGCGTGCATCGGAGTTACGGCTGGCTATGGAAACGGCAGGGGCGCCCCTTTTCAGCTATGAGGCCGAAGTAACTGATGCCTGGCCCCAAGCCCTTTACCGGCTGGAAAGACTGGGCATGCTGCGGCGCCTGGCGCCGTCGGGCGAGGGCGAGGCACAACTGCAGGTTGTTGAATCACAGATACCCATGTTGCGATATTATGCCAACGCGGTTATCCATTATCTGGAGCCTCTCTACCCCGGAGCTGCTGAGGTAAAACCGATTCCCGATGCTGTCACCACCGGCGCGGGGAAAAGAAATTACCTGCGGATCATGACCGAATCCTACGACCGGGTGCAGCACCCGCAGGCCGATCGAAGGGGGTTTTTCGAACGATTTTATGAGATATTCCTGGCCGCTTCGCCGCAGGTGGCTGAGAAATTCAGCCATACCGATATGCAGCGCCTGCAACAGCACCTGCAGCAATCGTTGGAGCATATGGTGGATTTCAGCATTAACGGCAAGCCTAGCGAAAGAATACGCCAAATTGCCCGCAGTCACAGCGAAGATGGTTATGGTATTTCCAGCGAACTGTATGATCTTTGGTTACAAAGCCTGATTGCAACTATCCGGGAGTACGACCCTTGCTTCGATAGCCGTGTCGATCTTTCCTGGCGAGCGCTTATGGCGCCGGGAATTGCCTATATGCGCAGCCAATCCCGCTATCGTGAGGAGGCCGCCGTCGATACTGACCCGGAAACGACGGTTGAAGAGGGGGGAATTGCCTGCTGGATAGAGCACTGGGGCCAGCGTACACCGGACAAGCCGGCCCTGTTAACGCCAACCAGGCGGGTCAGTTACGCCGAACTGGCAGAGGAGGTAAACCGGCTGGCCGCCGGCCTGCAGCATCGTATCGGCATCGGGATCGGTGATCGAGTGGCTTTTTTGGGTCACAACCGTCTCGAATTCGTGACCCTGACCTTTGCCTGTGCACGCCTCGGGGCGGTGCTGGTGCCGATCAATTTCCGGTTGGCCGAACAGGAGCAAAGGGCCTTTATCGAGCGTGCGGATGCGAAGGCCGTCTTTATCGAGAACAGTTACCTGTCGATCCTCGAAAAAGGAGAGACGGGTTACCGGCGTGTGTTGCTGGATCAGGAACAGGCGGACCATAGCGGCATTCACTATCAGCACCTGTTAGCGGTACCCACCCGCATGAAAAATAACCAGGGTACGATGGATTCACCGCTCTTTATTGTTTTTACGTCGGGCAGTACGGGTGAACCGAAGGGTGCGGTACTGACTCAGGGCGCCGTCCACTGGAATGCCCTGAACAGCCGGGTAATGCATGATCTCAGCCGCACCGATCATATTCTCACCACACTGCCTTTTTTTCATGTGGGCGGCATCAATATTCAAACGCTGCCGGCGTTGCAGGTCGGGGCCACCGTGACTATCCTGCCGCAGTTTGACGCCGCGGAATTTATCCAGATGGTCGAGCGGGACCGGCCCACCTTAACCATATTGGTGCCTACTCAGATGCAGCAGCTTATGCAACAGCCCAATTGGTTCTCCTCGGATTTAAGTTCGCTGAAGGCGGTTGCCACCGGCTCGACCATGGTTAATGAAGAGCTGATACAGGGCTGGACCAACAAGGGTGTGCCCGTCCTTCAAATCTATGGCTGTACCGAGTCGGGTCCGATTGCGATTCACCAGACTGTCGAGGATTTTAGTGAAGGGATGGGTACGGTGGGTTATCCTTCGCTCTACACTGAGGTCAGGATAATCGACCCACAGGGAGAACCTGTACCGGCGGGCCAGGAGGGTGAAATATGTCTGCGGGGGCCTCATCTGATGAATCATTACTGGCGCGATGAAGCGGCCACCCGGGAGGCCTTTCGGAACGATTGGCTGTTAACCGGAGACCTGGGTTATCAGGATAAGGACGGCAGGCTGCGGGTGGTCGGCCGGGTAAAACGGTTGATCATTTCCGGCGGTGAAAATATTCATCCGGGTGAGATTGAACTGGTTCTGGAAAACCACCCGGACATTCAGGAAGCCGCTGTGGTGGCAGCGTCCGATTCAACCTGGGGAGAGGTCCCGGTCGCTGTTATTGTGCCGGCCCCGGGTCGCAGTTTCGATGAGCAATCGGTATACCGGTACCTGAATGAGCGGTTGGGTCGATATAAGCATCCGCGCCGGTTGTTGCAGGTCGCAGCCTTGCCCCGTTCGGCGCTGGGAAAAATTGATTATCCAAGGGTCGGTGAATTGGTTGAATCCTAGCGCCGGCTCGAAAATACCCGGTCAATTTCCGATGGCGGTCACTCAACAATCTTTAGCCACTGCCCGGGTTCCGGTTCGCCACGTGGGTAGTCACCGTTGAGTACGCGCAATTGCTCCTCCGGGTACTTTTCAATTTTGCTGTTGCGGGCGAGGGCCTCATAGGTCGTATTCCGGCCCGCCTTAATGTACTGAATGCGGGTATCCACCGCCTGCTTGAAGTCTTCCGGCTTAAGCGGGCGGAAGCTGGTAATGGCGGCTCGGAAAAAAGGATCGTAGTTAAAGGCCGCATTGGGTTTTCGGTTGACGCCGCTGAAGTAGAAGGCCTGATCATTGTGAAAAAACACCGCCACCCTGACCGGGCCGCGCTTTTCGGTTGCCGGCACAATGCCGGTGTAGCCGCGCAGTCCGTACTGTTCCAACACTTCACCCTCTGTCAGCGTGTCCAGTTTCAGTCGCTCTTCGATAAAGGTTTCCGGTGTCAGGTTTGCCAGATCGCCCTGGATCTGTAGTTGGATAAAACCGTCCTGTTTTTTCGGGAATGCGACCACTGCGTTGGGGGAGTTTTGCATTTTCCAGCTATTGGGAAAGGCGAAGGTGAAGTTCATGGGTTTGTGGTAGAAACGGCTGCCGCGCCGCACGCCGGTCTTGGAGGAGTTGCCGAATTCGAGCCCGTTGATCTTTTGCCGGAATATGTCTGCGTTATCGGAACCCTCGTCGGCGGCCAATTTGCCGGCTTTGGCGATTACCTGTTGCAAACGGACGTCATTTTGGGGGTGGGAAGCGAAAACGCCATGGTAAGTCTGGGGCTTTTTGCCTGCTTCCTTGGCCTTGAATTTGGAAAACTGTTCGTGTTCCTTGAGCACACCGATTACCTGCTCCATTGCCTTGGGCTGATAGCCGGATTTGTACAGGTATTCGGCGCCGAGACCGTCGGCTTCAAGTTCGTGTTCCCTGCCATAGCCGCTGACCAGGGCAGCCCCGGCAACATTACCCAGGTCGCCGATGGCCGAGCTGCGGGTCAGTACGGTCAGGATTGCAGAAAGGAAGGTGGCCGCAGCCC
>JAAAKM020000498.1:14859686-14900398 GCA_010016025.2 Alatinidae sp. Z8VKAUB7J3
CGGGCTGTAACATGGCCGATTTCATGGCCCAGCACCGCGGCCAGTTCCGCTTCTGAATTCAGGTATCCCAGCAGGCCGCGGTTAATGTAGATATAGCCGCCGGGGAGCGCGAAGGCGTTAATGTCGGGGCTGTCGATGACGGTAAAGGTGAACTCGAGATTACTGCGATGGCTGATGGCGGCGACCTTTTGGCCGATATCGTTGACATAGTTCCGGATGTCCGGGTCGTTGTAGATCGGCATTGATTTGAGTATATCTTCGTGCAGCTTCTTGCCGAGACTGATTTCCTTCTTTTCCGACATAAGCACGGTATCGACCTTCCCGGTCGCAGGGTTTACCGCGCAACCCGCGCCGAACAGGGTAATCGCCGTTAGTGTCAGAAGGGTTAGAAGTGCCCGTTGCTTATTCATTATCGATACCTTGTCTTTTCGCTATAGCTGTGACTTTGATTGACAGATACAGGCTTCGTTCCGGTAAAAAAGCGTTTTTACGTCATCGATCAGGGTAGATTGTAACGCTTTCCTTTGCGGTTGCGCACCTACATTGGTGAATGATTCGAATTGGGTGGAAAAAGGCTATGCCCCCCGGATTATCTCTGAAATGCGGTTTTTAACGTTGTCTACCGCTCAGTTGATACTAAAAGCCATCTCTTTTAATTTGGAAAATTGGGCAGGCGCTTCTCTTGTCTTATCAAGACCGTATGCCGCCTGGACAGAAATTGTTCCAGACAATTTTCCGCATTTCCACCATCCTTGGCGGTCAGGCGGCATCCGAGCTTACATGGATGTATTCACGGCGTGTCTTGATAAGACAAGAGAAGCTCTTCTGCGCGAATATTCAAAGGTACTTGGACAGGGTACTCGGTGACATTCAAATACTGCTGGGAGGCTTATTTGAATCGCAGGTAAATAGTACAATGACCGGAATTTTTTTGCGGTATTCAACGAGGAGCTATCGTGCCGAAAGCCAATGAACTGAAAAAGGGAGCCGCCATCGAGCTGGATGGCAAGCTCCTGATATTGAAAGATTTTACCGTGAGCAGCCCGTCCGCGCGGGGGGCTGCCACCCTTTATAAGATGCGCTTTACGGATGTCAGAACCCGGCAAAAGGTTGAACAGACCTTCAAGGGTGACGAAATGCTGGCGGCGGCGGATCTGGAGAGACGGCTTTGCAGTTTCTCCTATAAGGACGGCGCCAGCTATGTTTTTATGGACAGCGAAGATTATAGCCAGTACCTCTTTGACGGCGACGATATCGCAGAGGAGTTGCCCTTTATTACGGAGGAAGTTGAGGGGATATTAGCCATGCTGGCCGATGGGGTTGCCTTAGGGTTGGATTTGCCGCAATCGGTGACAATGACGATTACTGATACTGCGCCGTCAATAAAGGGTGCCTCGGCAACTGCCAGGACCAAACCGGCGGAGTTTGCAACGGGACTTATTATTCAGGTGCCGGAGTATATTGCGCCGGGTGAGCGGGTAAAGATTCATACCGGCGATAGACGATTTATGGGAAGGGCAGAGGGGTAGTCTGGAAAATCCTTGATGAACTTTCCCGGTTAGCCATCTACATGACACCCGAGAACATCAATCAGGCCTGTCAGGCGCTGGCGGCTGCCGATGATGACCTTGCCGCGGCTTTGTCAGTGGTGGGTCCACCGGCGCCTCGTAATCGCCCGGCCGGATTTGAAACCCTGTTTGCTACCATTGTGAGTCAGCAGCTATCGACCCATGCGGCAGCGGCAATCATGGGCAGAGTACGGGATTTGATCGGGGAATCATCGCCTGATCTGAATCACCGGGCGGTGCTGGATACCGAGGATGAGAAATTACGCGCAGCCGGCTTGTCATACCGGAAGATAGAGTACGCAAAGGGACTGGCGGCAGCGATTGAAGAGGGCCGCTTTGATGTCAACGGACTGTCGCAGCTGGCGGATGAGCAGGCCATTGAGCAGATCGTTTCGTTACGTGGTTTTGGCCGATGGAGTGCCGAGATCTATCTTATGTTCTCGCTCAGACGTGAGGATGTCTTCCCGGCCGATGACCTGGCGTTACAGGTGGCGCTTGGCAGGCTCAAGGGACTGGACCGGCGGCCGACGGCAAAACAGGCTAGGGCCCTGGTCGCTCATTGGCAGCCCTGGCGCACGGCCGGCAGCCTGTTCCTCTGGCACTATTACAAGGGAGCGCCAACTTAGCCCGGATAATTCATTTCAGTCCGCCCTCATACAATAGCCGGGCTTCTCTGGAAATAATGCCCGGCGGTCTGCGGCTTGTGCGCTTTTTACTTTTTTTCAAATAACTCGTTGGACCCGGCGCCGCATGAAATAACCGTACGCAGTGCCGAATCCGCTTTCAACGCCGGAAATAGCTCAACCTGGTCTGCGGGGAGATGGTAAATAAAGCCTGAGGTGGGGTTGGGGCCGGTCGGAGCGAAAACGGTGTAGGAGCCATCCCGGTGCTTGCTGGTAACCAGCGCCGTGACGCTGGTTTCGATATCCGGGCCGAAGATTTTGGCGCGCGCCACTTCGCCCGACGCAAAGGGCGAGTCCTGCCGGTCGCCGAAAAACTGATTGACAATTTCCCTGACCATACGATAACCCGGTGCGAGCCGGGCCAGATAGCGGTCGAAGCGCTCGTGTGCCCATTTGCCCAGGCTGGTGCTGACGAGGGTCCCAACCAGAAAGCAAAGCAACAGGATAATGATCAGCGCCAGCACGTCGGCGGCCAGCGCCGGCAGACCCCAGGTTTTGGTGAGAATGTCGGAGGCCGGCGCCAGCAGATCGGTCACCAGATTGAAAATCCAGCGGAAGAAAAAGGCCAGGATCGCAATGGGCAGAATGACCAGGATGCCACCGATCAGTGAGCGCTTAACGAATGATTGGGTCTTCGACATGACGGTTTGGTGTCCTTGGGTACGAAGGGCGGGTTGAATTCAGTTGTTCTGCTGGGAAAATCTGCCGGCCACGAAGCGGGCGATGCATTCGGCGGATTCGCTGCTCAGTTGCAGGAAGTTGAAGCCGATATGGTATTTGTCCTGCGCCTGCCGCCGGACGTAGATAGCGCGGCAATGGGCCTGGATATCGGTTTTGGTCTTTTTGGATTTCGGCAACCCAAAGTGCAGGTCCACCTCGACGGGGCTGTTAATATTCAGGTTTCGGTTGTTTTTCAGAATGGCCTCGAAACAATGGTGGCTGGCCTCCACCATGACTCCCTTTGCCGAGAGGTCGAGAATCAGAACGGCCAGCTTTTCGCCGTTCTGATCGATGATTTCCGCCGGATATTCAGCTTTTACCCGGGGGTTGATTCGGTTTTCCTTATACACAGCTAGTGCTCTAGTACTCTGTACAGGTTATTTAGCCCCGGTATGAAGGGGCCCTTGGTTCAGTTATTCCGGTGCGCTTTGCTCAACTTCGTCGGTAAAGGGGCATTCCTCGCCTTCACGGGGGTGGAAAAATATCTCCGATGTGACTTCATCGGAGCTGACCTCGCCGATTTTCCGGTAGCCGCGGTGATCGAAAAACGTTCTGAAAGCCGGACCGGACAGGTCGATGCAAATACCATGGTAATCGGGATCGCGTTCGCATTCGCTATGAATGGCGTCGATCAACGGCTTGCCGTAGCCCTTGTGTTGATAATCAGGGTGGATGCCGACAAAGGTGATCCAATAGTGGTCAATGCCCTCCAGTTTCTCGCGCACCTGGGTGAAATAGCGGCGCAGGCGTTCCGTTCGCAAAAAGCCAACGGTGGAATACATGGCGATGCGCCAGAACCAATCGGCAAAAAAATCCAGCGGGTCGCCGGCACGCTCTATCAGGGCGCAGCCGATCAACCGGTTCCCTACGGCCAGCGCGACGGAGATGCTGGAGGTGGCGAAGTGGTGTTTAATATCTTCACGCAGATAGGATCTGAGGCGCTGGTCGTAACCGGGCTTGTCGGCATCGAGCAGACACCGGCACAATTCATTGTCCCGGTAGGCGTTGTAGAGAATGGACTGCGCCTGGGAAATGCTCGACGGTCCTATTCTGACCACTTTGAAATCTTCGAGTTCTGGGGTTGACATGCTTGGCTCCGGCTGCTTCTGCGGCATTAAACCTTAAGAAGGCCCGCGGATCAACCGATAAGAGGTTGAATTTGCCAGGCGCATGTCTCACTATTGCTGCTCCGGAAAAACACAGGGACCCTGTTATGAAGAAATTTCTTATAATCATCGTTGCCGTCTTGCTTATTCTCGTCATCGCCATCGGAGTGGCGGTGTCCCAGGCCGGGAAGATCATTAAGCACGCCGTTGAGGAATTTGGCCCCGGTATTACCGGCACGAGTGTCACCCTGGATGACGTGAATGTCTCCATTGCTTCCGGGACGGCCGGTATCAAAGGGCTGGTGATAGGCAACCCACAGGGTTTTAAATCAGCACACCTGTTTAAGGTGGACGATGTCGCTATTGATTTGGATGTGGCGAGTCTGTTCTCCGATCGTATTCAAATCCGGAAAATTCTGATTGACGGCGCGGAGCTGACCTATGAACTGGGTAAGGGCGGGTCGAATGTACAGGCCCTGCAAAGGGAAATTGAAAAGCTGTCCGGTGCCGGCGGTGACGAAGCTGCGCAGGAGCAGTCATCGGAAACGCTGATGAGCATCGACGATATCTATGTTAACGCAACCCAGGTCAATGTGGTGGCCGGTGTGCTCGGCGATAAGGGTGCCTCGGTGGTGTTGCCCGATATTCATATGG
This sequence comes from Alatinidae sp. Z8VKAUB7J3, assembly GCA_010016025.2. NCBI lineage: Eukaryota > Metazoa > Cnidaria > Cubozoa > Carybdeida > Alatinidae > Alatinidae sp. Z8VKAUB7J3. The sequence goes on from JAAAKM020000498.1 coordinate 14,864,418, forward strand.
AAGATGTGGGGAGCGGCGGGGAAGGTGCCACGGCGGGTGAAGTGGTGAAGGACCTGACTAAAACGGTCAGCAAACTTCTGGCGGAGAATGTCAGCAAAATTCTTGCCACCGGCAATATTCGCGAGGAACTGGATAAAAAAGTGGGCGATAAGCTCGACGGTATGAAGGAGAAGCTCAAGGGACTGGGCATTTTTGATAAATAATTTGAAGGAGCGCAGGCCTGGTCTATTGAGAATCAGGCCTATCCTCCTTGTATGATCAAAGGGTAACCAGCGAACGGTGTTCGAATATCGCCCGCTGAATGTCTGCGACTGTTCTGAGGGTCTTCACTCTTTGAAACAGCACCTCGGCTTCCCGGTACTGGATGCGTAGATACGCCAGCCATTGTTTAGTGCGGTTGCCGACATAGCGCGGGTTAGCTTGATCCGAATGAGCAAAAAAGCCCTCCACCGCGTCGACCACCTGTAACCAACTGAGCGCTTCGCTTTGCATCCCCTGCGCCTGTTGTTTGATTTGCAGTGCCAAATCCGGGCAGGCCAGTGCGCCGCGACCCAGCATAATGTCCTGGCAGCCGCTTTCCCGCTGGGCTGCCCGGGCGTTGCTCACCGACCAGATTTCCCCATTGGCGATAACCGGAATGTCGACGAGTTGTTTCACACCCTGAATAAAATGCCAGAAGGCGGGTGGTTTATAGCCGTCCTGCTTGGTGCGGGCGTGGATACAAAGTTCATCGGCTCCGGCTTCCGCCACGCCGCAGACAATATCCTCAAGCAGGCGGGCATCGCTGTAGCCCAGTCTTATTTTCGCAGTGACGGGAATTGCGCTATCGACGGCGTCTCTTACCGCTTTGACGATACCCGCAACGCGGCCCGGCTCCCTGAGCAAAATAGAGCCACCATCGCTGCGGTTGACGGTTTTTGCAGGACAGCCAAAATTCAGGTCGATGCCGGGTGCGCCCAATTGTGCGGCCCTGGCGGCGTTCACCGCCAGCCAGTGTGGGTTGCCGCCTAACAGTTGCACATAAACGGGAATCCCGGAAGCCGTTTTACCCTGATCGTGGAGTTCGGGGCACAGGCGGTAAAATACCTTGGCGGGCAGTCGGCTTTCGGTGACGCGTACAAACTCCGTCACACAGCGATCGAAACCGCCCAATTCTGTCAGCAGTTCCCGCATGCTTTGGTCCACCACACCCTGCATTGGGGCCAGAATAATGCGCATTAGTTGAACCTGTTACCGCCAGAGATGCCCGTCAAGCAACCAGCTCCGGCACCACTTGTTTCTCCTCCACGCTGCCGGCGGGTTGCTGCATTCCGCCAAGCCGGGTTTGGTCTTCCCCGCCGAAGGCTTTGGTCAGTGCCTTGATAAACGCGGACAGTTCAAGCGTCATAACGGAAAAGTCGAGATCAAACTGTTCCGCTGCATCCTCCGCCTCCACTTCGTTGGCCTGGTCCTGCACGATATCGGAAAAGCGCAGGCGCTTTATTGCCAGTTTTTCGTCCACCAGGCATTCAATACGGTCCTGCCAGATGAGCCCCAGCTTGGCAACGTGCATGCCGGCTTTTATATGATTGTTGATCTCGGTGGATTCCAGATTTTGGTTTTTACAGCGAATAATGCTGCTGGTATCGCTGTTGTCACGTAATTCGCATTCCTCACCCAGTTCAAAATCGGTTGCCGGCGAGCTTTTTTCTACCCAGCCGGTCATGACATCAATGGGAATGTTGTTCGGGGTAATGGGTATCAGGGACAGTGTGTCGACAGCTTCGCGCAGGTTATGAAGAAATTCTTCGGCACGCTTTGCCGAGGAAAGGTTAACGACCAATAATCCGTCTGCGGGCGCTATATAGGCAAATTCGAGGGTGGAACGGACAAATGCCCTGGGCAGCAGGCTGAAGATGACATCCTCCTTGATTGAAAGCCGTTCCTTGCGAGCCACGTGGCGTGATTCGTTCTCCTCAATCTCCAGCGCCTTTTCCTCTACAATTTCTTTAATAACTGAGGCCGGTAAGATCTTTTCCTGCCGCTTGCTGCAAATCATCATGTAACCATTTGTGGTATGGACGAACTGGGAGCCGTGACGGCCGAGCGGCGGTACCCAGCCGGTACGATTGAGGTCCTGGCTGCCGCAGGGCTGAAAGGCCTGTTGAGCAAGCTGTTCATCCAGTTGCTCGGCGTTGAGATGAAAGGGTTTGGTAAAGCGATAAACCTGTAAATTTTTAAACCACATGGATAATTGTTACCTGTAAGATAAGGACTTGGAAAAATGCCGGTCGCGCATTTTAGCAGTATCTGTCAGCTTGGTTGCAGATAATTTTGATTAATCGCTGGCTTTGCGAAGCGGCGACATCCGAACATGATGAAGATAGAACAGGAAATACAGGATTGGTTAAACAGGGTTGTGACCGGTTTGAATTTGTGCCCCTTTGCCGCTAGGCCCTTGAGCAAAGGTCAGGTCAGAATTCAGGTCAGCGGCGCCCATAGCGAAGAGGCGCTTTTAAGCGATTTAGAGGCGGAAATCCGCTTGCTTGAACACACTGCGCCACAACGGCTGGAAACGACCCTGTTGGTTGTTCCGAACCTGCTTGCCTCCTTCGATCACTATAACCGGTTTTTGGACATTGCGGATGCGTTGTTGCAAGCCGGAGGTTGGGAAGGGGTATTCCAGGTCGCCAGTTTCCATCCGCAATACCAGTTCGCTGACACGGCATCTGAAGATGCCGAGAACCTGACGAATCGGGCACCTTACCCGATACTTCACATTTTGCGGGAAGCCAGCGTTGAGCGGGCCTTGGAAAATTATCCTGAGCCGGACCAAATTCCAGTTAGGAATATCCTCAGGATGCGGGCCTTGAGCGCTGAAGATAAGCGTGATCTGTTTCCCTTCCTCGCCGGTGAATCGTAGGTTGGGCTGAGCACCTGTGGGTATGATTTTGGTCGTACTTGCAAGGCTAATACCTCACATACAATCTATGCAAAAACCAAACCTGTGGGTACGACTTTAGTCGTACATGTAAGGCTGGAGCTTCCGCTCCTGTTCACGCCGCTTACCTAAAGTAACTTCAAGCCACGAAGGTGGTCTGGCTATAGCTCACTCTTGCTACCGGGTTTTCAGAGTGGCCGCGAAGGTTTTCGATGGCTGCCAGCCGCGGCCGCAAACCAATGCCGTTGGCGACCTGGATCGCCAGCCCCGGCCGGGCATTCAGCTCAATAATCAGCGGCCCCAAATTTTTGTCCATCACAATGTCCACCCCCAGATAGCCCAGGTTTGTTACTTCGTAACAGGCTGAAGCCAGTTGCAGCAGGTTGTTCCAGTGGGGGATGCGGAGATCGGCAAAGCTCTCACGCGTATCGGGGTGATGGGTAATGGGGCGGTCGTATTGCACCGCATTCAATGCATGGCCGGTGGCCAGATCGATGCCGATGCCCACGGCGCCCTGGTGTAGATTGGCCTTGCCGTCGGAGGCATGGGTTGCGACCCTCAACATGGCCATGACGGGGTAACCCTTAAAAATAATAACGCGAATATCCGGCACGCCCTCATGGCTGTACCGCTCAAACACCGGGTCAAACTGCACCATGGCTTCCACCATGGCGACGTCGGGGCTACCCCCCAGGCTATAGAGTCCGGAAAGAATGTTGGATACGTGGCGTTCCAGGTCAGCGTGCCTGAGCATTTCCTCACTGGGTTTAAAGTACAGATCGTGCTCGCGTTCGCTGATAACGAAAATGCCTTTGCCGCCGCTCCCCTTGGCGGGTTTGATAACAAACTGTTGATGGCCTTCGAGCAATGCTGCCAGGTTCTTTACTTCATGCTGGTAGCTGACCGTGCCGAGCAGTTTGGGAACCGCAATGCCGGCAGCTTCTGCGAGCTGTTTGGTTTTTAGCTTGTTATCGACCAGGGGATACAGTTTCCGCGGGTTATAGGCGGCGATGAAGGCGAAGTTGCGCTCATTCATACCCATGATGCCCTGCTGCCGAAGCCGGCTGTGAATGCCGGGAAACATCCCTATCATTTTGAAGTATCCGACACCATCGGATAAAAACGGCGTAATTCCGTTAGCCGATAGCCTGTGTATTGACCCAGCAGCAGAATAATCGCCAGGTTGACAAAGAGTAACTCGGGAAAGTTAAAGGTGAGGTATTCAACCAGCCGGTTGGTCATGGCCAGGTAGGCAATGATTGCCACCAGCAGGCTGCCGCTGCCCTGAATCAGCACTTCCTTGGGGCCGTCCTCCTCCCACAGGATGGACATACGCTCGATGGTCCAGGCGAGGATGATCATGGGGAAAAAGGTAACGGTCAGGGCCTCGCTGATCCCCAGCTTCTGGCTGATTATACTGACGCTGGACATGATACCCACCACCACGATAATCACCGCTGATATCCGGGCGACCAGTAGCAGGTTGAGATTTGACAGGTAGTAACGGATCAGCAGGCCCGTCCCCACCACCAGGATAAAGATTAACAATCCGGGAAGCAGTGAAGTCTTGATAAAGGCAAGGGCTATCAGAATAGGCATAAAGGTGCCCGAGGTCCGCAGTCCCACCAGCACACGCATCAATACCACCACCAGGGCACCGATCGGTATCAACAGGATGGATTTAAAGGCATTCTGTTCGGCGATCGGCAGACTGTAGATTGAGAAATCTATCAGGGTTGCCTCGGTATCCCGGCCGTAACGCACGGCTAAATCGCTGGAGGTCCTGATGTTTTCTATAATGGAAAAGGAGACCCTGGAATCCTGCCCGCCAATGACATCCAGTAGCGATTGGCCGCCGCGTTGCCACAGGATGAATTGTTCCGGTACCCCCCGTTTGCCGTTATTCTGGTCAAACATGACCCAGTGGCTGCCGTTGTGAATTTCGATGAAGTTGGTCAGTGCCTGGTTACGGCGGCCGCCTTCGAGAAAAAGGCCGCGCACGATACGTGCCGGAATTTCCGCCTGCGCCAGCAAATCGATCGCCAGGTTTGCCTTGAATTCGGCGCTGGGCGCTTCACCCAGCAACAGGCGCACGTTTTGTCCGGGAATCGGTGCGTTGAAAGCCTTTAACAGCTCGGTGGTAAAGGTTTCGGCATTGGCTGACAGCGCATGCGTTTGTTGTAACAGGGTGGTGGAAGCAGTCTTGAAGGGCTCATCAAATTCAGGTGATTCCGGTTTGATGGGGATATCCATCTCTTCATCAGCCAGTAAACCGAGTTTTTGGTAGACGTCCAGCCGATAATAGAGGGTTTGGGGGCCGGTGGCCTTGCGCCGGCTCCACTGCGCCCTGCGCTCACCGAGGTCATCCGTTTGTGAAAAACCATAGCCGGAGGAGGCGAAATCTTCCTTTAATAGAAAGATATTCGGTGGCTTGCGCGGGAGTGCGAAGGAAACGATAACGGGTTTGCTCTTGGCATCGAATTCTATTTTTGCCTCAACTGTCCACACCTGAGTTTTGTCCCCGGGCCAGAGCGGAAACCCAAGCTCAATGTGTTTGTAAAGGGTGAGGCCGACGCCGATGCAGAGAAGCAGTATGACCAGCAGATACAGGGGGATTTTAGAGTGCATCAGGGTTATTTGGGCGGAGCTTTACCGGTCACCGGTTCGGAGACATATTTTTTCCCGACGTCGACGATCGCGTAGTCGCGCAGGAAGTTGCGCCCTATCAACACCTGGTGCTTGAAATCGCTGCGATTGGCCAAACTGAACTCGATGCGTTGACGGATATTGCCGATGGTGACCCGTATCTTAACGACGGGGCGTAACTCGGATTCGCCCACCTGCTCCTTGATTCTTACCTTGGAGACGACGCGCCGGGTTATTGCGATGAGTTCATTGGTTTTGGGGTCGGTGATGCTGAAGGTGACGTAGGGCTTACCGTCCCGTTCGAACTCGGTCATGTTCAGGGCGTTAACAGAGGATCTTCTGGCGCCGGTATCAATGCGTGCACTCAAGCTGATGCCGGGGGGATCGAGATAGGCGGTCTCAATTTCGCCCAGAACCTGCTGTTTCGTGCCATTGGCTGCGGTGGCGTCGAGTTGGCGGCTCGCCGCGTTGAGCCCCGGCCTTTTCTTCAGTGTGCCCTTGAGCGCTTCCAATTTCTTCAGTTCCTGATCCAGGTTTTTGCGCGCGGTTTCGAGATCGCTCTTTTTGCGATCCAGCTTGGCCAGCATTACTTCGAGCTCGCCACGGCTTGTCTGCAACGCTTTCTGCTCCTGGCTGAGGGCCTGGCGTTGTGATTCCAGTTCCTGCAACTGGGCTTCGTAGTCTACGCCTGGCGAAAGGTTTGCGGGGATGCAGCCTGCCGACAGCAGCAGGGAACACAGTAACAGTGAACTGAACAGGCGGGAAAAAGAAGATGAAGCTCCAACGGGGGGGCGAAGGCGAAAGCTTGTGTCGTTACCCATAGCGCCTTATTGAATGAATTGGTGGTCTGTTATGTGCTCAATAAGCGGGTAATAAGATAACACAGTTCAAGGGGGTGTTCTCAACTAATTAATCAGTTTGTAGGTGGCAATGGAGCCTCAGCGCTTGCCGGAACGCGCTGGGGGTATGCGATGGGAAGAAAGGGGGCAGCGTCAGCTCGACTCAGGCCCCCGCGTGGGATTGCGGGGATTAACCCAGCATTCCCTTGATTTCTGCGATTTCCTCCTTGGCCTCATCCAGAATAGAAAGGCTTTGGTCCGGTGTCAGTTCCTGGAAGGGCAGCTTGTGGTAGGCGGGAATTTCAGTGATGGCCGGGCATTTGCCCAACTCGCCCTTACCCATGAAATAATGGTGGCGGGCAATCGTTACGATGTCGGCCGTATCGACCTTGGAACCGGAATCCCGGGTCCAGTCACCGCAGGCTTTAACGGTGTTAATCAAATCCTGGTCAAACTGCCAGGCGCGCAGGATCATTTCGCCGACCTCGGGCGCAAAGCGTTCGCAGAGTACTGCAAATTGGGAGGCCACGTCATCGCCCTGGTTGTGATTTTTGTTTAACCAGTCGAGCAGGGGCAGGGCGCCGATGTCCTGCAACAGGCCGGCGAGCAGGGCCTGGTCCGGGTCAAAATCTTCGCAGCGTTCAGCCAGAATGGCACTGATTGCTGCAATGCTGGTACTCTGCTGCCATTGCTCCTTTAGCAGGGTTGTCATCTGACTGCTGGAGGTTTCAAAGAGCGAACGTAGCGTATAGGTCAGAACGATGCTTTGTACCGAATGCTGGCCCAGCCGGCAGATGGCATGTTTTGCGGTTTTAATCGGCATCGGTCCCCTGTGCAAAGGACTGTTTGCCACCTTCAGGATATAGGCAGCGAGGCCTGCTTCTGCCTGTACCATGCGTGCTATATGCATGACATCGTACTGTTCGTCCTTAAAGCCATCGCGAATTTTGATGGCAATATCGGGCATGGCAGGGAGTTTTATTTCTTCCTTTGAAATGGCGGTTTTGATTTCCTCCAGGACGTTCTCATATTCCATGACCGAATCATCTACGAGTTCAAGTTTGGTCGCTAACATGACATTTCTCACCGATAAAATTACAAAAATACGCTGTCTTTAAAGCATAGACGCTTTTGCGCAAATCGCCTGTAAAAATTTGCCCGTCGATAACGGGCAAAGGGTGATCGATGAAAGTGTTGCTGGAGGGCGCTTAATCGGTCAGTTTGTCCCGCATTAACAGTTCAATCAGCGCTTTTTGGGCATGTAGACGGTTTTCCGCCTCATCCCAGACCACGGAGCGCGGATCCTCTAACATATCGACGCTGATTTCCTCTCCCCGGTGGGCGGGCAGACAGTGCATAAACAGGGCGTCCCGGTCTGCGCTGTCCATTAGCGCCGGGGTGACCTGGAAGCCGACAAAGTCCCGTTCGCGCACTTTTTGCTCCTGCTCCTGGCCCATCGAGGCCCAGACATCGGTTACCACCAGGTGTGAGTTTGCTGTTGCTGCTGCGGGATCGCGGAAGATGCTGACCCTGTCGGCGTTAGCGGCAACCAATTCCGGCAGTGGGTCATAGCCCTCGGGGCAGGCAACATTGAGTTTGAAATCCAGCAGGCGGGCGGCATTGATATAGGAGTTGCACATGTTGTTGCCATCGCCGATGTAGGTGACGGTTTTGCCGGCAATGGAACCGCGGTGCTCGAGGAAAGTCTGCATGTCCGCCAGTAGCTGACAGGGGTGGTAATCATCGGTGAGAGCGTTAATCACCGGGACCTGTGAAAATTCGGCAAAGCGTTGGATCTTGCTGTGCTCAAAGGTCCGGATCATGATGATGTCTACCATGCGTGACAGCACGCGGGCGGAATCTTCGATCGGCTCGCCGCGGCCCAATTGAGTATCCGCCGGGGACAGGAACATGGCATGACCGCCCAATTGTGCCATCCCGGCCTCAAAGGATACCCGGGTTCGGGTGGAGGATTTTTCGAAGATCATCGCCATTACGCGATTTTTCAGGGGCTGGTAGCGTTTCCCCTGATGCTGCATTTGCTTGAGCTCGCAGGCACGCTCAAGCAATGCCTCGAACTCAGCCTTTGACAGGTCGGTGAGGGTGAGGAAATGGCGGTTGGGGAGGGCGGAAGGTGACAAAACGATTACGCCCTTTCAACGGTGTTTCGGCGATCGCTGCCGCTACGGGGTGAGGTGCGGCGCTCACCGCCCCTATCGTCGCCGGAATAGACCTTAATCAGTTTGGAGACGGCGCTAACCGCCAGTTCGGCCTCTTCGTCGGTTAAGGTCAGCGGGGGCAGCAGGCGAATAACCGAATCATTGGTTACGTTGATCAGAACCCCCTTGGCCTTTGCCAGTACCAGCAGTTCGTTACAGGGCTCGTCCAGTTCGATCGCCATCATCAGCCCGGCACCGCGAATATCCTTGACATAGTCGGCAAATTTCAACTGTTCCTTAAAGTCAGCCAGCATTTTGGTGCCGAGGGCGGCGGCGCGATCCGGCAACTTTTCGTTAATCAGGGTGTCTACCGTCGCCAGTGCGGCGGCGCAGGCCAGCGGGGTCCCGCCAAAGGTAGAGCCATGATTGCCGGGCTTGAATACCGACGCTGCGGCACCGCGCGCCAGGCAGACGCCAATCGGAAAACCGTTGCCGAGGCCCTTGGCGGTGGTCACCACGTCGGGCAGGATGCCGTTGCGCTGGTAAGAAAAATAAGTGCCGGTACGGCCATTACCGGTCTGGACCTCATCCAGCATCATCAGCCAGTTGTTTTCGTCGCAAATGCTGCGTACCTGGTTGAGATAATCCTCATCGGGGATTTGTATCCCGCTTTCACCCAGTATCGGTTCCACCAGTATAGCGACAACCTTAGGGTTATTCTTGGCGATGGCCCGGAGGGCTTCGGTGTCGTTATAGGGCGCACGCACAAAGCCGCTCAATAACGGCTCAAAACCGGCCTGGGCCTTGCGGTTGCCGGTTGCCGTCAGGGTCGACATGGTGCGGCCGTGGAAAGCGTCCTCCATCACGATTATGGTGGGCTCGTCAATGCCGCATTGGTGACCGTGGAGCCGTGCCAGTTTAATGGCGGCCTCATTGGCTTCGGCGCCGGAATTACAGAAAAAGGCATTGTCCATACCGGAAACACCGACCAGTCGTTCAGCCAGTTGGGTCTGGAGGGGAATGGTGTACAGGTTTGAGGTATGTACCAGCGTTGCGGACTGCTCGCGAATAGCCTGGGTAACCTGCGGGTGGCAGTGTCCCAGGCCGCAGACGGCGATGCCGGTCACCAGGTCCAGGTACTTGTTGCCGTCGGTGTCGAACAACCAGGAACCGCGGCCCTGCTCGAAGGCGGTTGCATTGCGGTTGTAGGTCGACATTAAAGGCTGATTGGCCATGTGGGTTCCCCAAAAAGTTGTACTAAAAACGCAAAAAGGCAGCAATTGCTGCCCGCTTGAGCCCATCAACCGCCTGGGCAAATTAAGAGTTAGGGGCGCAATGATATAAAGATTTTATGGCAATGACAATTGTCAAGTGGGCGATGGATGAATTAATGGCGCGCTTTAGCAGGCTGTAGAAAATCTCTGATTTTCGGTAGCCTGCTACCGATACATGGATGTATCGGCAAAATCGATGGTAGTAAACCATTGATTTTGGAAGCAAAGGAAAAATCACATTTTATCCTTTGCGTTTCTTGTAACAGAGGGGAAACAGGCAGGAAGCCTTTTTCAACAACCTGCTAGGAACCTATGACCGAGTCAGCGATCTATTGACCAGGTTGAATAGGTGGCGGTGTTGAATGAACTGCTATCTATTCGCGGTGCATCGCTGTACAATTCCGGCCGCTAAAATAACTTGCGTCAAAGCAGTGTTCCGAAGTATTTATTGTATGAGGTAAAAGGTATGGATGTATTGGAGACCATTAAAGATCAGATCGGCAGTAATACTATTATTCTTTACATGAAAGGTTCTCCACAGCAGCCTCAATGCGGCTTTTCCGCCCAGGCTTCCCAGGCGTTGATGTCCTGCGGAGAGCGGTTTGCCTTTGTTAATATCCTGGAAAACCCGGAGATCCGCACAACACTTCCCAGCTATGCCAATTGGCCGACATTTCCGCAGCTCTATATTAACGGTGAGCTGGTCGGTGGCAGTGATATTATCACCGGGTCAAGTATCGACATCCACTCGCGCTCTTTCGTCGGACGTTGCTGATTTGTTTAAATTTGGATACACAATGGCGGTTTCCTGACATTTTGTGTTTCTTGGAGAGGGAATTTTACAAATTCCGCACATTATAGGTCAATTTTGGTAACGAAAATGGTATGAGATCATCAAAAACTAATAATACATGGGGAAGTAACAGTTTTTGACGTCAATTTTTATCTTTCTGGTGTAAAAATTTGCATTTTAAGATATTGAATGAAGCAACCTTGTTATGAGTTTGTGTTTCGCAGAAGCAGTTAATTGCTTTTCTTACAAAGATTTAGAGTATGGTACTTTCACGCAACCTTGATGTTCAGTACTTCTCTATATATATGCGGTAGTTCTGAAGAAGATACTATCCAGTAATATCAATTTCATGCATTATACATCATGCCCTTCCTTTTTATAGCCATTTATTTGGTTTCTATAATTAAAGGAAATCGAGTGCATCCCGTTCCTTTAAAGTCCAACTGAGAGATGAGAACACCCCCTACTTGATCAAAGAAATCTACAGGAATTAAGATGTATATATTCGTTTATCAATTTTGGGAGGTCCATACGGAAAGAGTAATAAAATCAGGGTACTCCTCAAAACGGCAGCTGCTTCTAAAGGTGTGTTGTTCCAACATGAGTAGATGGGCATTATAAGGACCTGATGTTTAGGTACTTACTGTTTCTAACAATTTCATTGAAATTTAAAGCTGTTGTTACTTTCGTTTCTCTCTTGATATATATACTGTTGATACTAGTAATGACATGGCGACACTGAGATTTGATCGTGTGGCTTTTCCTCTTCGCTTTTGATAAAGTTTATTTGGATCGGCAGAAAATTGTTGATGAGATGGATCTAACAATATACGAAAATCTTGAATGTTCCGAATTATGTGTTACTGTTCTGGTTAATCGTGTCTCACATCCACTGTTAGTCTCCGTCAATTTCTACTGGCATTGCAACAGATATTCCTCCACCATTTCCATGGCACATTACCAGGTAAGAATAGTTATGTAAACGCTGCTAATCAATGTCGTTGCGCAGTATATTGGCAAATTTTGCAGAAATATAGCTATCATTTACTTGTACAATCTTAATTCCCCTCCTGGTGTAGAGGCTACTCCAATTCTGTTGCTGCAATAACCTATATATGCCTACCATTTTGGCTCTACACATTTACCACAAGGAGAACACTAGAGTATAGCCTCGTTATCAATCTAGCAAACTAATAAATCTATGCTTGTTTCCATTTTGAATACAATTGGCATAAGAATAACATAGCTTAGGGCTCAGCAAAGTTAAAAACCTTTAAATGATGTACATAACCACTCATTTTTGTAATAGTTGGCTGGGCATTTCGTAATACGAGTGCTGTGTGGCTTGGGATTAACTATCCCTCCAACACAGTCCAACTTAAAAGTAAATTAGCATAAGTGGGATTACTAAAGTAAATATTATATAAAAGTCACAATTTAAGTATCAAAGGTTTATTCAAATGCTATATTGATTATTGTTGAGAAGAGTTTTATATAATATCTCTGAAAGTAAACTACTTTCTACTTTTGTCTACCAGACTTATGATTTGACTTTTTCGTACACTGAATACTTGGTACTTATTATCCCTTGGCGTACCCGCTGTGTTTATTGTATTCTTAAGAATTAATATGTACAAACATTGAGGAGACGTTTTTACAATGGGCCCCAGACGAGTGCACAGCATTTTATTATCTGGGAAAACGTTTAGGTGACAACATGGTCTCAGACTTTGTTATGGGAGTCTGTGGTAGAATCCTAACATTGCCTAGTGAGTTACTATTTACTGCATGATCATCTTAAAAAGGTCGTTTTAATAAAGACATTAAGGTACTTACTTAAAGATTCAGATGTTATAACGGGAAGAAATGGAAAGATCTAAATTTTTTGCAAGGAATTGAAGAGAGAAGCACAATTTTTTAGAGGAAGACTTGTTTCTCGATTGACGGCCACATTCAACATTCTCATAGACCCAGACCAAGACCTCTTTCTTCGCAAGTACTTTTTTTAGATTAAAGATCGGGTCCTTCTTGTAAGTACACTACCACTTAGTCTGTTTTTATCGCTAACTAAAAGTTGGTTTTGACTTCGTTTCTTCCATTTTTTGCTGTATACTTTGAATCGTCCTAAAGAGGTACATTTTCCATACCTGCTGACAAGTTTCAATTCGCGACTCGCAGACAGTATACTGTTACCACTACAGTAGCACAATCCCTTCAAGTAGATTCCCAAACGGATGTCAGCATAGATTACCTCCGTAATTCTCCTGATTGGTTCATGGACGACACGTTTAAAACAGTACCACTCCGATTCATGCAGCTCTACACGATTCATGGCTTGCAAAATGGCCGAAATGCCATAGGATTGTATGTTTACTGCGAAATAAGGATCACGCAACACACGAGCATGTACTTAATCATATCAATGCTCTGACGAATGATGCTGATCCACAGTCGATTAATGTTGATTTTGAAAGAGCAGTAATTAACGCTGCGGATCTTATATATCCGAATTCTGAAAAACGTGGTTGGTTTTTCCACGTTTCACAAAATCTGTATAGGCGTGTCTAACAGAATGGATACCCTTTACATACAAGGTCGTACATGATGAAATATAAGCTGTATGTTCGACAATAACAAACTTGGCACAACCACTAGTTCCCAAGTACGATATTTACCAATTGCAGTGTTCTACTGTGCCTAATACAAGGGGAGGTCTTAGTAGGTGAAAAGAGAAATAATACCGCCATGACTAGACATTTACCAAATACCAATAATTTGCTAAATATATTTTTTAACATCATTCACTGCGCGACAACGTTGAAAACCACTTGTATGAGCGTACAAGAAAAATTAAGTCCTCTAGGCGGTGCTTTGAAAGATCCAACACTGCACAGGTCAAAAAAGGTTCTTTTTACACTTGCAAACAAACTATGACCTTAGCAATGAGAGGTCCTTCGCAAAAAATGTCCCTTGTTCAAAGCAGGCTTTAAAATTTAAAGTTTATGTACAACACATAAAAGTTTAAAAGTTTATGTATCAGATCAGCCTGAGCAAAGCGCAAGAACTGACGCAAGACCGGCATCAATGGCGGGAAATGGCACGTGCTGCTGCGAAGAGGACGGACAGCTAATCTCGATACCGAGGACGCTGGAGAAGAAGAAGAAGATGTATGAGAAATTGTGTGTATGAAAAGTATTTAAAGTCTATGTATGAAAAAATGTATGAGAGTGTCCCGTCACATTCTCACTCTTTATTCACTAGGCAACGTAGGTTGTAGAACGTCTAAACTGACACATGACCGTTCACCCCATTGTATCTCTCTGTATCTCTCTAAACACTTTGTTTCTCTAAGTTACCATTTTATCAATACTTCTGGTCTGCCAAAATCAGGAAATATCTATACTCTACTTAGTCTTTGTATATACTTCTACCACATGGAAATTTTGCAGTAACTATTTGTTATATTGTATTAACAGACACTATATTGAAAAAGAAAGCGTATGTACAAAATTGCGCAGCTAGAACAGGCTAGATGTGTTACAAGTGCTGGGAATAATGAAAAAGTAACTCCTGTTCTATAAGAACTGCACTTAAAGAAATACAAATGTGCAAAACGTTTTTGTTATAACATTATAAGAGTTCCAAATACGTTTTACAATAACATCTGGCTAAACACCCCACTACAATTTACGTCGTAGAAACCTACTTGTAGACTATAAATCGAACACAAAATCAATAGTGACAGAGATCTCAGTTATGCTGCGAGCAGGTTATGTATTTTTTTCAACGAATTTTGCTTTAAAGGTGGGATATGTTGAATGACTCCTTGTTTTCTTTGGATTTTAACAATAATGTTTTAATTATACTTTTTGGTTACACAGACAGTTGCAGTAACAAAACTGTAAAGGGCTAATAGTCATCTTAACATCCACTGTATAAGTTTATCGTTGGTATGATTATTATCAAGAATCTGCACTTGTCTCCAAAAGCACAGAGAAAGTGGTCACCCAATACACGTATACACGCGTGCTTAGCAGTAAAAAAGTGCTTTACTTTACAATAACAAATTAATGAATATGAACCAATAGCTGATGGACTATGGGCAAATGTTAGCCTCATCGAAAGGTATGCTCAGAAAAGGACAACCTTAACACGCATTTTCATTAGAAAACCTGTCTGAATAAAGAAAAATGGCTAGATTTGGGACAAAGAATATTGTACGGTATTTAAAAAAATATGTTGGAAGGAAGACTTTGTTTTTGTTCAGTCCACTAAATAACGTAGAATGGCTACAAAATAGTTCAAGCAGTCCTCATTGGAAGAGAAAAGAAGAAAGTATTCCATAAAAAATGCTAGGTTTGAACGGAGAAGTGTTGAAATTTAAGGGCTGGCCTCCTGAAGCAAAAGTGACTCGCTAAAAGTCTTTCTCGGAGTGACACGGACCAAATACCCACTTCTAATGTCACTACCAGCCTACGATGCCCTGGGAAACAGTATTGGGAAATGTCATCAAGTAGTCTAGTTAATAAAGTTTCCGCCAATGTTCCTCCCATGATAATTTGTGAACTGTGTTAACCATAGTAAACGGGAAGTGGCTACTTTGCGGCACAAAATGACCCATACACTGTACCTAAACGAAAAGAAATAGGTTAATTTTAAAGTAACATTAAAGTTAATTTGAATGTTTTATAAACTGATTGCCTAAGTTCCAAATATGGCAAGTGCCAAACTGATGAGTTTCTCAAAAATTAAAAGTGTCCCAACCTCCCTTCCAAGCAAATAGATGAAAGAGAGGGGGAAACTTATAATTGAACCAAGTTGCATATGAACAGGGTGAGGATGAAATAAACACTTTTATCCATCAACGCCTGGTAAATCTAAATAAATCAATATTTGATCCAATACCAAAGTTGTCAATGGGTGCCTTCTTAGATCTACGCAAAAAGAACATAACAAACGTTCTTAAAAGATTTGCTCAAATAACATCTGATTACCAAATATTTTGGAAGATAGCATTAGTGTCTCAAACAAGATAGATTGACCTAACAGCAGTTTTTTCTATCCGCTGGGTCCACTTCCATACTCACTTGCAGATCCAATGGAGATTTGCTGAAAACACTAGGGATAAAACGATTCCAGTTAGCAAGCCACCTTTAGCATTTTGATGTATCATCGATGGTATGGCATTTGTGCGAAAAGTCAAAGCAGCAGGCATCTCTTTCGACTTGGAGAAAACGTCCTCCACTGTATTCTTGCTTCTTGTAATACCTCTACAAGGATTGATATTGTCTTTGATGATTATTTTAACAGTTCTATCAAAAATATGGAACAAAACAGACGCTATGCAAATAATCAGATCAATTTTAGGAAAATTGTTGGAAGCCAGAAATTCGTCAAAGGAGTAGTTTTCTTGGAGAAAATTCTAATAAAACGGAATTCATAGTTTTCTTAGTCGACAAGTGGAAACAACGCTATTTGATACAGACCGTTAAAATAAACAAATTAGATTTCGCGGGAAACGTTACAGGCAATATCAAGAACCATAGTTATCTGAAACAAATAGTTCAAGAGTTACGACGTCCCACAGAATTAGGTTTGAGAGGTGGCTAGCAGTGAGAAGCAAGGGAAATCATTGACGTTGACGCAGAGAGTTATCAAGACATCAAAATAGCGTAAGAGGCAGGGTTCCAAGGCCCCGTTAGGACGAATCCGTCGCAATGAAGAAACCATCTGTGAAATAATAGAGACACAGTTACAAGATGGAGTTATGGAGAAGGTAGACGTATATCATATACGTATGACCAGCCGCCACCAGAATTACACGAGACAGTAAAGCAGTTGAGAGAGAACACTTATCCTCACAATTTGATGAAGACCACCAGCAGCAAACTACGATTGGACGGAGATATTTGGCGAAGTTCCTGACACAGTAGAGAAAGAACCTACATTTCATCAGTCTATCAACAATCCTCACATGCACTATCTGGTGTATTTGGTCTGCAACTATTCAAAGAACAATAATGCATATTATCCAACTTGTCCTAGGAATGTGTTAGCATACAGATACAAGAGATTGTGGAGCAAAGCCTGCGTTAAATGTAGTGACAAACTAAAGAAAAAAGATCGATCTCAAAGTTGCAAAGTATGTGGCAATAGAGTAAGAAAAGTTCAGATTCAAGACGCCGATCATTATAAAAACGCAAGAGAATACATAAAGAATAGAAAGTGCGAAGAAGAGGCTATACCAACCGATATCATATTTGGTCAAGGCGAAGAAGTTATCGAAGAAGAAATAGAAGAAAGTGATGGAGCAGTATTTAACTTTGGACGGATATCTATCAAGTCCACCGGTGTGCGTAACACCACGACCAAGAAGAGAAAACTCACCGACAAATGAAGACGATAGCGAAAGTAGTGATATTTTTCCTTATTTAACTAAGGGCAATTTTGATATCACCAGAGATCGTAAGAATGATGATTGTGCCAATGACGTGCATAATGATGCTTTAAATGATATGATAAGATGTGATTATTGTGGACGAGAATGGGATGGTTATGCCCAATGTCCGTGTATTAGTATCGACGATTTTGCTTTAGATGCGTTTATGAATGATGTTGATCCTTTTAGAGATGACGATAAGTTGAAGTATCCGGTAATCTTTCCTAATGATTTGAAAGGCCAGAAATTCAATAGGAATAGGAAGAAGGTAAGCGAGAAGATATTTGAAGAGTGACGTGTACGTTGTATTTCGAAGAAGGCAGAATTAGACGAAGCATTGAAGGACGATGTTTAGTTGCAGGAATTAGCTATCCGCCACGCTATGGTTTGGGATAAGATGATAATATCTCTAATGGGTATTTTAGAGAAGATGCCTAAGGCAAATTATGAAGAAAGATTTGACAATAACTACGAGGCTTTTGAGATTCAGCCATTAGATCCTGATAATGATACAGACCAAGCCCTTATGCAGACAGTACTTGTTTTTAAACAGTTATTGAATACTGTAGCTAAGACAAATGGCTTTTCTAAAGCTGACGAGTTATTGAAAGAGATGTTACGTATCTTAACTGGGCAGTACTCAAAGAAGAACTGCATACTTATGTATGGGGAGCCAAACTCAGGAAAGTCTGCCATTTGCAAACTCTTAACTTGTTTGTACGAGAAAGGCGAGTGCGGTATTTTTCAGACGCAAGACAAAACACAACAGTTTTGGCTCCAAGACTGCGTCGGGAAAGAGTTGTATATACCAACCAAGCTTTGGACGAACTTTGCAACCATACGGGGCACCAAGAACAAGTGGTATTGGACTCTTTCGAAACTAATTATGTGGAAGAATTGAGACGTAGAAGACGAATTCCGCCAAGATTCCCTCATGCCATGTAGAATGTCCACTACAGAGTACAAAATGTTTTGCCAAGAACAAATGATGCGTTGGCATAAAAGATTTGTAACCACTTTTTTACACCGTCATGCACACGTCTGGTTGTTCATTGACGGTTTGAAGAAGGATTCTGCTCTCAATCATCACACTATCGCTCAGGTTGCTGCAAGAGTAGTTGTTAAGGTTTGCATTTTCAAATAATGGGGTCACGGTTTCAAATCCCCTCAGCTCCTTGCTTCAAAAATACAATATACATATAAATATAAATAAACATTAAAACTAAAATTGCGCAATCTGCCTGC
The DNA here is from genome assembly GCA_010016025.2 of Alatinidae sp. Z8VKAUB7J3. Lineage (NCBI taxonomy): Eukaryota > Metazoa > Cnidaria > Cubozoa > Carybdeida > Alatinidae > Alatinidae sp. Z8VKAUB7J3. The sequence continues at coordinate 14,882,733 of JAAAKM020000498.1, forward strand.
ATTCTATTCCTTCTTCTGGCATGTATACATATATGGCATGAATGTGTGGAATAGTTTTAAAAATTTGCAATCTTCAGTTATTGACGGATCCCAGTGTGTATAACCTGTTTATTGTAATTGTAAAACTTAAAGAAATTAATAAAGGTAGTTTTACCTTTACAATACCTAATTACATGTTAATAAAAATTGTTATAATTCTTCTTTATTCAGATTGCCTGTTAACAATCCTGATCTCCTACATAAATGGAAAACAGCAGTTAGAAGAGCTAACTTGGTCTCTAATGATGATGACTACTAAATAGTCATAGATGACTAATTTTACATGAAATTTTTACATGGAATTGCTGAAAGGGAATCGACAGCTCAAACAAATTCTAGTTCTAACATATTTGACTTTCCAAGTCACCTACAAACATAAACATATGCCTGTAAGCCACCAACAGCACATGTTTTCAAAACATGGCAAACTAATGATGAAATAGCTTCTGAACCATCCAAATGATCAAACAAAGAACATTCGGTGGATCATATGTACAGTTAATCACCAAGAAAGCAAATCCTTAAATTAAAGGAACCCAATGCCTTAAAAAACCAAAAAGGTGCCTTAACTTAGAGCGACAGTTTTTCGTCATCAAAATACAATAACTGGATCGTTTGAAACACTGAAATACTACAAGTTGTATACTGTGAGGACCAATGCTTTGTCCTGGTGCAAAACTGTTCAGATGTCAATAAGATTTATATTTCAATATTGCAAAATGTAAACAAAAAATTGGTCGTGGATACACAGAAAAAGCTAAGCAAATTGCTGTTTCTCTCCACTTATATAGTTCAAGGCCATATCTGTTTGTCAGTAAAGCATTAAAGCTTCCACATCCATCAACAGTCCGATCCTGGGCATCTAATATACATTGTGGACCAACATTTTTTTCAAACTCAGCTAATCAAATAAAAGCTTATGATCCAGAGGCTGGAACATATTGTATCATCATAGTTGATGAAATGGCTATTCGTAAGGAAGGATCTTTTCCTTATTCATCCAGAACTGGAATAAAAGTTAGTCTTATATTTGAAGTGTGCCTCATGATCAAAATGGCCAGGAATTCCTTTGTAGAGATCTGCACCTTCAGAACACCATCAAAGTCTGAAATAAGATGGTCCTTTGTTAAGGTCTTTATAACACCCAGAGGAGTGGCATCCTACACCTTGGCAACAACTGTCATCAAAGCACAAATTCTTCCATAATCACAAGATCAGAGTGAATATACCAAGTGCTTTGAATTTCCAGAGAAAAAAAAGAGAAAAATATTCAAAGCAAGGAAACTGCCCAAATCATTCTCCAAATCAATGACATGTTTGACATTTCAAATCGAAATACAAATTTGCCAAATTTACAAAGGAGCCATTAACTTTTGATAATATTTATGAAAAAGAGACAACAATTACAGCAAAACTGAACTATTTAATAGAACTGAGAAATAAGTCTGGTAATAAACTAATAAACGGGCCCAGAAAAATGTTCATAACGGGCTTTGCCATATCAGCCAAATCAATCATCACTATTGCAAGAGACCTGCTATTACGAGACAACTCGCCATTCATGTATGTTCTCACTAACAGATTTTGACAGGACCCAATGGAAACATTCTTTACAAAAGTAAGGTCACGAATGGGATGGAATAACAAATACACTGCAGTTCAAATGGGCTCTTAGATCTCTTCTTTCAAAAAACTGACCTTTTACATCTCAGGACTTATTGTCAAAAGGCTTCAGCAGCAAATCACGTGTGATACATGCATGAACTCGCTGCTTTGGAACACTGAAACGTCAACTACTTCTGCCTGGTCTTTTCGCTAACCTAATATCACGCAGTCATTTGGGGGTTCTTCCTCATCCTTCAAAGTCTGTTTACAAAGTTATTTCCTCAACAGACAAAATGGCAAGGTAACGTTTAGAAACTTGGCCAAATATAATAAGGCAGCAGCTATTCACAGTTTACAGTTCACAGTTTACAGTTCACAGTTTACAGTTCACAGTTTACAGTTCACAGTTCACAGTTTACAGTAAAACGTTTAAAATATTTGACTGTAGCAGCCATTTAAAATAGTCTTTACTGTCGCAGCCAGTTGCAGCCACAAAAACGACAGTGTTTGATGAATCAGAAAGCCATTCATTAGCAGAGCATGCTGTCGATGGCTACGTGCGTGATGATAAGGCAAGGACGAAAGCTTCAGTGTTTGCTCTTTTTACAGTCCACTTGTGCATATCTTCTAGGCGTAATTGTCCCCTTCGGCGCGAAATCTCGTGCTATTGGTAGCCGTTACGGATCTATGGTAGCCATGGTCGCCAAGCTTTCCGCTTACGATGTGTTAACATTTGATCAGTCTTGCAAATAGAAAGTCATTGAGAGCAACAGTTAGGCAAAAAGTCAACGGAAGATGATTTAATAAAGATGATCAACACTACACTCACATAACTAGGCCATGCCATTAGGAGATGAAGATGCTCTGGAGATACAAACATGAGGTCTTGTGGAATGATGTCAGAAACAGAGGTTACCAACCGTCAACGCGAAAACCCTAGTACCAGAAGAAGTAAAAAATCTCTACAGTATTATTAAGAAGATAGGAGATGATATAAAAAATGAAAGTAATGGAACAACAACCCTATAAGAAGTGCAGCTGACTGACTACGCTGATCTTTTAATATTTCACGGACAGATAGTGTTGATAAATTACGTTTAGTTAAGAAATTGTAAAAAAGTACTACTAAAGAAAGTCCTTTTTAACCTATTATTGTAACATAAACTTATCTGTACGTCTGTTCATGATGACTGCCAAAGAAACATTTATCGTTCGATCAGTCGTTGTGGAACTTTCGTCTTGATATTTGTATATGCTGTCTGATCGCGTATCCCTGTACCAATATAAAATGCTAGCGCTCTATCAAGTTGAGGATAGTTTATCAAAATATTGAGCACTCAATGGGTCAGATTTTGTCATTGCATGAGCTCTGCTTCGAAGTAGAATTAACCTTACGACTCACAGAGGCCACCTTTCTTAATAAAACATGAAAGAGCACACTAAATGTTTTTGATGTGTGTGAAACTACATATTACCCTCAATCATAACATTGGGGGTCCATAAAGCAGCCACAATATCCTACTCTTGTGGAGTACCTAGCAACAAGGTATGGACACAACAAAGGGGGAAGGGGAAAAATGGAAAAAAAAGAAAGTCTGTTCCAATATTATAGATACGAAAATTAGTTAGATCAACAATATATCAACTTTGGGTGGACTTGGTCGTCATGCTGAGACATCAAAACAGCTCACAGTATTTTCCCGTGTACAGTGGATACGATTTTACTTATAACCGAGCACATTAGAACACTGCACTACTTACTAAACTATTTGATTGGTTTTCAAAATATAATGATAAACTTAATTCTGCAAAGAGAAAGTTTTTGCAAAAAGAGTTTTTAGGTCATGTGCTGTTTAGGAATGGTAGTAATTCAGTCCAAAGTAAAGTGGAGTAAGGCTTTCAAATTTAACTGAATTTAAAGTCATTTCTTCATTTTTATGGAACGGTTTACCAAACTTAACTTCAAAACTGCATTATTTGTATGCACTATTGCAACATGGCACGCCTTGAATGTGGAGCCAAGAGAGTGACTCACCCTTTTCAGGTGATACAGTGCTAGTTCATCTAGACTCCAATCAACCACTTCTGGTTAACTTGAGTGTGTATGCTAGCATAAACTAAGAGATTGACGATTTAATAAAACCATGTTTTGTTTGTTTAGACCATCGTAAGTCTCCAAAACCAGCTCCTCTGCTAATTTGGCCATGGGCAATAGAATGTCGGTTTAGAGTTCATGTTGTTTTTTAGAAATACACAGTCAACACTTCTTGCTTCGGGTTAACAGTTTTTCAAAATGACTGGAGGTAATACCCATGTCACGTAGTACAGCACAAGCTACAATAAATACAATGCAAGCACTCAGTTTTCACGTTATAGTCTCCGCAAACATCTCTTAAGTGATTATAGACCACAGTTAACCTCAAGTGTATTCGAACAACATTTTCCAGCAAATGGGGTAAAACACATTTTGTGCCCTCCTTCGCACTGTTCTAAGAATCGCCTTGCTGAGAGGCAAGTTCAGACTTCTAAATATATGTTTAAGAAATACAGAATAGATGACTATTCAATTCAAAGGTCTGCAACCACAAAACTACTCTGTGTTCACTTTGACAAACATCTTTCCTGGACCAATCACATCAACCATGTATTATCATCTTACAAGTATTAAACATGAATAAATGTTTCTTTCCCTATCATATTCGAAAACTGCTAGCTGCTTCACTTAAATTATCCCGTATCAATTATTGCGAGACCGTTTACTCTGGGTTAACAGGAAAGCAATTGCGTTCCCTGTAGAAGTTACAAAAAGCAGCTGCAAGATTCGTATTAAAAAGATACTGCAATTCAAAAGACGTAATCGAGCTTGGTTGGCTGCCTGTCAAAGAAATAAGAGAATACCATACTGTGAATAACGTTTTTTTCTCAGTACATAACCCTAAATGGCCAAATTATTTGCGTCCAACGTAACTGTAGATCAGCCCTTGCATAAAGACTCCAACCTAGTAATGATTAAGTGACATTTCAGGGCAATGGCGCCGAATATTTTAATAAGCTGGACACCAGTATAACATCCATCACTAAGATGACCAATTTCAAAAGCAAAACGTGGAGCCACTTTATGTCAGAGGCTAAGAAAAGGATTACAACGCTTAAGATTAGTCGCTTCATAGACCAGTGGTCCGTAATCTTTAGCTTCCACCGACTATGCCTGTTTTGGGGGTTGTTTTTTGTAGGTATTATCTACTACCCATTTGCGAATCAGGCAATATGCGTATCTGTGTCCCACATGTATACACAATGGATTCAACCTCATGTTTATGATGACGTATTCTACTGATCCCTTTTGCACTACAGTGTAGCAGCTTGAGTTCCCATTTAACTCAATCCAATCCTTAATAGGTTCCAGATCCCTTGGTATACTTTGCAGAGCCAAGATTGCGGACCATTGCCGTGGATAACCTAGTTTCTACATTCAAAGTTTGGTCGCCTAGATCTGTCACTTTTTTTTATTCACATCTACATTTTTACCTTTAGGATGTACTTCTGTACCGGTCTGAGATGTTTGCTGCCTCTTGATAATTTCCTAAAAATTCTCTCCCTAGATTTCGTAGCAAAGTGTCCACAATCACACCATCAGTCTCAAGTGATGCTTATTACCGATATTAGCATAATATGGGTAATCTGTGCCACATGGGCATTGGCATGTTTTTAGTACTTTTTGTCATTGCTTGATGTGAAGACTTGATAGGGGAACAATTTTCCTGGAATTCTCTTCAAAAAGACACCTTCGAATTCGTCGTTGTCAACTATATCAACACGGGCAATGTAGTTTGCACTACGTAGCTTCCCAGCAACATTAACAACGACAAAGTAACCTTCAATTCTTTCATTGTCTTCAAACGATTCCTCATGATGGTATATTTCACACTCTTCTTCCGAACTACTCTTATCTTTAGCTTCACCTTTAGTTTTCTGCTCTTACTAAGTCTTTTTGGCATTAGAGGACTTCTTTTGTTGTCGTTAAGCTAGAGCATCAGCAATTTCATTTCGAATTGGTGTGTCAGTTAAATCTTAGTGCTGCCTTCCCTTCGGTTTCTGGCTGCCCTTTTTCTGGGGCAAGCTTGTGGAACTGCCAGAATCTCAGATGGTGATACATACCTCTCAGCAGAAGAGCTGACTGACGATTGTGAGATCATAGCAGAGCTGTTGCCGGTAATTGCTGGTGTTGATGGTCCAGTAAGCGTAAATATCAGAACACTACTATGTGTAGGATCCTGCTGATCGCAAGTAGTTGAACCAGAAACCTCATTTTGTTTCGTCGATGCAGCTTTGTTTGCTTCAGTATCCATGCTTTGATCAGTTGTAGCTGCTGGCACAATATCCAAATCTGTAAAAAGGCGCCTGTTGAATGGGAAAGCGCCTGTGCTGCAAAAACCAAAGATAGCATTTGAGGGGATCATTGATATCATGTGAACACTGTACACTATTGATGAAATCTCGTATATAGTGACAGTCTTACGAGAATTTGAGCGCATCCAGTCATCTATTGATCGATCGTAGGCCTTCTTAAAGGGTCCATAAACAGACTTGTCTAGAGGCTGTAGGCGATGTGATGTGTGGGGAGGCAAAGTTAACATTACAATCCCATTGTCTCTAGCAAGGTCAACTAATGCTAGAGAAATGTGAGAAATCATGCTTATCAAGTCTAAGCAGGATCTTGTGCTACTTGCTACATCTTGTATATTGAATCAGGTGCTTCAAATAAACTAGAAATACCTCCTCATTCATCCGGCCACTTTTTGTAGAACACCCAATAGAACTGGCAAGAGCACCCCCAATGAAATGATCACGATAATTCACACTGGGTAATATAAACATTGGTGGAATCACATTACCAGAAGCACTGATCTAATAAACCGCAGTGACAAGTTCCCCTCGTTAACCAGGTGTTAGGGAGCTGACCTGCTTCTCTCCTTTCTGTACAACCACATTTTCTAGGTGTTTGACAGTGGTACAACCCGTCTCATCTAAATTGTAGATGTCCTCTGGTTCAAATCCATGTTTGTCCATAATGCTAGCAAGGTTGTCGTAGAACGTATTGACAACTGGGCGATTAAATGCACTTGCTCTGGCAAAAGACGTTGCCTCTGCGGATCTAACTGCAAGATTGTTTCTGCACTTGAACCCTGTCAACCAGTCTGCCCCTGCTCTTTTGTTGGTCTCCCAGTTTTCTGAAACTTCCAAGTTATTCCCAGCAGAAAATTCATATGCCAGCTCACAAGATATTTTTGGTGACAGGCCATGGAACATGTTAGCAAGGCGTTTAACACGGTCTGCCAAGTCTTTTTCCATTTCCGGCCGAATTACAAGATGCCTAGCTGCAACAGCTTTGTAGCCCATCATTGGGTCAGGAGTGTTCTGCTTTTTTACAATGTAACGCTTTAAGGTCATATGATTTACATTAAAGTTATTCAAAACAGCCCGAATTGATTCCCCATTGGTCACTCTCTCTGCTGCACGCTTCAACACATCCTCTGGGACACTTGCTCGTTCTCTTTTGCGCTTGTAATTATGTGGCTTTGTATTATGAAAAGTTAACAACAAAACAAACGCTGCAGATACAAATACAATTAAGCGGCTTCTTTCAAGCTGGACAAAGTAACTAAATATCAATTTAAAATCAAAATGCGACTTTCTTGGGAAGCATTGTCGCCCAAAACTATGCCAACGCCCTAAACAAATGGAACAATTTAGAAATGTACACCTACAGCAAGACTTCTAGGGTAGCCTCTCTTTAACATCTGAGATACTATGAGTCATTTCAGTACACCTTGATGTAATTATTCCAAAATTTTCCCCAAAATGGCTTTTCTGAAGCGGTAACTAAGTGCCATTTCAATCCACTCCCTTCTATTTGTATTTGAAACATAACATAACTTAGTTACATCAACAACGTGGAAGTTATTATAAACAAATCAGCTGGGGGTAAATTGTGCCATGGCACAACTTACCCCAGTCTGGGTGGCACAGATTACCCCATCCTGACTATTTACAAACTAAAGCTCACTGCATATCTGTTAATGAAGACATACTGAAAGAAGTATACCTCGATGACAGGTAAATGCATATACAATCAAATGACATATTTGCTTTCTTAACAACTTATACTGTCAGAGTACAACAAATCCACAAACCTTTTTCCTTAGAATCCACTTAATAGTCAATAACTCAGATTTGACTTCAGAAAACGTTTCTCCTTCACAAAATTCATTTTCCCGTTACTTTAGGAGTCAATTTAAATCGATCCAGTGCTGTTAGTTATGCTTTTAAGATAACTGCGTTACTCGTGAGAAAAGTTAATAAGGTGGTCGATCAGCTAACACAATCATGTTTTCATCTGATTTTCTCTCACTTATCATTAGTTACGACTATTATGAATTCGCATACCTCAAACTTTTCTTTTAAAAAAGCGGAACACCTTCATTGTTCCCTGCATGGAGATAATTGTCCAAACAGCTGACTATTAAAGGATGCGGCTCTTTCACAATCCTAGTACTTGTGCATTATTACTGTAAAGGTTCTTCTTATGCACATCACGTAATGGTACAAACAACGTTTATAATTTGGAAAGGGCTTAAAGACAGTTGCTAGACCGCATTACGTGTTTGCATACTCATCAAAAATAGCAAACCATTTTAAAGGTATGCGGTATCAATGCCATAGTTGCCTGGTATCGCTAAAGGAATTTGCTAAAGGTGTGCTAGCTTTGAATTCCCTTGCATGATTACCTCTAAAATTTATGATTCAAACCAACAATTTGACATCAACTATCCCAAGCAGAACGTCAGGTATTTTTAGTCAGGTACTTCCCTTAACATCACCATCTAAAGGCTTGGGGCTACTCTAAAAATTCATACACAATAAAAGCTTTCTGCAACCTTGTAATCACCACGATTTAGCAATCTCTCGGTGCATCCCCATGATAAACACTTCTTCTCCTTTGGCGAAACACTATCCACTGTGAGGAAAAACTTATTTCTAGTGCATTATTTCTAGAAGGCTAACTGCTTTCGTAACGAAGTACTGCAAATTCTCTATCTCTAGTTATATCTGAGATAGCATGGAAGACAATCCACATGATGAAGGATGGCAGAGCATATAGTCAACCAAAGATAATAATAGAAATTAAAAGGGTAGCGGGTAATGCTTTCGTAAAAATTTTAACAGATACGTATGTTATCTCATCTATATCATCTCTTTTCAACTGCATATTTATCAGAGCTACTAATCTTTCTTTCGACAAGGCCATGATAATAAAAGCAACGTAGATATCACCTCGGTCCGAAATGACCGTTTTGTATGGCATTTGCAACTTGGTAAATGTGATGTGTCACTTGTGACCTGTCACTTCACTGTGAAAGTTCCCTTGGCATAAGACATTGATGTGAACGCTGACATTCTTACAAAGATTAAACACAGAAGATTAAACTTGTTTGGCCATGTTCCGAGGATAGAGTAACAAAGCTATATACCTGACGAATACAAAGACAATTTCCCTTGGAAAATAGCCAAGTGGTAAACCACAGCTGGGTGGACCTAATTCACGAAGACACGGGAATTCCGACGCTGACATTTGAGAGAAAAGCATAGGCCAGAAAGATTTGGAAAAGTTTTGCTGACATTAACTGTGCAAGGGATTATCAGGAATAAAGGGACAAGTCAAGTTAAGTCTAGTCACTGAGTTACATTCATTACAAACTAGAATACTATAAAACAATACATTGGTCCAACTAAGACAGCAATAGCGTAAAGACGTAGGAAGAAAAAAGGTACTAATTGCTATATCATTGCCTAATAGCATTGTCACTCCTTTGACAGGTTATTTGGGCCGAATAACAAAATCACAATTCAAAACAATTCTGTGCAACTGAACCGTAATATATGTGTCCACAATGCCCTTGATAAGGATATTTTCACCCGTGGCTGATTTTGATGAAAACGGCAAAATAATTGACAATATTAAACTTTGAGAGCAGCCAGTATCTCTCAGAATGACTAATTCATGCTCTGAATCACAACTGTCTACTAAGCAGGCCCTTCCTTTCAAATAAAGGGCAAATAAATGTCACCGATTTGAATTCCACAAGATACTCCTTCCAGGATGGAAATCTCCACCTGGGATTTCCCCTCGACTGGATTGATAGTTACAAAAGCAACAGATGAAACATTACTTTTCTTTTTCTGTAATTTGAGAGACTTAAACATCAGGTGACCAGGCTTTTTCCAGTAATAACACTTTAGCTGAGTGCTTCCTTTTGTCTCCATGTAAACTGGGTTTTTTTAATCAGCCGATTCAAATATTCGTTTGACTGAAAACTGGGTTGGGTTTTCCCTATGTTGTTGAGTTACAGTATCAGCGGAAAAAGAATGTGTTAAAAAGTAATCATCCGCCAATACTGCTGCCGGTTGGATATCCTCCACAGTATTTTTGTCTAGGAAGAGCTTAATTTCCCTAGGTAGACACGACTTAAATTCCTTAACTAAAATAATCTCAAAATCGCAACCTATTTGTTTTGAGAAACACCAGCGATCAAGCTGTGATACTTTATCCCGAGCAAATTCAACATATGTCTGATGAGACGGTTTACTGTTATCGCGAAATTTATGCCGATAAGCCTTAGGCACAAGGTTATAAGCCAGCAATGTAAAGCGTTTTCACTATATCATAATCGGTACTCTGTTCCACAGAAGCCGAAGAATACACCTCTTGGCCTTTGGCAACAAGAAGTCTTTGGACTAGTAGTGGCCAACACAGCTTCGCAGCAATCTTTTCAAAATGCTGAAAAAACGATCAACTTCTTTTACACTAAACTTTGGCGCCAGTTTAATATGTTTTGAAGCATCAAACCCTCTGTAGGAAGACTCAGCCCCGCGACGTTTCGGCATGGGTCTTTCCACACGCAACTGCTCTATACAATAATAATGCTCAAGTCTTTGACTCTCAACCTTTAAACGTGCTAATTCCAACATTATTTTTAAAGCACTAACTTCACTCTCACTCGGTTCACTTTTTTTTTCAGTGTCAGCGTTTGTACAAACACTAGGTAGAAAATTTTCAGCCTACCTTTATCGTGCAAAAAGTCGAGAGTGAGTTTCACTAAAGCTGACTTACGTATATTAAGGGATTTACCTGAACCTCAAAATATTTGTAGACCAGAAGTATGCCTACCTACCTAAGGCGGTTAATACTTTTGACAGGTAAGTCTCCCTTCACTAGTTATATCGAGATACGAAATTTGCTAAACAAAACTGGCTGCAGGACCCGAATGCCTGACGACACAAAAAGTGGTACCTAGACAGAGACTGGCAGTAACGCAACTCCAGTCAAAACTGTCAATATGAAAATAGACTCTAAGGTCCATTACCAACTTTCTCAAAACTGTGTGAAAGGAGCTAAACACACTTAGCCTACGACGACAATGTACGCCAAACAACATGAAACTTACTAACGATAATGTAACGAGAACAACAAAAAATCTGCCGGGCCAGGCCCTCAGAAATGTGTTATGGAGTCGCCGCACGTTAGATGGCTGCTGAAAGTACGGATGATACAGTAACTTAACTTCAGATATTCATTATTCCCTCTAAACAACAAATCGATAGACATTACCATACTATAACATATAATAGATAAAATAGAATAAAAGTCCTTAAGTGTTCATAGATTCAGACGGCTGTGAAGTTCTTTCTACAGTTCGATGTTACGTTCAGAATGATCTTCAGCATTGCTTAGGGCGTAGGGTTAGAAACCGGAGTACATTCATAAGAAACCAAGGTACATGGGCCACTTGTTAACCTTAGCAGGTCTCGAATCATTAGCAAAGCTTCTTGGCTCTTTACTCGGTATTTAACTCATATGTAAGAAGGAAGTCGAATGCATGACTGGACTCATTATGTTCCGTGATGATGTACATAAGGCCAACCCATACAGTTTCGGGCAGCTCTCGAGGAAGTACACATCATAGTTTCAAAATTGCCGTTGAGGAAAGATTTCCGCTGTCATGCCGTCAGCAGGAAGATTTATGCATGACACAACACGTTGGTTTAATTACAAACATGCTCCGATGACAATACTGGTGACAAGTGGGTTGGAATGGTACTGAATATTGATGTACACAAGAAAGCCATTCTTATACAATACATATATACTCCATTTCCGTGCACTATCTTTATATGATCAAGGGTTGCAGACAACTGTTATGTGCAAATAATACATGTTTTACTAGCAATTGAAGCACCATCCTCCACTGCATGGGGTTGACAATATGTAATGAGTGCCGATGATGTTCAATGTATAAGCGGTCCGTGAAGATCATTTTACTGTATAGCTGCTTGTACATTTATTTTTTAACACGATACATAGCTAATATATTCATATGTCAATTAGCAAATTGAAATTTAAGTGCTGTGTCTCTTAGGAATATAAATATTTTTGATTATTACGGCTGGATTAAAAAAATTCCGTTTCTACTGTTATTACTTATCAAGCCACAAAATTCAGAGAGACAGGTCCCTTGTTTTCCGGCCATCATGTGTCGCCGATGGTTGACCACAACTATGGTACAGCGAGAGAGAGACCTCCCCCCACCATACCCCCACACACTTCTCAGATTGTACTACATTATTATCTACTTTACCATTTCCATATTTTACACCTTACAAGGAGTTCGACTTATTCCACAACTCACTAAGAGAAGTCCAGCGAGCGCCTAAGTTAAGGGACTTGGCAATTTCTGGCGAAACACTAATCAGCTTGCTGGTTTTTGACAACAACGTTTCACGTGATTTGAAGCAGTTGGCAAAATGTTCTTGGCTCCAAGTATTAAAATAAAGTAGTAAAGAGAAACTGCTTTTGTCGTAATTCTTATCGTATTTCAGCTGCATGCTTCTTTGGCGATAAAGTATGCAAACCAATTCTAGGATGAGTTTTAATTAATTTTGAGGGACTTAAGCAGAGATTTTGTCTTATCAAAATTTTGTACCAAAGAATAGCATCTCAGTTAAGAATTGCTTTCACCAATTGGTATTAGTTCATGTAATAAGGTTTTGATAGGCATGATTTAAAGTCTGAAAGGGCGTATCTCATCGATTGCTCAATCTATGGTTCTCAAATTTAGACAGGTCGTCTATGTTAAGAGAAAAGAAAGCAATGAGTCAAAAAAATCGGATTTCTGATAATTATTAAATCGCGACGTCACACTTTAGTACTTTATTATTGAGAGGAATAGAATTTTTCAAAGGTGTTATTTAATTTTCCCTCTTGCAGTCTCTAATTCAAAGATATTTTGTAAAGAGTGTCTGATATTTATTCGCTGCAAATCTGTATCTTGACTTTGCGTTTTTGTTGCTGCATTTTCGCACGTTACTATATATATGGAATTTCAAACTTGACTCACAATGTGAGCTGGTACGTGCAACTTTCATGAAAGTCCCAGCTGACACCTACCTGGGTAATAAGAGAGATGAATAAAGTAAAGAAATAACACTGAGGATGCTTTGGAATATATAAATAACTAGAACGCTTTGACCTGACAACTTAAACGTCTTATAATTACTTTAAACGAGAAAAATGCTTCATCTTCCCAGGGTGCCATATCTGTCTTTCAATAAGGCATAGGGTAAGCACTTACAATCCCACGCTTCGATCAACATAAATGCATTCCAGAACTGCTTGAGACGAACCCCTACCGCTGGTAAACTAGGAAGCGTAAAATAAAATTGCTCGTACGTGAGATGATGTAAACTGCACGTACGTGTCTTAGGTTACCAAGTATTGATACGTGGAATGTTGGTTATATAATAACATACCACCCATACTGGCTTTTACTACGGAATATACTGCAAGGATATTGGAACTTGGAGCAATCTTTGTTTATTGCACAACTTGACCCTTCAGTTAAACATATTTTTGTTAGCAGTCTCTTAATCAAAGACCCCTGATGAGCAGTGGGCTCGACATTTAAACTACCCTAAATAAACAGAAAAATCATCAAATAGGCTAACCAATAAATAAAGGGCAGCTGGGGCGCCAAAGAGCAACGCCCCTCAATTTTGGCTACCGGGCAGAGAAAAATGCCATGAGGCAGACTCAACCACCCAGTAGGACCGCTTCTCGCGGATTACGGAGAGCATCTGTCATCAATGAGAACAGATACTAAATCCATTCTTGGCACAAGCCCGAGAAGCACCTGCCCTGCACCTAGTTGTTTTGTAAGAACAGGTAGAATGGTCAATGCTTAAAGTTATCTTGGATATTTGTGCAACAAGACAGATCTTGATATGTTCTTAACTCCACAGGCAATAAAACCTTCATATTCTTTATGTGTTAGTATTCAAATAAATTATCTAGATCAAATATTTAAAAATTTTGATTAGAGGAGGATAGTAGAAGAGCATAAATTCGAGACAGACACTAAAGCAAAATTTCAATCATCTTGCTGAAGTATTTACACCACTACAAAAAGCCACAAATATTCTTAGTGTCGGCCAAATTTACACCTTCCTGTTCGTAACCTGTTCTTAACCATATTTATTTTAAAGGTTTGCTTATAAACTATTCTCTTTTTAAAAACAACTAAGTCTAGCAAACCATTAAACTTAATTTCAGATCGCGAAGGTAAGATTGTTTTTAGTCAAGGAAGTGGAAACTCGGAAGGCTATACAGTTAAAAGCTTTTCAGCAACACGAACTTTGACATACGTTGTTTCGATCTCTCCATTTTCTCCTACACCATAGGCCGGAAACTCCACCAAAGTTTCGTCATAAAGGCAATTTCAGAAAGTTAAAAAAGAGGGAATCATACTACATATCTTAATACCCTGTTAATGCAATGCAAGTTTCAGTATTTAAGTCATTTTTCTTTCACTCATGGTAGGACTGCATCATCTCCTAGAACTAAAAATGGATTTACAAAACCGTTGTTTAAGGGAATTAAGGATAGTCAATCGAATTTGAGTAGCTCACCTCCCCATTCTTTGTAGATAAGCAGTCCCTTTTGATAAAAATTGAACGGACGTTTTGTCATTTGGCTGTGCTTTCTTCAGCGTCATACTGAGCTTATATGCGTCAGCGTTCATAACCTGGTGACGTTACGTATTTGCGATACTTTCCATTTTACAGTCCAAACGAAACTACTTTCCATTCCCGTATACATTAAGATCACGTACGTATAACGTAAAGATGTCTCCTGTACTTTGTACCTTGTAAACGGTTTTTCAGGGGTACTTCATAAAATGAATGGAAGTAAAAGTACCCGTAAAGATTCCGCCTACACAAGACCGCTGACTCATACCAATGGTGACTCCAATGCAGCTCTTTCGATTGTTTCTGCCACATTCACGAACAGTTCTTGTTCGAGTGCATAGTTATTTTTTCAGCTTTTCATGTATGTATATTTGGCTTTTCAAATTCAGTAAGGCGGGTAAATGCTCCAATCAATCTATAATGCCCCCCCCCCCCCCACCATAAAAAAACATTCCATTTAGGCTTCACTAAATTTAGTTCTCCTGTAAGGAATCGATCTTTAGCTTGGGCTGGTAGAAGTATTTCCATTATAATGTGGTCACACCGATGACATTCCTACTTGCAAATAGGGAGCGTTATACTATATGACCAAGCATCACTCCCATAGAAAGCCTAGTGGAGTAATAGGTGTTTACTAATTTCCTATGCGTATAAATCCTTAACTGTTGCCAATGTTAATTTAGCTTACATATAGAATTGATCGCCTTCATATGAAACTCTCATCAGTTAGATTCTTGCAAAGGACGTTTATTCATACCAATAACTTTCAAACAAATGATTGGCACTATCAAATTTGCCACCAGATTCATGTGTAAACACCAAAATACGAGTTTCGTTGAACTCTCATCAGTTATGCTGCTGCAAAGAACGATCCTTAACTTAATCAGAAACGTTCTTCGTATGAACAAAACGGATAAGAGTGCGATGAAATTCTTCATTGTTATTTACGCACTACTTTCCCATTAAAGCGCAGTATCAAACTTCGAAACCAGCATTTCACTCGTTTAAATGTTAGTGTATCTTCAGAAGAGCAAACGTCGTCAAAGTAATCTGAAAGTAAAGTAACTTACACCTACCTTGCGTATTTCTAAATTGCACAACGCCCTAACTATTGCAAATAGTAGCTTAACTTATAAATATCATTGACAGCCTTTGACAGAATATTTATTAGGAAACACCTAGAAGGCGCGTTTCGAAGTCTTTCAATCAAAGACCCCTGATTAACAGTGGGCCCGATATTAAATCTACTCTGAAAAGCAATTATTGCCCAAAGGACTAGACATATTTTGCTGCACTCTTATCAGTTCGGTTTGTGTAATAAACTACTCTGAGGTGGAACGAGCCGTTTCATAACAACTAGATAAAGGGAAGACTTCATTAAACCAAAAGCTACGGGACCATTGATATAGCAAAAGAAAGCCCACTAGATTACTGACTGCGCCAGTATTAAAACAACCTAAGGAAAAACATAAATTCCTTTCGTCTACACAATAAGGATTGTGCGTTACTATGAAAACCGCCTCTAGACCTTTCAACTAAAAACCACTCTGGCTTGTACCTTGTATATTACTTATTGCCTTTTACAAGTCTGAAAAGTGTGTATCGTACTTCCCAGCAAACTCTTGGTGATCTTGCGACATCACCTTCAGTTGTTCCTTTTCATTCCTATACTGGTCTCTAGTTGTTGTACGTATGTTAACCTTGGTCTTAGCCTATGCTTACGACCATTACCTAGTAAAATAGTGCCATTTTACTGGTCATTGTTGCTTGCCCAGTCCTAGTTATGTCCTTGTCTAGCGGTGCCTCGACCAGTGCCCATGACTGTTAATTGAGAACAATCCTTTCGAAAGACTCTCCTCTGGCCCATTTCCAAAACAAAGGCCTATCGGTTTGATATCTCTAATTTGATAGCAGCTAAGTTACGTTTTTGCTTCATCTCCTTACCGAGGGTGAAAACTTTTGTACTCTTTCCAGCAAGACGTTGTTTCGGAACCTGCGTCCTTTTGTCGTCTTTCATTATGCTATGGTAGCTAGTTGCAAACGAGTTACATCTTGTTTACTGTTGTTCCAGGATTTAGAACCGGAGAGAACAGTGGGTACGGCCAAACTGTCAAAGAGCCTAATTCGGAAATGCAGGCGTATTTTAAGTAGCAAAATGATGCTTCAAAGCGCCATCTGGTAACGTTCACGAAGAAAATGATCAAAATCACTCTCTCTAATCCTTCCCATCTTCCTAATTCTATGTCATTATACCAATTCATAATGAAGGGATGATTGATAATTCATTCCTTGGACCCCGAAAACTTTACCTTTTCTTAATTTCCCCCTTGGATGAAAGCCTTAAAGTCTTGCATCTGACTTTTTATCTTTAATTTTCAACTACTACCAACACCGGAATTTCCTTCCAATGCAATCCAATACAATTACTTTTTGAATATGCACATTTTTGGCTGGTGCAGCATGTACTGTGCAGCATCTATTGTGAACTAGCTTTCACAAAACATGTAGCCACAGAATGTCGATAAGGGTTCACACTGCAGCTTATGTTTATGCTTATGAGAAGAATCCGGACTTTTCGAAACACTGTATGTTATCCTCTGATCAGCAGAATTTTGGTGGATGAAAAGTAACAGTGTTGTCCTCTGTTTACAAGGCCTCTAGAGGGCCTTTTCTAGATCCAAGTAAGGAGTCAGTGGAAGAAACCTTCTCAGTCAGCAAATTTTGAAGTGTATTTAGTTTTGTAGTGGGGTTACAAGCGCATACGCATTAATTGCTATAGGACCTACAGACTATCTCTGCCCAAATTTTTTATAGTTAGATTAGTATTACAAATGAAGCATTTGTCCAAGCTGATTATATCATTCCATTTCTGCCTCGTTTTGGCTGGGCTTGTCAGCCCTTGTAATTTCTTATTGCTGGCCTATGATCAGTGTTGCATT
>JAAAKM020000498.1:14911363-14943599 GCA_010016025.2 Alatinidae sp. Z8VKAUB7J3
AAAAAATTCACCGTCACTTTTCCAAACCATGATTTAGCTGATGCACAAAATTTAGCAATCTAAAGCTCATTGATTATCATAATTCAAGTATTTGGAAATTGATGATTAAGTTAGCTCTCTGTACCAACTTATCTTTGCTCTCCATGCTTTATTTCAAATCTCGAGTGAGCTACGAGTTTCAAGAATGCCTTGGAAATTCCATGGAATGGAACTCAGAACTCGCTAGGATTTTGCAACACTGCCAGTTGAAATAGGAAACAAGTTAAAGCATTAATGAAGAGATGCAGCCGGGACTAGGCACCAAAATACAAATAAGGATATACGCGCAATGCACATGGGACAGTTGTAAGAGAATTTCAAATAAGTTAGGAAACCCTTTCCCAAAATCACAGAAAAATGTCCTTTTCTCGAGTACTAACGTTACCCTATCGTAGAAATATACAGACCAACGGGTACGACATTTGGGAACCGGCCTGCTGTTTAAACATTTCTTCGAACCCTGACATAGTTTTTCTGGGAAAATTTAGTCGAGAAAGCTACTGGCTCAACATTCATAAAAAGTTAAGATTTAGCAAGTTGTAATAGCTTAACTTTTAGTTATTTGAAAGATTTGGGTATAGTCTCATGACGCAGGAAAAGCTAAGAGAAAGCGAATACGAGCAAATGGTAGAATAGCATTACTCAATTGTTTACAACACATTGTTAGGACGAGCAGCTCAGCAAATATCACTGGACAAGATTATGCATTACGAGAGCCGATCTTTGACTGCAAGATGGCCAATGACTGTAACAATCACGAAGGGAACTCTTTCCTTCAGCTTACATTGTAGACTGCAAGCGATCAAGAAAGTAGACTAGAAGCAAGGAATTACCACAATCAGGTCTGAGTTCGAGCTTCAATAATACATAAGGGAGTTAAACTATACCAAAGTCTTGATAGTATGTATGCTGCCATGTTCTTTCAACATTATTATGCATCTGAAATCCTTCAGAACCTGGTCATGATACAGGGGAATCTAACATGATAAATTTATAAACCAAACTGTTGATAGTATCCCTCCTGTAATGTTCTTTCAGTATTGGTATGCATCTGAAATCCTTCTGAAGCTGATCATGATACGGGGTAATCAAACATGATAAATTTATAAATCAAGTATGTATTACTGCTACTCATTGAAGTTACACCGTCAGACAATTTGTAAAACCAGATCGATCGTTATACAATGTTTTCGTTGCGTCAGAGAGAATTATGACGTCATTTCAGACAATCAAGGCTGAAGGCGGCAGACAACGGTCTGTCGTAATAGGTGTTCAACGTAAAGAAGCATTGAAATGATGACGTCACTTAATGGTAGAGTGGTGGCCACAGAAATTTAAATTAGTATTTGTACTGTTCTGCGCTTACAGTCTTGAATGGTGCATACAAGTTTTCCACAAAATAGTACAATGCATAGGACGCAATAAGTTTAAATATAAGACTGTTATTTTCCTGACACAATAACACGGATCCTACTCACATCTTTCTACTTTAACTGTCTTTGACTCGTTTTAGGACGTGACCAGGAATGAGTTTACCAGCAGCAGAACTGAGAAAGTATTTCACTTAGGCTCCGGTCCACACTTCAGGGAATACCGGACAGAAGAGAGGATCTGAATTGAGCAGATTAGAAAGGCTAGCAGGAGCATTGGCAAGACGTCACTACCGGATTAAAATCCGTGCTCCATGCATTTGAAACCAATTAATACAAATCCTCTCTTCTCAAATTTACTTTGCAACGTTTAAATTGACTTTGAACCGGTTGGCGGGTCCAGTGCAGTCCTTTCTTGGTCAAGTCACAAGGCGCAGAGAGAGGCTGGGCTTTGAACTGCTTATATCTGGACGCCGATGTCCACCAGGACTGGGAGCTAGTGTGACGACTAGAGAAATAAAGTATGTCAGGGTTCACCTAGCTCCGTTGGAAAGCACGCTCCGGGAATGCGTAAGTCGCGGACTTGAATCCTGGCGGTGAAATATTCCTTATTTATCTAGTAATTTTATAAAACCTAACAAGACGTTTGAAATGATGTATTGTGTATCAAATGGTTATCCACTTATTTGTTATACAGAGATTGCCCTCTTATGCTTGGTAAAACTACATCAAACCCCTAACGATACTACAATCCCCCTCTGTTATTCTTTTCTTATGCAATCGATGGCCCAAGTCAGTACAAAAGAAGCCTAAGCGAAACACTTCAATAATCTCGATGATGTAAAATCCCAACTGAAGATGGAATCGAAAGCGGATATTCCTCGCGATGAATCAAAGACTATATGATACCGTTAGAGCAGCGTCTGTCCAGGTATGTCTTATAATATCGAAAAGCAAAAATGTGGGATGTTATTTCATTGACGTTGCAGTATGTTTCCCTGTCTGTCCAGGTCTGTCCCATACTATCGAAAAGCATAAATTAGGGATGTCATATTTTCATTGACGTCACCATACGAGACTGTATGTTTCCCCTTACAACACCGTCTGTCCAGGTCTGTCCCATACTATCGAAAAACAGAAATATGGGATGTCATATTTTCATTAACATCAATATACGAGACTGTATGTTTCTCTTACATCAGCGTCTGTCAAAGTTTGTCCCATACTATCGAAAAGCAGAGATTAGGGATGTCATATTTTCATTAACATCACCATAGGAGACTGTATGTTTCCTGTTACAGGACCCTTTTTCCAGGTCTGTCCCATACTATCGAAAAGCAGAAATATGCGATGTCATATTTTCATGGACGTCACAATACATCCATTCTTATCAGTTTCAGTAGTTCTGCACATTCATGATCTTCTTTGGAAACACCCTTTCTTTACGTCTTTTAGCCACTTCATGTACTCAAAGTAAACTTTACGTTACCCCCTAAATTTCACCTTGATCTTTAGTTTACGTACGTTACAGGTTTGATCAGTGGCAGATACAGTAACTGATCGTAGAAGGGAGGGGTTAATTTCGATGTGGGCAATCTTAACACACGACATAGAGGATTGCATTCATCTATATTGTCATCTTCGGTACTGTACTAATCATCCTGAAACCAACGTATCTGGTATCAGACTATCTTTCGCCAATACGACTAAAGCAGAAAGCTGCTGGGGATCCTTGGTACAGGGATGGCCAAATTGCCCCCCCCCCCCTTTAAATCAGCCACTGGATTACACATCAGCAACGGGGGAAGGCAAGCAGGCTGACGTTTTTCACATTCCACTAAAGTGCCTTTGTTCATTGTGTGGAAAGGGGTGTTTCGTGTCGATATGCATATCTTCCTGTGAATGTGACACGATGTCTGTCGCGATCAATTTCAATTTTGATAAAGACGAAAAATGGCAACAGAAAAATTGAGATTTGGTAAATCTTTGAGGGGTATGGACCCCTTTGCCCCCCGTTTCCCCATCCCTGCATATGATTTAAGGCTGGAAAGTTGTTTTAGCTTGTTCCGAAGAGGAACCGGAAAAAACCCTGCGACTTAATGCTTTTGGAATCATGAAACCATGCATTCTTGGATATATGATTAACAGATTTGTCCGGTACCGAAATAGGAACTAAAGGACCTGGGAAGAACTTATACATTTAACACCCACTCAGACTCACACACCAATTATGAACATAATGCTGGGCTTAATATACCGGATAAGGCGTGGTATGTATTATGGTAAAGCATAGACCAGGGAACTAGGGAACCTTACAAAACCTTACGCCCACTCTAAATTTGCATACTGTTCAGAGACGTAAATCTCTATTTGTTCCCAATTTATCCGGTTTCTGCTAAGGATATCTTCCATCATTCTATCTCGTCTTCTGTGGCTAGACCTTACATATAAGTACTTACTCTACTGACGCTTCGCGATTCATGCCTTGCTCCCCAACCCTTTTGTTTCCAGCTGTTTCCTTCTCTAGTTCAAACGATAACAATAAATCAGCCTTCTGTTTATCGAGTTCCTGTTGAAAGCTTTGTTTCTGCAATTCCAGCTTCTCGCGATATTCTTTAATATTCTTAAAGTAATCTCTCTCCCTTCTTTGCAGTTCGCTTTCTAAAGCTGAACTTTTCTTACTTAAATCGAAAAAGAGCCGCTCCCTCTCAATCTGTTCACGCTGTAGTTCCAACACTTTCTGGTTCTGTTCTTCCAAGCTCTTTTCGTGCTGAGCTAACTTGTCCTTCAATTCCTTAACTACTTTATCTCGTTCCTCCGTGACTTTCAGAAGCGCACGACCTGTCGATTTTTCAACTTCCTCGCTTAACAAACTGTTATGGTCATTAAGAGTCTTTATTTGGCTTTCTTTCACATCAAGAAGCGATTTAAGTTCCGTTTCTTGAGTTGTAAAACTATCTAGTTTTCGAAGTAAGTCCGTATTCTCGTCCAGAGCTCGTTGTCGCTCAACATTCAAACTCGATACCTCCTCGCGCAATTTCAAAATAGTTTCCTGATTTTCAGTAGAAGGTTCTACTTTACTATCTCTGAGTGTTCCGAGCGACACACATTTGTCGATAATAGCGTTCGATGAGTTTAAACTAGAGGTATCTTCTTTAAAGTCAAGACTGTCAATATACTGAAGAAGCTGGTCCATGTGACTTCCTTTTGACGTCAAACGGTTGTAGCTTTCGCGGCAATTATCGCATGTTTTACAAATTTCGAATTCCGAATTACTAGCAGCAACTTTGAACTTGGAGATTATCTCATAAAGATACGATTTTGCACTGCAGCATGTGTCTCTAAGTTCACCTTTGCTTTGGTCGTCAAACGAACCCTTTATAGGTCTCGGGGGACTATCGGACGCCCGACAAACCGAGTTGTCTGCCGACGGCAGTATTGTACTTTCAGCCGATCCAGGTTTAGAGGACTTTCTTACCCCGTCACATTCATCTCCCACAAGACGAGATTTCGGTAGTTCGTAAACCGGGCCATCACCTCCAGCTGACGGTACGTGATAGGTTTCTGGACTTCCACTAGACAAAGACTTCAATGATCCTGGTTGAAAGTGGCCCTCGTCGATCTGTAACTCATCACCTCCCAACTTCCATTTCAAAAAACCGGTCTCCTTTCCTGCAAAATCCACCTCCACATCTTCCTGTGATATTTCTCGCTGTAACTGGCTAACTGTAAGAACGCTAGCTGGATCCACTTTGGTCCTTTTGCGAAACTCCAAGGTTTCTCCGAGAGTTGGATTGTGTTTGGGATCGACTAGTCTGGAAAGATTACTTTGAGAAAGTTGTTCTCTTACAACGACACTTTTCTCGAGAGATTCTACTAAGCTTAGTTCGTTTAATAATTCTGGAACAGTGTTCTGAAGAAGTTTCACATCGTTAACTCCAACATTTGGAAGTCGATCGTCAAACATTGAAGGAGGTTCATCCTAAGATTTATCAATAAAAATTATGAGAAATGTTTGACAAGAAGAGATATGGGCTGTTACAAGCTCATAACAGATCTAATTGACACTAAGATGGTATTTATTAGGAAAGGCGAAAACAGATGATACAGCCACAGTTGGCGATGATGTTATACATTTTTTTATATAAGCAACCCAGTTGCTAAGGCTTCAGCCCCCAAATTAGCCAAAACGTTCAGCAACTTGCTTAACAACTTTAAGCCTTGACAGATAGTTAGCAGCTTTTATTCGCAGAACAAAATTACAAATTTTCTTACAAATAAAGACAGAAGAACTCTTTTAAAATTTGAAACAAATACATAACGAAGTATTTACATGTATAACTCACTGTAAGTAGACAGAAGAAAAACTAGATATTGTATATATTTATATGATTTGGTATCACAAAGAAAAAATAACCTTAGCAACCTGTTAAGCAACTTTAGCCTTAAAAGTGTATCATATCCCTAGCAACCTTAGCCCTGACCTGAAAATCGAGTTGCTTGTATAAAAAAATATGTGCACTACTGTTAATTATGAAGATGGTCAAGACGACAATGATAGTGATGAGGATGATCGTCATGATGATAAGGATGATGGTGAGGAGGATTATGATGGCTACATTTGTCTAATATAACTTATAACCAAGTATTAAATAAGAAGCATATTTGACTAGCTTAACTCCGAGAACGGAAAATGGTGTTATAATGGCCATAACGATAGGCGAAATGAGAGTATTAAGCACGAAAATAACGGCAGTAATTGTACAACTTACAGCAAATTTTGGTGGTCGATCCTCCATTCCTTTGAACATACTTTGAAGAAAATGGTTACCTGGTTGAAGGCATCACAACAATAAAACACTGATTAAACATATCTTTAAAAATATTGAAAATATCAGAAACCAAATTCCAATGACACTTTATCAATGAAAATAAACTGTTATGTCGCCAGGGCTGTAAAATTTAGTGTCGTCAGTAGGAGATAGTAGATCATTTTTACTCTGCCCCTCTCTCTATATAATTCCTCGATATCGGAAAACTTGCAATCAAAACAGCGAAGTTTGCTAAGAAATTTAAAATATTAAAAACCAGTCATCGACGTAGCTGACAAAGTATTGAAGACGATGAAGGACAGAGCATATTAATAAAGTTTCGTTTTAGTGGCCTAACAAAATATTAGCTAATATGAGCACTAACGGTGATTTCATGGCTGCACCATCGATTTGCCTATACATAATATCATTGATGTTTAACTTCACAAAACTGGTAGCAACTGTCATAAGATCATTAAAGTCTGATTGAGGTAGTGCACCTGACAATAGATTAACAGTGTTTTCGTCACTGAACGCCATTACAATCAGTTTCTAAGCAAGCTTAACTCGCTAATCAGATTAACAATGAAGTTGTAAACTGTTTCTCTTTACTTTGCAGGACCAGTTTCCCACGTGGCATGCGTAACACAAGCTCTAGGTATTTTAAACAGTTCCAATTACGCTGCTTTTGCACTCACACTAAATTCACTCCGTGCCTTAGTAACCACGATACACGCGAAATTACAGAAGCCCACACCCAAACATAGGGCAGATTTAATGCACAAACCTTTTCATACAAATCTACGTTTCATAATCGTGCATTGAGAGTAAATGTTTTCATGGAAGTATAAACAGGTACGAAAATATTCGAGATAATGAAAACTTTCCGGAAAATCATGTTGGGAAATCTTCCTCTGCCTGGATGTTTTAGCCATATTGATTTGGTAGTTCAGAAACCCCTATCGTCTAGTGACGGTATCCCAAGTTTTTCCAAAAGTGTAGCAGTCTTTCTCCTTTGCACACTGTACAAACAGAGGGCTGCTGCCTACGTAAAGCCTGAACTAAGTAGTTGACGGTGGAAAGCCAACAAGGCATGAACAGTCACACTGGCAATTAAGCTACGTAGCCCACTTTCCAAAAAACGCCCTGTAACGGGCTTGGCTTCATTCAAATACTGCAGGGTTCCAAACCAAGGTTGCTGGTAGCCCTAATGGGGTGCGAGCTAGCATTCAAGGGGGCGCGAGTTAGCTACACGAATCTAGATTTAGTACAACATACCATTTTTGAGAAACATTTAAGGGAGAAATATGAACAAAAGAGTTAATTAACTTTAACTGATTTATGAACATTTAAACATGAATATTTTTAAAAATATTTTTCAATTTCAACATATTTCGCCTCTATTTATATATCAGTAAAAAATTGTATATGAAAAACTGATTTTGGTCACTTGAACATTTATTCTGTAATAAATTTTCACTTTAAGCTTATGGGATGCGAGGACATATGAAAAATTATTTAGATATGCTGGGCATAAATTAGTAAGGAGCCACTGACCTTAGCTGTCTTACGCTGATTAAGCATCATAACGATGCGTTAATAGTTTCATATGATACCTTCGTAGATGTAGGGGACACGAGTTGGATGGCAAAAGGCATCTGCAAGAAAAGTCAGCTTGCAGATAACTTTGAAGTATAGTATAACCTATTGAAAATTGTAGGAACAAAATTACGCAGTAAAACGTTGTGTTAATAAACTCGTCCATAGTATAAAAATGCAAAAGTCAGAAGTACAGGCCTTTGGAAAAGCAACTTTAAAATACCTAATATTTACCAAATACTTGTAAAAACTTTTCTCTTTTGCTAATTTCTTCCAGTCTTGCTTCCACGGCACTTGAAGACACACTCCTGCCCCACTACAACAGGAAGAGTAAGCAGGAAACGTAATTAGACGTAAAACGACAATGTCACAACTCCTGAATGGTTGGTAAGTGTCAATTAAGTGGTACAATCATGTACTACCGTGGAAATGTTGGCGTGTGCCAGCCAAAATGACCTCAACTGATCATCGTATTATGTAAGTGTGTGTACAAATTTATATATCTATAACATATATATTTCAGTAGCGTTTTGCTGATTCGGTATAACGTGACAGATAACATACAGATCTCCGTTAGGCGACCTGTAAAGCGAAAGCGATGTAGAGATACATTCATTCGACAAGGCTAAAGGAAATTTACTCACCTCCAAAAATTGTGAAGAAAAGCTCTTTCTCCTCAGCACTTCAAGAACTGCAAGTACATAGATCCTTGGAGTTTCAAACACCTGCTCAAATATTTCTAATCTGAAAAGGCAATCGGTCAGTTATATTTTCAATTAATATTACAGAATCACTGTGAAGGAATACATAACGGAGGCACCATCGCCCAGATTTGGCTAAACGTTTTCGCCATACACTGATCACAGCAATCGTATGGAGTGAAGTAAGAAAGCTTTGACGATGAATTTATAAGAAACGAGAAGATCAAAACACATCCCGCAAAATAACAGTCATGAGAGCGACATCTTTTCTACCACTCGTGTTATTAAAAAGTCGTATTTTGTAAACATCTTTTTTGTCGACAAAGTACCTGCTTGTTTGATTTGATAAATGCGGCTTCTAAAGCGGCAAGATGATAAAGAGATCGGGCTTCAGCTAATACCATCGACGAACCCTCTTGATAGTTGTCCGCACATTATGGTTTTGAATCAAATACTATCCTATTGCCGAGTATGTTTTGGGATCTGCTCACTTTGCTTTGTATATGCGATTACGCGATCGGTCACTCTAATTTTGTAGCACTAACCGACTTTTCAAGATGCCTTTTCTTGGTTTTCGGGGTGGCCGATCAGGTCATAGCTCTAAACTAGTGAAGACGTGGGTTGCGCCCTTCAAAATTAACCGATGATTGGGGCGTTAACACTTTGCCCATATCATGGTAGTTGAGAATTTAGTGATGTTGACTAACAGTTGCTCAAGGTTCATGTCATCCCTGTATAGCCCTAACCTACTCATCAATGTTAATAACATGTTGATTAAGAGCAAGGCATGGATCATTATAATCCGCCATACTTCGTACAAAATCTTAGTACTCCTGGTAACCTCCAGCTATTAGATACAAATGAAAATATAAGTGCCCGTATGTCAATATATGAAAAATTATGGTAGATCGGGAGCCAAATGTAAGTGACAGCATTCTCAGCTGCGAAATACACGCTTTGTAATACTCTTGTCAATTTTAATATCACAGGATTGGCGCTTTATAAATCGCTTGTGAGATATATGATCTTAGGTTAACAACCTAACTGTCATGTGACAGCACTTTTTCGTGCTGACTACAAGAAGAAATGGCAGTGGCGTATATGTAAATGGAGTCTAGTAAGGTGACGGTAAAATTTGAAGATCCCTAAAACCCATAGAAGTACAAAATAATGACGCATGATTCACAAAGGAAATGGTGTTGAAAAGACCAGATCATTTACTCATGGTTTGGACGAAAAAAGTTTCATTTACTCTGGATAAGTGATGCTCCAGTTAATATCTACATCAGAGGAAAGGCGCTTTATGAATTGCCTTTGCATCGTATGATCTTACATTAACAACCAATCTGGCATGTGACGATATTTTCGCAAATTGACTACAAGAAGAAGTGGCTGCGGTAGTACTGTAAACGCAAATAGGGTTGAATAAGGTGACGGAAAAATTTTAAAAATCTCTAAAATCCATATATGTGGAATAAGTGGCGCACGATTAACGAAGGAAATGGTGTTAAAAGAACCACATCATTTTAGTCAAGGTTCGAAAAGACAATTTTACAATTAGCCTGGATCAGTTATACGCCTAGAAAGAGCTGGTCTGACGCAGACGTGCAAAATGGGTGGATCAAATAACAATAATGCGCAAGTTACACGAAAAGACGGTTATTAGTGCTTGATTGTGGAGATAAGGTGGGGCGGCGGTTATTGAGGTGGTTTGCAAAAGTGCTTAACACACACAAAGAAAATATTTTTTGTTGTGTATACCGGACGAAAATATGTAATTGTGCAAGAGGGGATGACGAGGTTAAAAACAAAGGTTTTGGATTGGAAACAGATAACCGCGACTGCTTTTCGCGAATATGACCCTAAAAGTGCTTTGGGGGTATGACGGGGGCGTACGAGAGGGGAACACAGAGCAACACAACATTATCATAAGTTAAGTCTAACTGTAGAGACGATTTTAACTACTACGGTGACAAGTACACCGACAAACTATAGGGAGAACGCCAAGAAGTCTGTCACTGTCACAACTGTAGTTTCTTTCTTGGCGTTCTCCCTATATATGTAGAGACCTTGTTTCCTGTTCCTTGCCAACCAGCAGAATGAGATAAAAACTAATTCACGATATGCTTGCTAATACAATAAAGCATTATCGACAAATGTTATAATTTCCTTACCTTCTTCGTATCCTCTTGAGGTTTTCATGGTAAACTAGTAATCTGGTATCACATTCGCATATCGAATGTTCAATGATCATGACCCATCTGCCAATGAGATGAGAGAACGAATTTTAGGGTTGGGCTATTTGTTGCATATGACATTACGGAGATTGGAGGAACAGGTGACCAAGTGTGACTGTTACCAGAAATGAATTTACATGTACAACAAAAATAACACTATTAAATAAACGGTCGTTAAATAGACCGGGGAAAAGACGAGAGAAAGAAAATAAGGTAAGGGAGCAGAAAGAAGAGACAAGAAAGCGTCGGATAAATCAGGGAGAAAAGGGCAAGTTGAAAACGGAGAAAGGCGATCAGAGAAGTGAAAAGAACTGAAAAAAGTATATACAGTGTCAGACAAGGAACAAGAGGTGGAGACAAAGAAGAAAGAGATGCGAAATGATGATAATAAGCGATCTTGAAGAGGAAGCACGAGAATGAAAAAAAGGGCCTGAATGCTATGAAGCGGAGAAGCAAGAACTGGGTGAAGGGTTAAGAAACTAGACGTTCTGAGAGCAAACTTGGTATTTATGAAAGGCATTAAGATATGCATAAGAAAAAAATACACCATCGTCTTACCTTAACCTTGCATGCAAATTTGCGGACAACTCCTCCTTTGCTCTTGCACACAAATTCTGTATCTCGCTGTATAAAAATAGAAAGTTCCACACATAATGCAGCCCAGTACTCTATGTATATACTCTTACTACGATGCTGGTGTAATGTAAATACTTCTTCCTTCAAGACAAGTTCCTACAAGGGCTCCCTGTAACGTGACGTTTGAATATCAACTCATTTCAGGAATGCAGTTAGCGTGCTGTACTTGTGGCAGGCAGAGGTACAATAAGCTTTAGACGCAAATATCTTATACGTGCACAAAGTCGTTAGGCTATGTGCATGGTTTGGACTATTAACAATTCGTAGAAAAGTGATTAATTCGACAGGGAGAGAGAGCAGAACCAAACGTAAATGACAATAAAAATAATGAAGAGGGGAAATCCTTTCCCTACACCATTGAGTGTCTAATAGTCAGGTTATAATTTTGTATGCATAAAACGCATTTCGCCGGCCAAGTTTCCCATAATACAAGTTACTGCAACAGCCAATGGCCTCTAAAGCGCACTGGATTGTACAATAACTTCGTTTAATCGTAAGCTTTACAAATTATTGGCATCTTCATGAAATCTGCTAATGGATGGAACCTTGACTTGGAATTGCTCCATCGTGACTGATCATAATGTGATTTGGCTAGTCATTCCTTCCATCCTGGAAAACTTAAATTTGTAATGTAAAAGAACTAGCAGAATCTGCTTTGGCCCCTTGCTGAAGCCAAAAATAGTTCGTATATTCCTATCTTTTAAAGTTGTTTTAAAACATAAATCTCTCTATCGGGAGAGTTTGGATTTACGAGCAATGCCATGGGTTATTGTTAAATGAATTTGTTAGACGATACCACCAGAAATATCGTTTATTACCATCATACCTCATAACAATAAATTCTCCCTGTGAATAATCGATTTGAACCTTCATCGATGCCAATACAACCTCTCCATACGCTAGCGAGTCTACATGATAAGGGAAAGCATAGAATAGTGCCCCTAAACATTTTATACTCTTGGCTGTGGCAGTTCAGTTCTTTGCATGAATACTCGATCCAGCTTGTGCTTTTTAAGTCGCCGCAGCCAATACGACATCGATTACCTTTCTATGTGACCCAATCCTTTTATAAATATTGCATACAGAAACTCAGGTGTTTGACACTGCAGGTACCTAAGTTGGCATCAGAACTTTATATGTAAACCTGGAGCACATGAGGCTGGTTCCATTACGGGGTTTACTGTGCCTGCGATGACGACTACATATATTTTCGTAAACTTTTACATCACAAACCCTGTCAATAAAGAGTTAAAAAACATCAGACCTATTTGAAACCATAGAATTATTTCAGTTATTG
The DNA here is from genome assembly GCA_010016025.2 of Alatinidae sp. Z8VKAUB7J3. Lineage (NCBI taxonomy): Eukaryota > Metazoa > Cnidaria > Cubozoa > Carybdeida > Alatinidae > Alatinidae sp. Z8VKAUB7J3. The sequence continues at coordinate 14,924,054 of JAAAKM020000498.1, forward strand.
AAAGACATTAGAGAAAGAGAAAACATGTCACCATCCGGGTGATCTCGAACCCGTGACCCACGCTATTGCGATGTGGGCTCTACCAACTGAGCTAGGTGACATCCAATGCTAACATTCGCTATTTTTCTAGTCGCCACATTAACTCCCAATTATACACCGCAGGGCATCGACATCTAGCTCAACGCAATTGGAGACCAGCCTCCTGTACCAAGTGACTTTATCAAGAAAGGACTCCATCTGGCCCGTCTACCTGCCCAAAGCCCATTAAAATGTACAGAGTATAATCGAGAAGATAGGATCTGAATTGTCAGTTTTTGACGGACATTAGAGAAAGAGAAAATATGTCACCAACGGGGAATTATTTCACAATCAAACATGTTTCATACATACCACAGCTGATGATGGTTCTTCATCATCAATACAAGTTGTTTCTGGTGACTTGCACAAAGATCTGGTAAGACGGATGGGTCGCCTAGATGTTCTGCTCTCTTCAGATTTTGATAAAAGCCCTAAAATACGTAAAAGGAAGGCGCATGATTTATCATCGTAGTCTTTCACACGAAAAAAAACTAACACGACAGGAATGTGCACGTGGCCAAATGGATCTACATATGCTAAAATAAGTCCAAAAAAGAAAACTAAATTTTGACAATGTTTCGTTCTATAACAAGACTTCGTCAGCGCTGTAATATTTCAGAGTACAGAGACCTGAATTTGTGGATCAAGGGAACATTAGTTCGAGGCCCAAGAACCGTCAGTAACAGTTCAAGTGATGGATGGGAACAGGGTTAGGTTATCCCGGCTCTTCAAGGGACTAACCTGCAACACGCTCTCTGAAAAGACTACATTTAGTTGACCACCTGAAGTTGAAAAATTTTATAACCCTGATTGCAGCCCTTATACTCCTTTTGCAGAGGGTAAAACTACACCTTGGTAGATCCTTCGCACTGACTGGACATCTTACCCAGTAAAAGCTAAGGCGACATTGCGCTGGGCTTAATAAGGCGTTTATATTACCTGCGACATTTCGGACTGATCTTGGGCTAACTGTCGCGCTAACTGAAGTCTCTGCTGAAGACGTGTTATTCGTTCATCCAGTCCTTTTATTTCCTTCATCCCCGGGTTGTTCACTGAATCTGCGCAAACAAAAATATTCAATTAGGATAAAGAACTACCATCTTGCTATCGTTTATGTCAGGATTTGCAGCTCTACAATCTGTACTAATTTCATGGCAATTTAGGTGTTAGATCTGGCGACATTCACCGATGTCACAGATGAAAAGTTTAAGTGATTTTAAATTCTTTTGTCACCTTTGTTCTGATATGGGTGTTTCGTTTATTCACCTTGATACACACAAAAGATATACAATCCTTGAAAAAAATTAACGCTGAGCAACACCTAGCTAAAGACAAGCTGGAACCCTGAATTCCTACGGCAAATCTGTGCAATTTAGGTTCACTAAGCTGCACATCTAGAAGCCACTTAGATCACTGTACCTTCGTGGTTCCAAGAAAGTAAACCGGTTAAAAATATATAAAATTTACACCAAGATGCGCGTTTGATCATCCAATAACAACTTTTTGTGGCCTTGGATGTTGGGACGCCGTAGGTGTACGGGTTGGTACATCTTTTACCAGACCAAACCCAGAAAGTTAGTGTGGCTTTTATCCTGCACAGCGATATCACAGGTGCAAAGCCTTTACCAATTACTTACTTGTATTCACAAGCGATACGACGTTCATACGAGGTCTATTTAAACTGCAACATTTAGATAAAAAGTTAAGAACTTAAATAACACGACGAAATATAAAGTTAAAGTTGAAGACCAAGACTAAGAAGAAGAAGAAGGAGAAGGAGAAGGAGAAGGAGAAGGAGAAGAAGAAGGAGAAGAAGAAGGAGGAGGAGGAGAAGAAGAAGAAGAAGAAGAAGATGAAGATGAAGCAGAAGAAGAAGAAGAAGAAGAAGAAGAAGAAGATGATGATGATGATGAAGAAGAAAAGGAAGAAGATAAAAAACGATGAAGAAGAAGACAAAAAAGGAAGAAGAAGAAGAAGAAGAAGAAGGAGAAGAAAAATGAAAAGAAGAAGCAGAAGAAGAAGAAGAAGAAGAAAAGGAAAGAGAAAAGAAAAAGAACAAACAAAAAGAAGAAGAAAAACAAGGAGGAGAAGAAGAAGAAGCATAGTATGAACGGAGATACAACAACGAAATCTAACAAATAAAAAATAACAAGTTATAGCAATGTAAGAAACCAAAATGCTATATATAAGGTGAAAAGTGAGAAGTGTCGATTGCATGATTAGCGACGAAGCAAAGAAAAACAGGGAAGGAGCAAGGTTTGGGAAGTCATACTTAAATTACATACCTAATATCTTCGTTACTTCAACCATCATGGAATCAAGTGCAGCTTCTCCAAACTAGGAAATAAAAGATCATTCTTAAGCAGAACTACAATCGTAGACTTTATATATTCAAGGGCCTATGCACTTACATACTTACTCACTTAGAAACGTACGAACTCACAAACACACACATCTACACACGCAGAGAAGAGTCTACAATTACTCTCGCTTTTTATTTAAACTTATCAAAACTTTCCATCTGAAAGTTTAGAAGAGGTTCTCATCAAAACCCGGGGTTCTTTACTTTGCCGGCAAAAGGAGTTTAGAGTTTTCTCTGAAATTGTTTTGACGATTTTGGGGCCTCCAAATTGTTGGTACGTCTTTACGATTGTCCAATCAGCGGTCGACAAAATTTTGCTTCGATCCCTTTCTTTGCTTGCGAGTTATCATAAATGATGCTTGAATATTTGAACAACTCGTTTTTTGCACGAGCCATTCTGATTAAGTGTGCAACGAAACTGGTTAATGGCATTTCTCTAATGATTCCGTTTTTAAATATTATCTACAAATTATCAAAATGAGATGGAAATAGCTCGTTTCCTGTTTGGTTTACTATCATAACCTGCACTTGTAAAATTTCTATGAGAAAGTAATTACTCTGGTCACCAAACTTTGTGAAAGTATCTGTTGCACGGCAGTGTCAAAGAAAACGAAAATAAAAGAAGAGAAAGGAAAAGGGGAAAAATTTGGTAAGTATGGAAGGAACAAGCGGTGGAATAAATATAATGGGTAGGAAGACTAGATAGAAGGAAAGATGAAGAGGAAAGAAAAATCATGACAAATAAGGGTGAAGGAGAAAATCTACAAAACGAAGATGTTTAGCATGGGCAAGCATACTCTGATTCTATTAGCGATTGTTGTGGGGCTTACTTCTACACACAATTAAATTTCACATCTCCTTTGGGCATCACCTGTGTTTGCTTTATCGACTAGCATGTGACAAAGATTGCATGCAAAGAGTTCATCCAATAAAAATCAGCGCCTGTCCATCAACATATCAAGGCTTCTAATTTCACTATATGATTCGACTTTGTCTGGGACTACAGGCAGTAGCATTCACACGTCATTATTTCTTGGAAAACAAGAGGACGTCGGGGGTAAACTGATGTTAAAATTGGGTTAAGTAACGGATTCGTTTAACTAAAAGCTTTCTCCACACTTTCGAAATACCAAATCAACTGAAACGAAGAGAATATTATACGCCGATTTAAGTGTCTGGCCAATACGTTGAGCAAAATATATTTCTTACTTTTGCAATAAACAGCTTACATAATTGCCAAGAATGCACAAAATGTCATCGCGAAGAAAGGATTTGAGATGTCTAGCGAAGACACTAAATAAACAGTGAAGATGTCACCAGCAAAGCTGTTTTCTGTTTCTTTACAGTCTTCTCCAAATTGACATTTCAAATGCTCTCTTTTCGATGATACTTTCTACTTGCAATGGGCTTTGGATAGACAGACGGGCCGGTTGCCAGCCCTTCTTTTGTCAAGTCACAAGGCGCTGAGACGTTGGCCCCAATTCAGTTGAGCTACATTTCGATGTCGACGAGAGGAAGATTGGGAGCTCACGTGTCGACTAAAGACTAGTTCAGTTGGTAGGGGACACGCCGCGATAGCGTGGCTGACGGGTTCGAGCCCCGTTGTCATAACTCCACAAGATATTTACTGAACAGTTAGTTAAGCAAATTTGTAGGTTAGCGCCACTTAGAAACTTCTAGATTTACCTGACCTAACATTTAGATGTAACCTCCTGTCAGTGAAATATACATCTCGCAAAGTCTCATCATACTCACTTGCTGTAGCAGTTCGGAACACTGTTTGGCTAGGGCATCTAATGAGATCTTTTGTTCCTGTAGAAAAATTATGTAAAAGAGATTTTCAGATTATCACTAAGTTGGGTTTCAACGGTTCTTAAGCTGAAGACAAGGACATTAAGAGAAAATCAGATGAACGAGAAATTGATATGTGTTGCCAATAACAAATTCGTTAAATAAAAATGTTACAAAGGTTGACTTTTTCATATTCAAGATTTATTATATGCAATTTCAGAACTATATAGGGGTCATTCACATAGTACGTACGCAGAAGGAGGCGTTGGCTAAAAGCACATGTTTGTGTACAAGGGGAGGGGAGTATCCCGCAACATGTACCTGCACAGACAAGAAAAAAAATCCTAAACAAAATTAGGCACACAAGATACGGGCTCAAAGTCTGTTTTACACTTTGCAAATTGGCTTTACTTCTTATGTCTTGTAACGGAAACTCGGAAAATTTGCTTAAATTTGCTTAAAATAGGGGAAGATAACACATAAAGAGTACGTACGCAAAGGGGAGGTCCATTAAAAAAAGCACGTGTATGTATACGTGTACGCATCTCCCTTTGTCTTGTCTTTTAACAGAGACTCGAAAAATTAGTGTTAGATACATTGGGGCTACAAATAAAGAGCAGGTACGCAAAGGGAAGGCCCAATATAAAAGTACCCGTTCGTGTAAAGGGGAGAGAAGTCTCAGTAAATAGTTCCACGCTTTTTCGGACTCTTTTACACTACGATTGATTGAAGTTAACATATTTACGAAACGGTTATCATAAATGAGTACCTGTGAATTGATCCAATCGAGTAAGACTACTGCCTGTTTAGGATTCTTTGAAGTGATGTCTTTTTGAAGGCATGGAAGCACAGGAACTTTCTTTAACAAAGCAATCACGTCTTCATATCTATGAAAATGAAGGAAAATTATGTTTTAATAGCTTGAATCATACTGATCTGGTGTGCGACGTCCACCCCATCAAAACAGCAACAACAGGAAATAGTGTGGTTTTGCAATATTGACAAATACGACAAATAATTCACATCCTATAGTTAAAAACTTGGACGCAATTTATGGCTTTGTGTGTAATTAATCGAAAATTTTATTTGGCTTTAGCGCTCTACCGACCACTAAATCATGTGTTATGGTGTGGCTGTCGTCTACCAAGTATGCTACTGGAGAATACTATAACATGTCAGTAGATGATACAACTGCTCACTCGTGAACGTGAACTGTATCTTTTCTGAAAAACATACCCTATTCTATCTTCAAATTTGAACATTCCATTTCACATGGCAAGGTCTCTGTGGTGCCTGCCACAATGTTGGGAAAATGTCATAAACCTGAGAAAGTATAGCATGATGTCAGCAAGAAAATGGGAGTCTGGCGATTGATAGAACCCATTGTTGGTCTATGGAACCACTGGTGCAAGTAGTATATAAGAGAGGAACTTTGGAAACAGCCTCTTGTCATTTGTTGACAGCATTCAACATATGCTTAAGGAAATGTTGAAGCACTTAAAGACCTATAAACATCAGATATGTCTGCATCAGCTGCAAGGTCTATAAATTTAGTACAATAACTAAATGACTGGTGGAAGAAATATGGCAATTGTAAGATATTCACAGATTTCTTTCATGTTTCTCGAAGAGTACATACCTTATACTTCTTAGGTTTCATCTTTATACAAAATTGTTGAGTCTTCCTATCAAAACACTTTATTGTGCAGAAATTAGGTTGATCTTATTCTCAGAGTATCTCTATATTGTCCCATTGGTGACAGTATCCTCAAGTACTAATTTCTTTATATGATGAACTAATACTGAGAAAGACAGTAACATCCACAGGAACCAAGAAACAGGTATTTCAAAGATTACCCAATTAAGACTGAGATTATTTAATGATTAAGTTTACATCAATTCATCCATCCTAGGTGCATTCGAATTTGACACAACGAAAATTAACAAAGCGTACACAGTTTTATCTCAAATGTATTAAAAATAATCTTATTCTACAACTTCAATACCAAGTGATGCTACAACATCTTTTACCAAACGTGCCGAGATACAATCAGCTTCAGATAATTTTCAACATCCGTGAAATATCCTGAGAAGTAAACCTTTCAACATTAAATACATTGTTGCTGCCTGGGATTAAATTTATAGTCACAAACAAAGGTTGATTTGTGAACAAAAATTGCACAATGCCTGAGAACTGTCCATATCTTTTCAAGTATGTTGAACTTTGTTTAAATTACAATTTTGTATGTGGGAATATTTTCCTTTGCAGGGCACCTCACTAGACAAAGACACTTGAACACAGCCCTTGATGTTTACATTTGTTTATGACAGGATAGTACTAACATGCATCACTTCATTTCATACTAGACAATGCATTTTCATAACTTCACTTACCCCAATTGATAAAATACAATTGTTATTACAATCAAGTGTACATAACAGAACCAGTTACAAAAGCTACCAAAAAAACTGAATATTGTGCAATCTTACCTTTGAAGCATCAGCTGGTAGTGTTCCTTAGTTGATAGAAACTCTGTGTACTGCTGTTCAAAAAGCGTAGCATGGCTCTGAAATGCTCTAGAAAACAGATGGGGAGAGGAAAGGAAGCAACTTATTAATCTTAAGTTGTAAAGCAAAGGAATGCAGGTAACCATGAACCAAAGGAGTAAAGAGGGCCAAATTTACTGGCCACTTGCAGCTGGACTTGAGACCTTCCCTTACATTTTCTCTTTACGGCCTGAAAATAGTTTTGAAATTTCCAAGCTGAAGAATTGGTTATCAGTGCCAGATAGATACAGTACATTACCCAAACTATATGTATTAACACTTAATTGATCAAACAGGAATTAATAAAAAGAAAAAAGTATCATTTTCCTCACATTCTGTTCCCAGCCAGGTAGGAGAACCCTAGAAAAAAATCGATGGTAAGAAAAACAGAATACTCTGTATGTCAGTTAAACATGCAAGGCTTCCCCAAATTCAATTTTTGACAAGGTCTAAATTTTTTGTGATATTAAAAAGCTCTGCAAAATGCTTCTCTGAAAGAGGTCAAGAAAACTTAGGATGCCAAGTTGTCATTTTTAACATTTACAGAAATTTCTGCATTGTAAGCAAAATAATATCCTTTTAAGCATTCCAGAACATTCTTAACAAGATTTTTAGTTACTACTTACTACTCTTACTACTTAACTTAAAAAGTTCATACAACAAGTTTCCAAATAGAATAAAAATAAGAATAAGTATATATGGAATATGATATAGTTCATAATGTTTGCTTTGTCTCACCTTGTAATATTGTCTAAATTTGCTCCAGCTGCTCTCCATCCTTGCTGCTGCAGTTGCTGATCAAGGACTGACCTTTCACACTTGCTACTCAGATCCTTTGCATGATGATTAAACTCCTATGAGAACAAAGAGAACACTTTACATAAATAGTACTGCTCTTTACAGTTGACAAACACAGTGGAAGATGTAACACTTCCATTAGAGTGCTATTTGTTGTTCTCCAACATTGTTATTCTGAAGAAAAGCAATAAATATATGCATATATACATAAATGTTAATTCCCCATACTGACAATGAACTATGGTCAATAGACTATTGGTAGATGTTAAATAGTCCAAGAGTCATGACAAACGGCAGAATTATAAGTTAAAGGCAAGAATATATGAACAAACACATAGCATATATGCAAGTAATCCCCAGCCCATCATATGCAGTTCCACTAAAAAATCAAGATCAACTGTAGTCCAAAAGGAAAGTACAGCTTTCACAACTGATGCAACCTTACTTTGCATTGCTGAATCAATGGCATGCTACCTTCTACAAGGACTTGGCATATATGCACATGTATATGTGTAATAAAATCTATTTTCATAAATACACTACATATAGCAGAGCTTATGTCGCTGTGTGAAAACTGATGGATTCTAAGAAAAGAAACCATACATTAATCAATTTAGCTAATGAGAATGAGGAATGAGGAAAGTGTTTTACCCCTATCAAACTATAGAATCCATTGTTATTCTTGACAACAGTGATGCTATAAATGTGTGGTCTCATCTATCTATATCATAAACTAAGTGTGTTAACACATTTTGTAATTGTAAAGGTATTGTAAAAGCTTGACTCTTATACTTCTTTCACCACGTGCAAATTTGATCCATTGATCACAAATAAACAGTTATTAATATTAAATAAATTGCAATAAATAAAGTATTTTATATTGAATATATTTTCACACCTGCTCATCAACAATGAAAATACCACAAAAACAAAAGCAAACCCCACCCTTTCCCAAAGCCAAGATGGTAAGGACATAATTGCCAAACTAGTAGCCATAAATTTTTCAAATCTGCTGCTAACTTTAAAATTCAATTATAGATTACCCCAGCTAAAGATGATCTGTTTACTAGAGTGTCGTACGTTGGTGGCATTTTCACTGATTTCTCCACCTCTTCCTTCAGTGCAAGTTCTAAAAGAAACAGTGAAAAGTCTGAAGAGTTAAACAAGGAAAGAAAATATGATCAAGGGCCTTGGAAACCTCATTGGAACTGACTATCAATCATGTAATCTTCAAAAAATATGAAAATCATCATCATCATCATCATCATCACCATCATGATCAAAATCATATGTAAAATCCTCAACAATTGACCATTTATATATATTTTTTCTTCTGCAGCATTAATATTTTTAGATATTTAAGTATACGTATAATGTATGAAACATACATAGAATTCCTTGAATAAACACCACACTGTGATAACAGTGCTTATTTATTAGAGATGCCTTATTAAATAAAAATGTTAATTCTGGTACAAGATTGAACAGATATATTTATAGTATCCCATTAGAAAAAGGTTATTGCATTGCAAGCCAAAAAATAATAATCAGAGCAATGTTTCCACTGCATGTCCTAGTATAAGGCATATAAGGATTACATCATACTTTAATTTACCTATGCCACAATGACAAAGCATAGTATCCCCCCACTCCCAAGTCATAATACCAACTGTATACAACAAACACTAAAGAGGCATAAAGCATACACATTTAACTAATTGGGAATAAGCAGCACACAACTCATATCATTGTTTGGTGTGTTCTCCTCTAGAGTAATTGATTGAGACTATTAAGTTTTATTGCCGAAAGAAACTTGAGAGTAAAAAAGAAAAAGGTAAAATAACGAAAAAAACATTTATTCTGCCAAGTCAAGCCAAAAATATGCAATAATTAATAATTTAACCTGTGATCATACTTTTCCCCCTTCATTGGACCCTTAGTATCTTGGCAGCAAGACAGCATCTTAATGCACAAGGATTGCCATTATAGCCACAATGAGCAAAGATTTGAGGTTTTTATACATTTATTTCACAGCATTTCTGGGGGCCAAAGTGGTGACTTGAGAAATAGAATAGGTATTTTAATATCGGAGGTCATCTAGCTCACTATGTGGAGTAATTCATCATAATAGCATGGGTCATGGGTTCCATCACTGGTGATAATTTTCTATTTCTCTAGTGTCTTTTCAAAACTAATTTAATTTAATTCTCAAACAAATACAATAAAATGAATTACCAGATCCAAGGTTCAAGCTCATTGATGGTGGTACTGGTGATTCAATTGCCAGTTTACTGAATAAAAATATTGGATTGGTTTCCTACAAAAGAACAGAATATCAGGGTTTCCAGTAAAAAAATTAAAAAGATCTAAAAAAAGATCTGCAAACAAGGCACGTGAAGGGGCAAAACACTGAAGCAAGTAATCTTTAGTAAGTGATTGTTTACGCAAATCTACTAAAATAAGTATATATTCAGCATCTGTCATGATATTTCTCACCCTTATGATTACAATGAAGCATAACTTAATCTTGCTGGAATTATACAGAACAATTATTGCATCATAACTACCGGTATGTACTTTAATGCTTTAACATGTTTTTAGTGAATAGCCTAAATTATCAAAATCCTTTATAATAAAATAGGAGGTTAAAACACTGCAACAATATAGCAAATTAATTGGATTAAAAGATTTTGCCCCTGAGGATAAAGACTGCTATAGACATGAAAATGAATAACACTCAAGTTATGATGTAAAAGTAGCAGCTTCTAAGTATAAATACTTATTGTTTCAAGTCTGACAAATTTATTATGTCTTTAGGTCTACAGCAGGCTAGTACTGGCACCTTTGATAGACGAATGTGTGTGTGTGGGTGTGTGAGAGTAATTGAATTCCTATACTGAATTTAATAACTTCATTGAAGTTTAATCAAACTAATCAATTTCCCTTGATACCTCTTTGCTTCTTCCACCTACTGATAGGGGTGGCTAACTATCAGACTAAGTATATAAGGAGTTCTGACTACAGGAGTATATATAAAGGGGTTTTGTCACAGTGTCACTGTTTATCATCATTGTTTTCTTCTTGATGACATGGCAGACTCAACCTTAACCTCATTTTGATTATTCATGCAGTACATGGTGCCCAGCATTAAATATGAGATTGAAAATAAAAAATCCAAACTGCCCAAAATAAATGCATCCGGTTTTGCCTAAATTTAAAAAACAGAGCTAGCATAGAAGTCAAAGACCTTAACAAAATAAATTGGCTGCTGACAAAGGAAAGGGTCGAGCAGGGCATTGCAACGACCATTTTCAAATTCTTTAGAAATACAGGGCCCTTATATATGGCAGCTGTAGGTGTTTTCCCTGTTAAGCCAGACCAGAATTACACGTATCCAAGGTTAGAAAGGTATTTCATACTAAGGACCAACAATTTGGAACAATTTACTGGTAAGCATAAAAACTGCTGGAACCCTCAATGGTTTTAGACATAATTTAAAAGAAGAATTTTTTAAAACATTATAGCAAAGAGAAGAAAATCAATATCATTACTTTTAGTTCCCCCTGCCAAGTACACCAGAGCAACTAAAGAAATCCCCCTATGAGCCTTGCGACCTTAGGTCTTCTTTTCATTTTTGAGCACAATATTTGTTAATAACTCTATAAAGGGACCATTATGGAAACAAGGTCTTTTGAATTCTCCATCTAACGCTAAGCACTAATACCTATCTCCATCTAACGCTAAGCACTAAAACCTATCTCCATCTAACGCTAAACACTAACACCTATCTCCATCTAACGCTAAACACTAACACCTGTCTCCATCTAACGCTAAACACTAACACCTATCTCCATCTAACGCTAAGCACTAATACCTATCTCCATCTAACGCTAAGCACTAACACCTATCTCCATCAAACGCTAAACACTAACACCTATCTCCATCTAACGCTAAAAACTAACACCCGCCTCCATCCAAAGCTAAGTACTAACACCTATCTCCATCTACCGCTAAGCACTAATACCTATCTCCATCTAACGCTAAGCACTAACACCTATCTCCATCTAACGCTAAGCACTAGCACCTATCTCCATCTAACACTAAACACTAACACCTATCTCCGTCAAACGCTAAACACTAACACCTGTCTCCATCTAACGCTAAACACTAACACCTATCTCCATCTAACCCTAAGCACTAATACCTATCTCCATCTAACGTTAAGCACTAATACCTATCTCCATCTAACGCTAAGCACTAATACCTATCTCCATCTAACGCTAAGCACTAAAACCTATCTCCATCTAACGCTAAGCACTAGCACCTATCTCCATCTAACACTAAGCACTAACACCTATCTCCATCAAACGCTAAACACTAACACCTATCTCCATCAAACGCTAAAAACTAACACCCGCCTCCATCCAAAGCTAAGTACTAACACCTATCTCCATCTAACGCTAAGCACTAGTACCTATCTCCATCTAACGCTTAGCGCTAACACGTACCCCCTTCTTAGATAGGCCTATAAAAATCTGTTGTCAGTGCACATTAATACCTCCTGTTTCATGCGTCTTTAAGCCCCGTAGCCTCCAAGGTTCTGTCGAAAAAGGTCTGTATCACATCCTCTTTGGGAATGTAAGGGAAAGAAATGGCGTGGCAGTTAGCATTAAAATTTTGGCTCGCACTTTCAAGCAGTGGCGGCTCGTGGAGAAAAAGTTTGGCTAATGATGTCATAATTAAAACCTAAAGTCAAAATCTAGTTTATCATGAAGGTCGCTTTTTATAGAGAAATTAAAACCGAGTAAAAAATCTCTCCTTTTGACAAATTCCAAATGTATTCCAAACGTATTTACGTGCATTCCCAACGTCTTAATTTGAAACAAAAGCTTTGAAACTACGCAAGAGTTTATTAAAAGCAGTACAAACTCACATTAAGAGACAATAAAATGTGTGTATTATAATTATTGGTTTTATGACCCGCTTTTTGCTCTTAATAACATTTTCTTCCCTAAACAATGCTCTTGGGTGCCTAATAGACCTCCCCCCGCTAATTGATTTTTCATAACGTTTCCACCCAGGACATTCTTGTTCCAACCCCCCCTCCCCCCGCCTATTAATTTTTACGTAATCTCTAACCCCTGATAATTTTTGAGATGTACTTTGGTGGACAAGAAGAAAATGTCTCTTTTAGAATATGAAAATCACACATTAAAACGATGAAGGTGGCCTTTTACGAGGCTCAAAGAAGCGTGAAGACGCACATTACAGGTGTTAGCAATAATACTATCATTGAGTAGGAGGATAAGGGGAACATTATTAAAATCTTGGAAGGCATGTAGGAAACTGTCATGACTTCGAATAACTGACTATTGTCTGTGTTGTATTACCTTACGTTTTGGTCATTTTCAACACCCCCCGTCTACTCCCCCCGTTTATTAAGTTTTTGGGATTTTTCCACCCCCCCTCCATTTATTCTAACCGCCCTTTTATTAGGCACCCAAGAGTAAGTGATAAAACTCGGGCTAGATATTGTTTGACTACAATCACGGACTTAAGTCATCTTAACATTAACCAAATCTTAAAGGAAATGACCAAAATCATGTCAGACTTTTGAAAAAGGAGCTCCCATTTCTGAGATTACTTGATTTCTGCCACCTCATGCCCTATCAACAGCAAAGTGCGACGATTATAGATTTTGGAATTATTGTTTCATAAATTGATCGGTTACATCAGGGGTTGATCAGCTTACAGAAATTAAAGCTCTGATTGTAGTTACAGCATGGATTTCGTATTTATTGCTGCTGACGTTTGGCTGGCATTTAGGGCATGAGAAAAGCCATTGATGTCATGCTAGACCTGCAAACATTATAAATGTCTAAACTGAGAAAGAATCATGTGGCCAAGAGATTAATTTGTTTCATTTTGTAAGATTAAGATTGCTTACGAGCGTTTTGAAGCATAATTTCACTACTTACATTTAATCCTGGATCTCATCGGTATATTTTGCAATAGAACTGCTTGTAAATTTTTGGCAATTTTCATACCCAACGTTTTTTGGTTAGGTGCTAAGCAGGATAGCCATCTACTAAGACGGTGAGAAATTTCAATATCTAATCTACTTTATAATTAAGTGCCAAAATCTATAATGAAATCGAAGAAATTGCTTGAAAAACTATAGCACGCTATTGACATCTCGAAGGCGTCATGTATTATATGAAAGAGACACTACGAGATAGGAAATTTGAGTATACGTATCTCTTGCTATGTATTTCAAATTATCCCTCAGGTTGCCTCATTCTCTAAAACTTGGCTCTTTGTGGCTTGCTGAATCGTGCTTTTCTTTAAAAGCTAGGATCCGAACATTGTTTTTCGCAACACCCAAATTGCAATTTTAGCAACGAAGCCAGTAGACCCAAACGAAAAAGCTATTAAAATATTGTGTTTCATACAGGTATGTTACATAATGCAAAATCCATATACACCATTATCATGTTAATAAATATTGTCATAACCGTGTTAGGAGCAGCCTACCTAAAGTAGTCTCTCTTTGACCACCGCCAGCCTGTTTTACATCTGTGTTTTCCCCTCTGAAGTGAGTATCACTTGTCATTTACGTAAACTAAAAAGCGTCTTTCCACTTCAGGCTTTCACCAAATTACCTACTTATAAAGCGTCCGGTTATCATTCATATTTTTATATATTTTTATAAATCATCTGTGAGAAACCAGCCTCAAAAAGACAAGCCATCTCAAATCATACCATTCCCTTTTGTGTCATGCGCATGACACTTTAATTAAGTGCCAACTTGTCAAAGTTACGAGATTCTCAGACTTTATTTCATATACAGCAGTAACAAAATAAGCTTACCATTAATTTGAACAGTATCAACTACGGATGGTCTCTTGATAAAATCGTAACTCTTCCACAAAGCAAAGAAATGAGCGTTAAAATTCAACCCTTTAGCAAGGAGATTCGAAAGCAATGTTCCCACGTATAAAATTGTACCCCTCCCTTACTGCCAAAGTACTATTACAACGAAATTTCTTTAATCAGTCAAAGCCATAAATACTGAAGATGAATCTTTTAACACTATTTTCTCTTATATTATCAAACAGCAACCAATCCAAGTTCTTAATTTCATACAACTAATTAGTCCCCCCCACCCCCTCCTCCGATAGCACATCCTCCCTGGTAGTCGCAACTGTCTACAGGCCTGGTTGAAGTTATCTTGCCTTTAGAACATTTTAAAACCTTTTTTTTCATCTGCCACGGAATACGCTACCAAACTAGAAATTTTTTTAATAATCTTGTTCTTGGATATCAAATTGCTGCAATCTTGATGTTGGATTGCCTGTTTCCAAAATTTAAGCTCATTGTGTTAAACACAAGTGTCTTTTGGCAATTTTTGAGAATCATCGGAGTTAAACCTCTCCCTATTTTCTCTTCCCATAGATGTTTTGGCAAAGCTGCATCCGTCTCTCAGGTTGTGATCAACAAAAGTACAGATCATTGATTATAAATACAGACCCTCCCTTGACGTTTATATTTCAATTTCATTGATGAAGTGTTGACAAGGAGTAATACTTAAAGCTACTTTACCTGAATCTCTACCATCGCTACTAATCTGTTCCCAAAGATTCCATTGCATACGCATTGCAATGATCTGATATTTATTGAAAAGGAATTGAACAACGTGATCCGTAAAGTGATCGCTATCTCGTACCATAATCAGTAATTGAAAACAAGAATAAGTCTTTCAAGTGGAATGGAAACGCCGGGGGGAACAATGACCGGAAAGGAAGGAAACAGGAAGGAAATGGGGAGGGTCTACTCATGCAAAAGAACCTACGCATTGTAATGTCACTGATGCATCTGCCCATTTTAAAAGATAAGGGTTAGAAACCAAAAGAGTATCTTCCATGTGATTACATTTTAGCAAATGAGCTGTTGATGGAGAAATAGGCAATTGCTGATTAAAACATTAGCTACCATCTGGATACTAACAACGTCGCAAGAGCATTTCTATACGAGAAGAGGGTTTGGGTGTGGACTCTTAAGAGATGAAAACGGTCGCACAGTTTGAAACCGTCAGAATCTGGTCTAATGTAGAAAACACAAAGGATCTACAAAAAAAGCAGCGGCACAATATTTATGATGTTACAATTAAAGAATGAAGAGATATTGGCATCAGTCACAACAGCCCAGCTGGTAGGCCAAGATGTTCTGGCAGCCTAACTTCCACATTAGCATTCGCTATTTATTCGGCAGTTTATTTCGGTTTCGAAAATCGCGGTATTAGTCTTCCATGAAAAATTGCCTTCGTTTGAAATTGTTTGAGAGCGCTCAATGGTATATCAAATTAAATTAGCCAAGATAATTTCAAACATTGTAATGTTCTTCATAATCATGGTTCAATTCTTTTACAATGATATTTTGATGATTATTGGTATGCCATCATACCTTATCACGTCGGGGAGGCTTGTATGCACCCTTTGAATCCCTTGGCTGTACTGTCTAGCGCTTACCTTCCAGGCAGAGCTAAGCATGATGGTCAAATGGGGAGGAATGTATTAGGTAACGGCGTCAACGTAACACGTAGGGTGAACCTCATCAAGGTACCAGACTCACTTTTTGGTTGTGGCTTTCCTCAGAAAACACCAAAATCAGCCAAAAGCACGTCTTAGACCAAAAAAAGTAATCAGTTTGATACAAAAGATACAAAGTGAAACGTAACCCGTAGTAAGTTAATAAATGATCTGATACCAGAATGTCTCTCATCCGTAATAATTTTTAGAAGGCATTTGCAGATAGCATCGTCGAAATACATGTCAGTGTATGAAAGCTAAGAAAATTTTTCATTTGTTGGGAAGTCAATTCAAGTAATCTTTCCATGTTGTGGGTGGTTTATTCATCATGAGTAGAGAATCAATCATGTCAATATAGTAAGATTCCTTCGACACTTCAGAAGCCCTTTAATTTTGGATAAATTATTCCGTAACTCTACTGCACTGATATCTTCAGTATACCGTAATAAGACTTTACATCTGGACAAACATTTGAGCTCCCTTCTCAAAGTTACGGTGGTTCTGGTAGGAGTTGGTTTTATTGGGGCTGATCTCCGCCTTTTATTTCTATAACTATTTCATTTATTTATTTCTGGTACTATTACCATGCACTCTAACATTTGTAGGTGGACAGTACCTTTCTTATTACGATTATCACAAATGAACATGGCTGTGTGAAGGTATCAACTTTTACCTTAGAGGAATGATCTTCAACTTTGTCTCTATAGCGTTCATCTAACAATATGATATATAACAAAAGATGCAATTTAACAATAGTTCTGTTCGCTTTTGCTGTGGTGCAAAGCTGCACATATGCCTATCAATTCTTTCTACCAATACTCAACTTTTACAGAAGTCTGATACAGTGCAACCAAATCTGCTATAATCGTCGACAAAATTAATGTAAACTTTTATTTAAACGAGATGAAAATGGCCGAAATCATAGAAGGCACTTTTCGTAAAGCCAAGGGGCTATCATTTATGATATTACAAGCTATCTGCCCCTCACCCTCTATTAACAGGGAGGTGTGATATTCAAAATCAATCGTCAGTTTGAACGGGCGTTAGGCTAGTTTGTATTAATCTTATGTCCGAGATTGTAGGCTAAGATATTTTTGACTTTCTGTATTGCCAGAGGATTGCATTAGCAGAGGCTCGAGTTGATGTGCTAAATTTATTTGATAATAACTCGGTATGGAATGGGGGGAGGGGGAAGAGATTAAAAAACGTCTCATTCATCCATGCACCCAAGATTAGTAAGAAGGGGCGTTAATAAAATTTTCTCGAGCGAAAAAGGTGATACTAATTCCAAGGGGGAAATTTACAAGAGCTGAGACGTTAATAGGATATTTTAATTCCCTAGCAATCACTTTAGAAAGGAAAATACTTCTTATTTCATTACTGAGTCGTCATCTGTCCTTAACTGTAACTGGCATAACATATTATAGTAATGCACGCATCCCCGATGGGGCTATGACATAACAGTCACAAAACTAACTTGGTGTAACTACCAGAAATGAACATCAATGGTACCATACCATTGCGTACCGAAGTCTATATAGGCTATGCACATAAATCACGTAAACTTTGGGATCTATCAATTTGCGCTCCCTCCTGTAATACAATGCTCTAGCATGACCATTACATCAGTTTTTGTAGTCAATGTAAGACTTGGTATGGAGGCATGGCAAGACAAAGAAATCAAGGAAATCGCCGCGTGTTGTAGTCGCAATTATACATTTGAATGCATAGATGGATAGATTCCTCACAAAAATTGTGTTTGGCATTTCATATCATCCAAGCTGATTGATAACAGTTCCATCATAGACAATGCGGTTTATTTAATCTTCGAAAATGAACTGAGACAGATCAAACGGACGACATAAACTGGCTTCATTACGTTCATAAATCAGTCCAAAAGCAATAAAACTTCGATATCTTTGTCGTCTTGAGTTAAAATTTTTTAACTCGGGAGGAATTAAACATGAACGGTCAATCTGTTGATCCATCGCAACTTTGGAAAGGAACTGTTGTAGTAGCAATCCAATAAAAGTTTCAATTCTATGTGCTTTGTTTGCAGATAGTTGTGAGAAATTGCACGGCGTAAAGCTGCTTTCAAATCTAGTTCAAAATGCTGGTTCTTATCAGAATAGAACAAATAAAAAGGAAAATTCAGGGGATGCATTAAAATCGCGGATGAACAATAAAAAAAAGAGAGAATAAAAACCTCTGTAGCTAAAAAAAATGAACTGAAAAGGGTTTAACGGTAAGGCGTTATTACTACGACGTATTCACTACATTTCACGAATCCTGTTGTAGCCCAAGTATAGAAGCCAGAAAGAGTAATCATAAAGCAAGATTCGTTGTACTTGTTTACTTGACTATGGAAACAGAGACTGAAAATCGATCAAATCGACTTCTTCTGATGACCTCATCCAAAATCTGGATTCAGAAAGGAGACGTCACGTAGAAACTAACACTGTTGCTTTTCGATCTCAGAAACCTTCTCAGGCTAGTTTTGCACATTTTCCAAATGGCTAGAGATCAGCGCAAGTGATTACGCTTCTTAAAAGTACTAAGCATAGACAATCATCAGATTCTTATAAATAGAAGAGAAAGAAGAAAGGAATTCAATAGCCCAGGCAGATGCATCGTCAATGAGTCGTTGATGCAAATGATCGGTTTGATTTGTCTTGCTCCGGCAAGCTACAATTCATCAGTACGTGAAAATGTCCTCCATATTCAAACTTTACCACCGACAATAAAGTACTAGAGGAAGTTATTTAGCAAAAGCGCACCTTAAATGTTTACGATACACTCAGGAAATTACTGATACCTAGCATTTCAAGATACAGTTTTGCGGGCGTTTTATTGCCAAAGGGAACCAAAACCTCTGTCGTTGGTTAGTTGAAAACACAGAATAGTCTATTTACCCACCAGTGAAGGCTAACCTCTCTTTACTACGCATTTGGAGTACTTGACGCAGTTACATCAATGTCAAGAATGTTCCAAATAAAAAAACAACAATATTTCTGACAGAAAACGATTTGATTCCTCGCACTTCCTAATTGCATATCATACATCCATATTACATATAATATTACACCTATTACAATACCCCCTTACATACAAAATGATTTCATCCTCAAACCCCGCCCCTCAATCACGACTGCTATTAAAACTAACAGGAATCCTTATTCTCTCTAATAATAGATAATAAGAGATATTAATTTAGCCAGGTTCCTCCGGTATACGTGCAACTAACAGTGGTTGATAGCATGACGGCTACTTCAAACACTGCTCACTTAAATAAACCTTGTTTAACAAGGCTTGTTACAAGTCGATTGCATACAATTATTTGCAAATAATTGGTGGTATTGGATTGCTTGGACTAAATAATTTG
>JAAAKM020000498.1:14952901-14964321 GCA_010016025.2 Alatinidae sp. Z8VKAUB7J3
ATACCAATGGTTTCGTAATCTTTCCTGTCAACTTTGTCACCAACCTGCTCAACAAAGATCGTTTCACCATACATATTCTCATTCCATGATGGATTCAGATACAACAAAAACGTGTATTCATGCTAAAAAGAAGCGAAAAATAATTAACAGACAAATCTAATGACCACAATTTCAAAGTTTGCGTGATGGACAGGCGAAAATCTGATTGAAATTAGAGGGGAAGGCCCCTAAGAGTAGACAAGGGGTGCCACTTTCTTTTGAAGAAAGGACTGGGAGAAAGAAAGCAACTGGTGAAAGTAAAGGGAAAAAAGAAAACATGCATTCCACTTGTCAAACGTCTCTACCAGTGATTTCAAGGGTTTCCAACAAAAAAGATAACTGCTTCTGTATCAAGAATTTCTAGGTACACATTTCAGGATCATACATTTATTGCCAAGCGTTAGCAAAATTAGCTAATACTGCTAAGGTGAAATGCATCCCGTGATCCTCTCAAAAGCGGTTAAACCAATGTGTTCATCATTTGGGCACCCTATAATCATATTTTAAATCTTCTTAACTGCTCAATAATTCCATTGCATTAACTGTGTGTTGATAATATTCAAGAGAAATCCTTTAATGAAAAATTACTGACTCGTAAAATACAATGATTCCATTTCAAGCATCACTTCCTACTTAGTTGTAAATACTTGAAAAATGTATTTATTGCCGATCTCACTATTGGCAATTTAATGAATACCAAAATGGCCCAAAAATTGTTATTCTTTTTAATAACCAAAAAACCAGATTTAAAGTTGAAGTGTCTAGTTGTCGGTGAGCTGCCTAACCAAACTCTTTACAAATCTTTGAAACAGAGTTCGGATGAACACATGAGCTTTCTTATCAAGAACTAAAGCGTTTACACCAAAACAAAGCAGGACATGAAAAAAACACTACTTAGAATGGGCATAATTAGAACGAAAGAATGATGATGTGATTTTCAATGGCAGCAAGTAGCTACTACAATTTTCTTTGAAACTAAATAAGCTGTAAAACATGCAAAAAAATGGCAAAAGAGATATACTAACAAATATCTATCCCGGATATGCGTCCAATAAATAGACTGGGAAGGGAAAAGTTACTGACGGAAGCATAGGAAAAAGAAAGGGGATAACAAGAGGGCAGTGGATAGGAATAGCCTGGGAGGGAAAGGATCTATAGGGAAAAGACAGGAAGTGAGGAAAAGAAACAATTGGTAAGATAAGGGAGGGGCAACAAGAAAGGGCATGAAAAGAAACGTGATGATACGAAGGAACTCATGTACCAACGGTATGATTGCAAAGAAGATAAATGTCAAATAACCTTACCTTCTTTCAAAACACTACACTTATTCAACTCTGATTGTATAGCTGACACTCTCTTGCAATTTTATTATTTATGTTTAAGAGCAGTTGTAGTTAAACGTAAGCTACTGCTAACTAAAAAGATTAGAATCTGGGTCATGTGCGAACAAACCTAGTTGTGTAATAGCAATAATTGATTATGTAAGTCAACATTGCATACCTCTTCTCCTTCGCAATCTTCATGGATTCGTGTGTGAAATGACCTTTCTATAACATTATTGGAGACGTCATAAGGGTACCAGCCACGTTCTCCACTCAGAAAGTATGCCATTTCTGCTACAATATTCCACACTTTGGTTCTTAAAATGCTTTCAACCTATGTATCATCACAACAATATTTTACGGATTAGAAAAATCATCTTTATATATTATATATATTCTATATTTGCCAAGAAAAACAAAACATTCATAAACAAAAGCAATGTTAATTCTTATTCCGGTTTGCATAACAAACAAGTGTTCCCCAGTCTCAGAAACAAGGGGCTCAATCACTTGAATCATGACATCATAACCCAACAAGCTGGTAGTAACTACGCAACAGTACACCTCAGTAACAGAGAAATAATGCTGTACAATTTCAAAGAGTGTAAAATGCCATAAACTTGCTCAAATCTGAGTAGAAGAAAACTACACAACGTGCAATTAATAATAGAAAGGAAAAAGCAGTGAAGCGACCCTTAAACTTTGACAAAATATTGACATAAGTAGCCTTGATTATTTCATAGTAGGTCGCACAGTAGGTGATGAAGAAATAGCTTGGGTTCTTAATAGATCGTTTGCAATGGATACAATGTCTGCTTTGCAAGTCATGTATATTTTCAAAACTCAGGCTAGTAGAACGTCTCTAACATCTCACATTGTATTTAAGTTGAAGAAATTGGTCACTTGAATGTCAAAATATTGATGTGTAAACCGAAAGAAAGAACCTCTGGAAGGTATACAGTACAGGCAACTCTGTGAATTGTGTCCAGCCGTCAGACTGGATTGAAATACTGTTATTAACATGCTGGCCTTAATATGAAGATTTTGAATTCTTATCTCAACTCTTATTATCAAATGCGTTTGTGTATTATATGTAATTTTGGTCCTAGTGGACTAAAGTCAGTAAGGAATCGTTGTGATTAGATTTTAAATAAATTGCATAAAATGAAGATGGCAGCTGTCAACATTGGCAAATCTACATCTGCATTGATTGCACAATAATTATTCAATCAAACGAGTCTTTCCACTCAAACTTATACCAATCAAAAGAGAATTTTCCTGGGTTTTTGACTTATGCAAATGAATGCTTTACTGTTTCCCACTCTTTAAACTTTATCAGATAGGTGCTCATTATCAAAATCTCGTATTGTGATGAAGTGGGTAAGAAGGAAGGTTGTTTACAAGTTTTACAAATCATTTGAGGAGCTGTATCAACATCATTTAGAGGAGGAGTTGAGAAAATTTTGGTGAATCTGGAGCATACTGTTATGACTTGATTGTATGTTGTGACTGTTATCAGAATTTGCCAATTGTGATTTCAATGAAAACGCTAACTATTTTCATCAGAGGACAAATCAAGGGATATGAATAAGATAAGTTGGCTGTTAAATTATCAGTTATCATTATTTTATCAAAATGAGTGATGAACAGGACTTTTGATAACTTCACAGATGAGTTTTTGAGTAATGCTTAGAAATCAGTTAAGAGCTTTTCGGACAACAATGGGATTCCGCCAAATGTCTTGAGTACATTGTAAACATTTAACCGAAGTTAATATCCGAAGTATTGGTTAAAAACATGACACAATTGGGCCCCAGATGTTTATCTTTGCGTAGAAACATTTTAATAATTGCTAACTTGAAAGTTAGCCAATATATAGAACAATAAGTTTCAAATGCACACTAAGGATGTCGAATGAAATTCATCCCAGGCTAAAATTTATTCTAGAGGATACTTCTTAAACTTTTGTTACAAATAGTAAGTTTACGTTAGCATTTTGCTTTAAATGTACCAACTATTATGCCCTCAGGTATTTAAGAAAAGAGTATACCATCAATTTCATTAAGTTGCTTGAATAAGTGAATGACTTTAGACTGTTAAAATATCCGAGTCTACTGTCGTGGCATATGAAATGTGACTTTTAAAGTGACTTTTAAAAGCATGTTTGGTCGCTCACGTATTCGTCATTTCATAAGCGAATACCTTTTAATTACTTTATGTGGTAACTTAAAGGCTATAAAGGAAATTGGACTTATTTTTGTTATTTCGCTGCATTTTTACTCTTGTTATCCCAGATGTTTACCATGTAATTTGTGCTTCTGTAGCAGCTGTCTGGTTTTCGGCACGTCTGATTAAAGGCGTAAAATTTCTACATGATTTCATGTACAAGAGAACACTTGCTTAAACTCACTGAAATAAGTAGACATTATATTTATTTTAATCAATTTTCTCAGAAGCCTTTTATGTTATCAAATTCAAATCAAATGCTGCTGACATTCTTTGCATTTTCAGTTGATGCAATATTTGCCGCTAGCTCTCAAATACATTTGGGAGGGTAGTGAATTTTAACACATTTTTTGAGTTTCTGAGGCATACGTGTCTTATGGGGCTGATAATGTGGGCAATTCCATCAGGATGTTGCATTCAGAGCAACTTGAGCCTAGGCTAATCTGAGCGCAAAATTTGTACACCGAAGAAGCTAAGACTGTGAGAAGGGAATGGAAGTGGATATATTATAGCTCAAGCCTATATTTGAAAGGCCAAATTGTTCTACAACCTTGACCAAAACACTTCAAGTCTGTTTCACTTTAGCATGTGTTGACCACCAAGGTTCAGCAAGTGTATTTTTTATATATATGGCCTCTATATAAGAACCTAAGATGTGGCTTCCAAAACTTGTTGTCAATTGCAATTCAATACCTGATGCCCAAGTGTCTCATCATTAGGAGTGCGTTACCACGAGTGGCCGAATGTTCCAGTCAATTATGCAAAACGTTTTCCCCATGCGCTGATGACAGTAATCGTATGGAGTGAAGTGAGAAAGCTCTTTACGTGACTCCGTCAAACATATTGTTAGTCTCCCCGATTATTCGCTCTCTGACACTGAAGAATTTGTTCTCGTTCATGATCTTGCATTTTGTCCTCTTAGCAACAACATTAAGAGAGAAGAAGTTTTTGCCAAATTTGAAATTCTTTTCTATCAATTGTCAAAAACACAGACCGATATCGGGTGAGTCACTCAGCTCCGTAACAGCCAGACTGAGTGTTTTGGCACATGCTTATTGTGGTACATCTTACTATCTTACTGGTTTCTATATGCACAGAAAAGATTTCCAGGCTATAAAATCACTTCATAACAACGTTGACATTGTTATTACCAAACCCGATAAAGAGTCGGGGGTGGTGATCTTAAGTAAAGCCGATCGTCTTGCCAAAATGGACAACCTTTTAGATGACGTTACCAAATTTACAAAAATTGGTGAGCTTGCCAAACACGTCAGTACGGTACAAAACG
The DNA here is from genome assembly GCA_010016025.2 of Alatinidae sp. Z8VKAUB7J3. Lineage (NCBI taxonomy): Eukaryota > Metazoa > Cnidaria > Cubozoa > Carybdeida > Alatinidae > Alatinidae sp. Z8VKAUB7J3. The sequence continues at coordinate 14,957,777 of JAAAKM020000498.1, forward strand.
ACGGTAAGGTGCATTAACCTTTATTGGACCTGTTAAAAAACAAAACTCTGCCACGTGAAATTTATGATCGAATTAGACCTACAAGCTCTCAACGATCTCGCATGTATGGATTACCCAAAACACATAAGGAAGGTACACCACTTCGGACTATTTTGTCAATGATTGGCTCTTCACAGTGCGAATTAGCCAAATGGTTATCAGAAATTTTAGAACCTGTAAAGAAGTACGTTTCGGGAAGCTGCATAAAAAATTCGTTTACGTTCACCAAAACCGTGCAAAATCTAAGGATCGACCAAAAACAGTTGTTTATGTGCTAGTTTGACATCAACAGGCTCTTTACCAATGTTCCTTGGTGAGAAACTATTAATATTTGTGCAAACATATTGTACATTGGAGAAGTTTAAAAGCCCTCCTATTCCCAAGGACGTATTTATTGAATTGATGAACGCCGCTACTTAGTCGGTCGAATTCAGTTTCAATGACACAATGTTCAGACATGTTGACAGAGTTGCCATGGGCTCTCACCTCGGTCCCATTTTAGCAAATATTTTCATTGTTTTCCATAAAAATAAACTTCTTGAGAAAAGTAGTCATTCGCTCGTCTATTTTCGTTACGTTTATGATACCTTTTCTGTTTTCCAAAGCAAACAGCAATGTGAGCAATTTCTCACGAAACTTAACGACTTGCATCCTGCTCTTTAGTTACGTATGAAAAAGAGAAAAATAAATCTTTTCCTTTTCGAGACGTTTGTGTTCAAGAAGAAAAGTCAGTTTTTTCAGTTGTGTTTACAGAAAACCCTCATTTACGGGACAGTTTACGCGCTTGGACTAGTTTTGCCCTGAACAACACGCTCTTATCATTTGCTCCAAAAGTACACTGTCGAAGAAGCCGGTACTCTGTCGATAAAAAGAATTTGTTTACAATTTACACCCTTTTCAATAACACGAGTGCCCGAAAAGGTGTCGGACTGACTGCTATTTTCTACTACGTGTTTTGGTCTTCTCATTTCGTATAAATTCATCGTCAAAAACTTTCTCACATCACCCCATACAATTGCTGTGTATGGCGAAAACGATTAGAGAAATGAATCCGTAACTCAACGCAATATTCAAACTTCTAACCACTAATCAGCTTCCTATGAAATCTATTTATTTTTGAAAACAATGTGAAGTCGCTGATGGTAGCTCTGTAACCACTGTATTTATCTAGAGATTGGTTGTGTTAACAAGCGGTAGTGTTCATTCATGAATGGTTAGGAATTGCTGAAGAACAACAAGGTACATGTATGCGATGGTCACTTTTTGTTTCTATAATTTGCTTAATGGCAACTTTGCAAGAGCAAAGTCTAGAATCGTTTGAGTGCTTGGATTCTAATTTCAATATTTCAAAATATCATGACACACCAATTGAAAGATTTGAGTTTTTGAGACATATATGCAACCTTTTTGTGATTGTTATTACATGACTTAAATAAATGTACTTGTTTACTGAAATCTCCATTTTGTTCAAGCAAGAGCTGCTTCAGTTGCTTATACCAGCTGACAAAGATGATGACAGTGCTGCAGTATTGGAAGTAAGGGCAGGTAAGTCAAGAATTAATTATTGAGTTGGTGTTACAGGTTTACCTAACGACAGGCATTGATAATTTGTTATTTGTGTTGTCTTTAGAACCGTAATTTTCATATGGCATCAGCTACAGTATGTTTTTAAACCAACTGGAGCAATGAGATATCTTTTAGCAACAGAGGTAAACTCTTCAATACTGTAAGCATTTGTTTTTGACAGAAAGCTATTCTTATGATATTGAAGTACTGGAAATATCTAAGACAAAGAATTGTGAATCGAAACACAAGTGATCGAATGACTATTATTGTGTAATGTTGAATGACAGTAATTCAGTTCCTATTGGAAATATTTTTGGTCATGTCTTTGTAGCCCTTTGTCATCACACCTTGCATGGCTTTTGTTTAATAGCTTTTAGGCCCATACATGGCCCTTTTTAGATACGTTCAAATGTGATGTGTAGGGAGTGGCGTTAACTTTACAACCGAATACAGACCTCTACAGCGATTTAGTTGCACGTAGTTACCCTCCAGACAGCTAGGATATAAACGAGGATAGCAAGGGGAACTTTTGACTCGTTACTTATTGATTTATTGAAGTATTTCTCCGCCCTCTCCTGATAAAGATTGAAATTACGATGATAACTGTTGCCGAGTACTCAGCAATCTCTTTTAATTAAACTTTTGTAGGTACAGGTGGAAAGGAAGCTGCCCTTTTCACGGGAGACATGTTCAGTATGTACCAAAAGTAAGACGATAGATATAAGTTATAAACTTATTTTTTGATCGTACATGTATCAAATATGTTGTGATCTACTTTTTGAAAATTAATGTTTTGTAATTTGCTCTCCTCTCCTATAATTTATATTGTTATTTGTAGAAATTGTTTACACTTCATGCGTTTTGTATCAGAACAACGCTGGTATTTGGAATTTGGAAACCCCTCTCCCGTTGCCAATTGATTATCTTATTAACCCTTTTCGAAGTACAGTTGATTAACTGCCACGACGTAAACACGGCGACTTTATTGAAGTGTACGGTGTAACTTTCTCGTCTTGGCCACGATGTTCACTGCAATTTGATGCGTTGATTTGTGTCTGTGTGCTATTTGTCAGGATGCCATTGTTAAGTGGAAAACAACGTAGAATATGCTTTCATTTACTATAAGTTAATGAAAGTGTTGGAGCGTCAAGAACTCAAGTCAAACTGAACGTATTGGATAGCACAACTTGCTGAACACTTTTAAGCCCTCGCCGCTTGTGATACGGCTCCAAAATATTTCCATACAAGGATGTCATTCTCTACTCGCAATGAGAATTTGACGTAATACCATTAATTGTATTTTAAGAATCTGCTTTCCCCAAAGCGTTAACTCGACTCTTTTGTTTTTATGAATACAATACAAAGTTTGAATGTACGCACCTTGAGACAGTTGCTGGAGCAAAGGTTCGCAATCTATAGAACCTAAGATGACGGTTTTATATTTATGGTAATGATGATGGTGGTGATGTAATGATGACGGTGATGGTAATGACCCCAGCTTTGGAAAGCAGGTCTTCCTGGTGTTCTACTGTTTATCATTTTGTCCTTTCTTTTAAGTCCCCCCTGCCCCCTTGGTCTCCAGTTTTCAACCCAGATCTTCGTTGCATGTTATTTTCGTTGTCCTTTATCCGGCCCCCATTATCCCAATTTTCCGTCTTTTATTCTATTTACATGCCCTACCGAAACCACTTTATCTCTATATTTCATTGATAATATCTAACCCTTTCATTCCGATTGCTTCACGTTTCTCTACTTGCGATATCTAGTATAAGTTGCTACAGTTTCTTTTGTACCACCAATACTATACCCATTTTAATTGAAGATTACACAGATATTCTCCTTCAATATTTGTGCCTAGGCCATTGAAGTCGACACCCTTAAAAAATTTCTTCTAAAGAAACTGTGAACAGGACTAATGAGAACACATCGCCTGGAGCAACGCCGTTTGCATTTGGAACTCTCTACGTTGTCAGTTTTTATTTGAACTAAACCTGTCTTCGTATATATTTTTGGTAGGTTGAGATACTGAGTTGGCGTCTTTGCCGAACTAATGCCGTAATTACTTTTCTGTAACTAATACAGTGACTAAAGCAAAGCCATGAATAACAGTATTTGGTATTCATTACTTTTCCATTACTTGATCCATTGCTGAGAAACCCTTTTCGAATGAGGCTGTTTTCTTGTGGTTGATTTTTCTCCAGGGGTCTGCAGATACTGTCCTTTACAACTCGTAAAGTTTCTTCCTCGACCACTTTCAACTTTCCTACCAGCGACATTTTTGCTTGTCATTAGATTTCATGCTAAGTTGGTTTCGTTTTCCTCTATGGCTGGTTATTTCTTCGTTATAGTGAGGATTTAATGTGATGCTTTGCGTCCTAACGTCCGAGTACGGCATTGATAAATTTCAGCGCATCTCTTCTCAAATCGTTCATGGTCAGTAGTTAATTCACCGTGCGATTGTTTTAAGGCCGGGATTAGTTCTTGCTTTCATTATGACTTTTTTAACCCTTTGCTCCTGTTTACAATTCTCTCTACTGCCTACTTTTCCCAAGTCTTCTCTGGTCTCCTAAAGGATGGTTTTGCATAAGCTGGTTTGCACAGTGTTATTTTCTGCCTTTCCAGGTTAGTCCACTTGCGTTCTTCATTCCAATAGTCTCTTTTCCCAGTCATCTAGGTCTTAAATAACTAGTCCCTCGAACCTATTTTCAGCTTTAGAGGAAGCATGACGTTTCTCATCGGGAGTTGGTCCGAACAGGTTTTTTAGGTTCAAGTTCTGTGATCATCATTGTACGTTCCTTTTTTCTTTCTAACCCGGTATTACGTCTAATTGTGCTATGGTCACTACGGGAATGCGCCACATATAGTCGGTGCTTAGTTATAGCCACCGTTCAACCGACTATAAAACGGGTAGTACTTGGCTTAACACGGTGAAGCCTGACTTAACCCACTGTTTCTTGAAATACTACGAAAATAGAATTTCCCTTTTGGTGCTTTCTCAGTTTTCTTGCAAAATAGTGGCCTATGAGTCCAAGAAAGGCTCTACTGTGTAGCAGTCATTTTTGGCTTATTTTTGACCACCAAGCTTATCAGGTACGATTACATTAGCATGGCAATCTTAAACTTCCTTAAACCATTGCAACATACGGTATTAATATCCTTCACGTCCTAAGTGTTGCACACGCCACTTTATGCCATGTGAATCCCACAAGAATGGACAGACAGTAACTTCGAAACAGTATTGTTATCACCTTTTTGTAACTGTATTGGTTTTCCTGTGACTTTGATAGCTTAATCGTGAACGTGTATCGTGTACGTTTATAACGACTTTTCTGTCATTCTTCACTGTCAGGTGTGGTTTTTGGGGTCGTTTTACATACCTTACAATGGCATTTTCGCCAATTTTTGTTACGCTGTTCGTTTTTGTTACTCGCAGGTATGCCGCTTATAAAGGATGGAGGTTTGATATAATTTCTACGGGCACTGGAGACAGTGGTGGAATTAAGGTTCGAGTTTTTTTTTATTTTCCGTTTTAAGCGATTATTGAATGTTTTAAAAATTTACCTGACCGTTTTTTCGAGATTTTTTGTATTATGCTTTAGGAATATTTGCGTTTTAAATCCACCTGTAATGAATTGTTTGGGTAACATTCACGTCATTATAACTATATCGAGGTTTGTTATTTTTATCCAGGTTGTTTTTGTTCTAATTTGCGATTATCCTATGTGTGCTTCTTACTTGGAAGAACATTCTATTTACTGACTGATGTTATGTCTGATATCTTATGTCTCTATTGCCTCTTTTGTTTCTTATGTCTCGTATGCCTTTTTCTTGCTTAGGATGCTTCTGCTTTTGTATCAGGGTTAGATGTTTTCCGTCATATGAAGGTAAGGTCGCAGTCAGTGTTACCAGATTTTTCATACGTGTAGTTCGTGATATGTTGCCTAATCCTGCAACAATGGTCGCAGTCTCCTAGTTCTGTATTTAAATATTAAATGTAGACTTGCTGATGATCAATTCATTGGTGGATGGCCGTACTTTTCTTTACCCTTTACAATAGAAAGTGGCCTGGATCGTAGTTAAAACGTACGTTTACCTTTCTTAGGAAGTGTGGGTTTGAATGAGATTCAAACACAGGATCCATATACGCATTTTTTGTTGAAACTCTTGAAACTTAACAATTCCAACCCTCTCCTCCTAAGAAAATTTTTCGACGTCTCTCAGTGTGTCTCGGACAGATCTATGGGACAAAAGGCGGTCATTCCATGGTGGAGTCACATGGGATGGAACGACCGGTCTCCACAATTGCCGAAGGCTCCGTGTAGGTGACTACAATTGGAACTTATGTATCGACTGGTGACAATGAAGTAAGTTATTATGGGATTTGGCATAGCTCAGCTGATAGAAAAATACGCAGATACAGCGTGGGGTCCGGATTCGAATTGGGGTGGTAACATGTTATCTTGCTTTTCTATTGAAAGTCTTCAAACTTATTTTTTTATTGTGGTTATTTTGATGCGTCTCAGAATAGCTGCTGTGTACTGTTACAGTTTTAGTGGCCACTTCTGTGTAAGACTCGTTTTGTTGTGTGTGATAAATGCAGGGTGTCAAGATGTTGAGAGTACAAGACACTTAACAAGTCAGCGTAATTGTTTACGGAGTACTAATGTTAAAATGAAAAATAGGTATTAAAACAATGTCAATATATAAGCTACGGATATAATTTCTTTCCGACGTTTCGGAGTCATCAAGACACCATTCTCAAGGAAATGATATTGCAAAGAAACAAGATTTATTTCTACACCAAGTAAAGAGTGGAAATCCTAAAAATTATTTGAATACCTTTGCGCGCATCGAATCAGTTTGCACATTGAGGGCTGGCTTGCGCTTGCGAATGTGCAGTATTTCTTTGATTAAGTAATCGAAGTTGCTAACACATTTGG
>JAAAKM020000498.1:14967099-14977683 GCA_010016025.2 Alatinidae sp. Z8VKAUB7J3
TAATATTTGGATGATTCAGAGCCTTTTTAAAATAGCCACCTATACTGATGTCTTTTAACTCCGTTTTTCAAAGTAAGAAACCTCTTAGCCACAAGTTCCTTGATGTACCTTTGCACATTTGTTGCTAAAACTATAAATTAATGTCTTCTTCCTTTCAAAGAGAGGATGGTTTTATTTTAAGACTCGAGAAGATCGTTTATATGACAAGTGATCACGGCACAGACGATGCGTGTAATCTTGAATGTCTTTGTTGCCTCCTGATTTCTCGTGAGGATTTTTCGTGTCCGATGTTTTGTAAACTGATGTTATAACTGATAGCTGTAATCCAAATTGCCATTTCATTTCAGTGCGGGAGGACAACATGTCAATACAACTGACAGCGCAGTCCGCATAACACATTTACCAACAGGACTGGCGGTTGCTGTTCAAGAGGAGAGATCGCAGTTAAAGGTGAGAGTGAAAGGAAAACTCATGAAGACATTGTTTTAATAGTACCAGTATGATCTGGGATATTGACGACCCTGAATATATGTTAGCGTAGAATTCTATTAACTGTTTTGATATTGCTCTTTAAGCTAAGACCAAGTCTCTTTGTACTGTCCACCAAAGTAGATAAAAAGAATTGAGGAGAACTCGTCCTTTAATTAGTTTACACCTTTTTGTATAGTAGAGATTAAAACAACTGTACAGTTGCTGTTATAAAGGAGGAGAGCTAGTCATTCTAAATGCCCTATTACTTAACAAAACAGTTCCGATATAAAACGAGGAAAATAATTTCCACTTTACTTGTAATTGTTCACTGTTTTCTTTACGTATATTGGAAAAGATTCATGGTACTACAAAATTTGTAGATAATATTTAATAACGGAATCATTAGTGAAATGCCATCAATGGTGATGACACCATGACTAATGAAACCGGTCAATGGCATTTCACTAATGATTCCGTTATTAAATATTATTTACGTATATTGTCATGCAAAGAAATTACTTAGCAAAGAACGTAATATGAATTACAAACTGTATTTGTATCAAGATGTAATGTTTCATAAGCCGCATTGAATTGCCGTGATTTAAGGGTCTTTGAGTGATATATTTATATAATTATTGCCCGGTTGATTGCACGCATTCTTCATGCTTTGTAATCTTGTATAGTACTCCCTCCTACCTAATTGTAGGGATGACGGTAAATATCTTGGAAAATTTGCTTCTCCTCTTCTTCTTCTTCTTCTTCTTCTTCTTCTTCTTCTTCTTCTTCTTCTTGAGATGAATGACCCCAGGAAATACGACAAAGCGTTCTAAATTAAGACGTTCCATTTGAAAAATCAAAATCTTCTGATAAAAAGAAAGTTTAACCGTGATACCAAGAATCCCAGCGTCTTATTTCCCTATGTCTATCTGCTCTCATTTTTGTTCGACAGAATCGGAACAAGGCTTTAAAATACTTAGCAGCCAAGCTCTATGACATTGAAAGATCTAAGGCGGATAAAGAAAGACGAGAAACAAGGCGGTTGCAGATAGGTACAGGGAATCGATCGGAAAGAATTCGGACTTACAATTTTTTGCAGGATCGTATCACAGATCATCGCGTAGGACTTTCTGTGCATGGTGTAGAGGAATTTTTATGTGGAAACGAAATGTTGGATTCCTTGATTAAGGATCTAAGAACTTCTGACCAAATTTTATCCTTAGGTAAGATAACAGATATGCCACCTGTTTCGTGATAAGAATATGAAATTATTGCTTAATTGTGTTTTTCTAAGCAGAAGTTAATATTTTAAGTAGAATTGTTTTGTGGTAGGTACTTAATCTATCCTTCGTTCCTGATGTACCAAAACAGAAGTGCTATGTGATAATTGTCGTTCCTAAGATGCGTCTTGGTCGTACACTATTTGCCTGCTAATTACGATTGTTTTATGAGAAGTATTTGATATTGCTCTTGGTTTTATTAGCTTTTAACTTTCAAGCTTGTACAAAGTTGCGCCAGAGATATTATAAATGTGTCAGGTAATAAGTTTTAGAATTCACAACAGAGCAAAAAGCAATTCAATGTAACAATTGTGAAGGCCAGATATCGTAGAAAAGATAATCAATGAATTTATGGAATTGACCTGGGATATTGACGTTGATTTCTGTAGGGTACAATAAGGAAGATTGGGCTGTAAGGCAGTGATATCTTTACTGCTGATACCCATCCGCGGGTAAACTATACTTTTTGACATACGACTAGTAGGGAAGAAGCAACGGGTGTCAGGCATGGTGATTCAATGACTGCCCTACTTGTAATCTGTTGTATACCGGTAGCAGAAAAGGAAAGTAATAATTATCGAACGTCACCGTATCCATCGGGACGTCAAATTTGGCCACTATTGTGATTCGTTCATTTAGTTAATTGGTACACATTGTTTTCATGCAGTGATATGTTCGTCATCACGAGGGTATCTTTTTGATGTAGAACTTTGAATCTCTCATACTTTAACAAAGTACCGAAGTTTCGTTGAGAATGATGAATAGCTGAAAAGGCTCCTGAGCTCGCTGGATGACCGCCGTCAAAGGAAGGGCAGAAAAAAGGCAGAATGGCCTTCTTTTTTTAGATGTTAATGGGATGCCAAAAAGATATGTTTTGAGTGACTCTCCGAAGTGCAAGACATGGGTTATTATGATGTCCTTGAACCTATCAACCATACTTAGCTAATATTTTTTCACTATCCTTATACCGCGACCTTATAATAACCGTAAGAACGAAAAGGATCAGAATAGTACAGAATTCAGCAGTCCAAATGAAAGGGACACCCTATATAACATCGCTGTATAACATCCTCGTTCGATTTCTTTTCGCATCCGCATAACAATTTGAACAAATGAGAACTGCTGTTGCGCGCGTATAACAATTTGAGCAAATTAGAACTCCTTTAGCCCGCGCATAAAAGTATAAAAACCGATTGAACAAAATCCTATGAAAATTATCGAGCTGTGTGTGTCCTGTAATAGCGGAGAAAGGGAGAAATTCGAAAATATACAAGCGGAGAAAAACGGTAATTTGACACTTCGTTGATCGACGAGCTTTTGTGTTTGCTTTTGACGTCCATTGTATGTGAGCAAACATAATTGCTGATCATTTTTATTTGTTTGTGTGTTTTTTTTTGCTTTCTTTCTCGTAAGCACATCGTACCTATTCATATTGTATACAAGCTTTGGTTTGAATGATTTACATGAAGTAAAAAAGTGATATCAATATACACAATAATTATAATAGTAACAAAGTAAGATATGTATGTTTACATCTCTCAACAATCAGGGCAGTACAAATATAGACGGGAACAACATGGCATAGTCGCTAATGAGTATTGCGCAACCACACAGCGTTTCAACTAATATCTGAACAACCACATGATACTACAACAGCAAGGTCTGCTCTGCGTATTTGCCTCGCTCTGATTGAGAGGAGCATCAGTGCGTCCCATCCTGTCACTCAATAAATTTCATCTTTTCTTTCTATTTTTGTGTCTGTTTCTATTTCAATGTGTCTCGATCTGAGTCCACGATTTATTGATATTTCTCACGGTACTATTTGCTTGCGTCCAAAAGACAAACTTACGTTGGATATGTATAGGTTTGCTGTAATAAATATCTAAGAAACTACATGGTAATAGTTGATGAAACATGAGTCGAACTCTACTATTCCAGCGTATCCATTGCTGATAATAAGTACCAAGAAATTTGTTTTTTCTTGGCCTCACGTAATCGAATTGCTTAGTTTGAGTGGCTATTAAATTTATATCGGTAACCGTCATTGGTACATCAGAATACCATCGTCCTTTCACCACACAAGATCGAAACACCACAATGAAAGAATACATCTTTTATATCAAGTAATGAGCTAGTGAAACAAAATAAGCTTTTGAGACAAAGTAACCGATCTTCCAAGGTTCTTCAATTTTTTCTCTCCATTTGAAACCATTACCACCATCTTATATTGAGACATGGAATTTCTATCTTTTGCTACAAAATATCACAGGAACCATATTCTTGAACCTAAAACAGACATGATCACTCAAAGAGCCATCATCAGGAGGCGGAGAAACAAATACCGGTCGATTCATTGGATTCCAGCCTCTCCATTGAGAGTCTACTGGGTTTTATATGCAGTGAAATAGCCCAACGCGCCATCTCTGCTCCTTAAAGATAGTACATTTGACCAAGAGTAGTGTCCTAAAATGTATTTGGTCAAGAGTAGTTCAAAAATCACTCATTTTAAAAGCGTCGCTAGGAATATTGCAATGAGTGACTGGAAGATGATAGGGAATCAAACTGTATGTGTCAATGAATTTTGCAACTCTTCAAAGGAATTATTTGCAGCCCACAGGTGCTTCAGAATACCCACTCTTAATCTTCACGACGAAAGTCTACAAACATTGCTGTCACTAATCACCGATGAAACTTTAAATAAACAACCGACTGCCAAAGTGCAGGAAGAGTCTTTCGTACAACACCATCTGATGTACCAACCTAATCTGATCTAGCACATCATTAAACCAGAAAATATCTAACCGTTCGCGGTTGCCAACTACTATTGCCGTTAGATTTGTTCTTTGTCATGTTACAAAAATTCTATCGTGTGTAATATTCTATAAATCGCAATCCATGTTTATCCCAACATGATAGAGGAAAGGAAAAATCCTCTTTTTAGAGACTTAATAACAAGAACATGGTCCCCAGGTTGAACATGAGTAGCAACTGCAGCAATGATGCTACCGTATGCATACTTATGCGTCTCAATTACACGACTAAATTTACCATCTAAAAAGAACAAAGCACCACCAAAATTAGAGTAGGTGCCTACCAAAATCATCCAGTCATGAAGTCCCGGACTTTTCTGCTGGGGTACATTTACAGCTATATGTAACGCATGGCCACGTACTTTTGTACGAAGGCCCTTTGTCTTGTCCTTTCGAATTAAGAAGCCATGAGCAATACTGACGGTATAACCATCATTCTTTAGCACTCGAAGGGTCATTTGGTTGCTTGGAACTGATCCGTCGCTGGCTACATTGAATGTAAAACAAACAGGCACCTGAGCCACTAACGTCGATTTGGTAAAGATCGGACGGGGAATGGGTGATGTATTCTCCTTTTTAAGCTGAACACCTTCCGACGGTGTTGTAATGGCGTCTTTGGGAGACAAAAGTTCGTCCAACACTTCAATAAAAAGGGAACGAAAATATTCAATTAGGAGATATCCTACATGCGCATGGCCTAGAACGCTTGGGTGAGAATCGTCCTTTGCAAATAACTGTCGAAAAGCTCGTTTCCCTTCTATCATAAGACGGTGACATACAAGTTTTCGCCAGCTGATGGATGGTACCATGTAATAATTGAGCACATAATTTGCTCCATCGCCCTCCAAGTTGTTACACTCACCTTCCTTTATAAAGTCTTTCCCTCGAAAAAAATTTACTCCGATGATTGCAGACCCTGATTCAAGGCGTAGAATGTTTCGAAGTAGAAGTTCTAAAGGCATAACCGGAGGGACATCTCGATTATCAAACCGGTGGTAATCATTTGCTGCCAACTCCCATATGACAAGGTCGGTAGCAGTAGAATTTATATAATTTTCTAAGCAGTAGGCGTAAAAGTCACTACCAGTGGCTCCGATTGCGTGATTCGCTACCGTCATTTTTGACTTCGTAATTGTTCCTATTACATCATTCCACCAATGCAATAATGCAAAATAGTAGATTTTATTCTCATCTCCAGATTTGTACAATGTTGCTCCTGCTGAAATCGACCCACCCAGAACGCCCACTTGTACTGCTTCTCCTCGAAGGGCCTTTTTCACCAATGATTTCATCCTGTCCGGTGTACGGACGGGCGAGTGGATTGAATAATTGACAGACCGATAAGTGATTCCTAAACTCTCTAATGATCCGTACTCACTTCTGTGCATCCAGCCAAGTAAAGGGTTTTCTTCCAAGATCGATCGAAGTTTCAGCAAGGTGCCTTGATTAATTCCAATCGCTATCCTTGTACAAAGTATGAGAAAACTGATGATGTACAATTGGAAAGTCTCGCGAACCATTAGTGAAAACTTAACACAGCCCTTCGACGTTTATCTATTAAATTGATCGTAAACATGAAGCTTGGTCCTGTTGCTGCTGCTTTCAGAACCTTGAAGTCTCCGAGATTCGGGAATTTTGAGCGGCCAACAAATCCTAATTTTCTTTCGCAGGATCCAAACAACCATTGTTCGGCTCACCTTGAAAACGTATACTGAGTAATAGTGGGGAAACGTTTTACATTTAGTAAAAAAAGCGTCATATTAATGTAGCTTGACTCATAGCTAGCTGCAGTTTGCTCGAATGATAGACCTGCGGAGAGGTTTCACGCACATCTGATTGCTCACTGATCCACAGTTAATTGGCAGGTCATGCTCGATGGGATCCATTGGCTTGGAGTGGATAGATTGAGCGCCCTAATTCCGTTTAAGTCTATACTTTGCTAACAGTGTTTTTATATTGTGGGGAGTGTTCCTATCCAGCAACGTAATCTCAGGTACATCTTTTTGTTCAAAATCAACATCGCTTCGATGCACTTTTCCCTCTTTTTAAGTTTGATGCATCCGACTGGACCCCCAGATCTCATTTGCTTTTTATGTGAAAGTTATGTTTATTCATAACAATGTAAGTTAACCTTGCCTGACGGAGAAGTGGATGAAGTGAATCCCTATTCAAAAGTAGCAAGCACTTAAGACTTCCGAGAGAGTGCTGTGATGAAGTCAAAGAGTTTGATTTCAGGATTGGAATCTCTGATTGATATAAAGTTTGTACTTTCAATCTTTTCTTTGAGCTCTATATCATTTTCTATCATATCGTCACCCGCAACGATCACTCACGCCCTGCAGGAATTCCCTCGAGCACTTCTATGGGTTGATATAGCCTACTAATGTAAAGTGTTTTTATAGCAGAACCAATAAATGTTTCAAAAACAGTGACATATTCTGATGTATCAATTATTTGACGTCTTCTACAATAATCAGCTTTTACATTCATCTTTGTAAGTATTCTGACTCAATGGCATTTATTGACATGATCATTGATACTTCATGCTGTTAATGATGCACCTACATGTTTGTTTATTTATTGATTTACTAAAATTGGGCATCCTTCCATCATTTCTTCTCAATATTAAAACTCCGAAAGGTCATTTATTACCAAATTTGTAAACATCATTAGATATTCTAATTAAAAAGCAAAAATAAGTAAAGTAACTTTAAAGTATCAAACTAAGATTTTTCGGGGTATTAAAAATATAAAGATTGTCTTACACCAAAGAAAATCAAATACTCATGTATAACTTTTCTAAAATGTTTGATTCTTCATAATCGTAGGAGTACACATAGTTGTTATACGTTCTGTATTACCCTTCCTCCATAAATGTATAAAATCAAGGTTTAGAAAGTTACTAATGCAAAACAGAGACATTATCCGCGCCAACCATTCGCACCGAATCTCTCAGTCCTGAAGGCATATCAGAAGAGACAAGAGTTAAGAGACAAGAGATATTCCTGGGTTCTTTCTACTTAACTTACAAAAACTTTCAAATATAGCATATTTGGTCTAGCAACTTCTTTATTTCCTAGATAACCCAATAGAATTACCATTTTTATGAGTTTGTACGTCCCCCCTCCGTAGACATTAAAAGAATAATGAACCATCGATGTACAAGATTATTAGGTATTTAAAGACCTCTACAGGATATCCCACCAGATTGCACAAGAAGATCTATATGGAAAGAAGAGAGCCTGGACATTCCTGAATAGTATAATCACCAAGCAGTTAGATTCCTTAAGCCATGAATATGCTCTGTGGAGGATCATTCTTTTCGCTAAGAGAGACAAATTCAACCGACATCGCTATCTATCCGCTACGTGCAACAGATATTTGAGTAGTTTGTCCAGGATTCAGCGTCAAAATTTGTCAGTAAAGATCAAAAGTTGTCCAACTACTTATAGCTATTTGCCGACCCCTATACTGTCTTGCTGCATACCTCTCTAAAAACACAGTTAATTGATAACACGGTTCGAAGCCTGCAAATAGTTCCTAATCACACTCTACTGACCTGCTTGACAAGTGTGGTGGGTATGACCCATTTTCATTCAGACCTATTCTTCAGAACCATCACCTGAAAAGAAAAGAACTGCAATCTATTCGATCGCTTCATTGAGCAACTGAACAGCTCTTGTAGGTGATAATTTGTATATCATTGAACTGAAGTTTCCACTTAAACGTACATTACAGTAAGAAAAGACGTCGTTTCTCTTAGTTTCTTTCACTAATTTAACTAGGATTAAGTTTAAAGGACAACAAAATAGTTATCCTCACGATATTAACCAGGGGGCTAAGTAAAAGGTTTTTCTGTTTATTTAGGGTAGTTTCAATGTCGGGCCCACTGCTCATCAGGGGTCTTTGATTGAGAGACTGCAATACAGCAACAACAAAGAGGACTTCATAGCGGCCTCAGATCAATACTTGACGTACGCAGATTTCAGAGAATAGCAAAGTCTACAAGTCAAGCGGAACAGAGTGGAAACAATTGTGGGTCGACCAGAACACTATACTATTCAGTGGCCTAAATAGAGGGGAAGTTGTCCTTTCTATCAATATATTACTCCATGTTGTTTCGAAAATGCCACTTTTGTACAAAATTATTCTTTCCGTTTCCAAGTTATGCACTGCGCATGCAATACGTTTCTTCTAGCATTATTACCGTTCAGTGAAGTAATTGTGGATCTTATGTAACTTCTAGTACTTGCATGATGGAGCTGTTTCATTTTTTAAAAATATCCTACTGTGCAGCAATGTTTGAAGTTAAACTATCATCACTTCATTCATTGTTTGTGGGAAAATGAACTCACAATTTTCTTCTTGGGTCTGATATGATAGCTCTTCTGCTTCATAACCAACATCTGGCTCCCCTCTGCACGTTCACGTCTTTACGCGTTTCCTAGGTAGTTGTGATTAAATAATTATCTTTTACTGCTGCAAATAAATACATGACTGTTTTCACTTGCCACACACGTTTCTGAATGAAAGATTTGGGCGTGGGGGGAGGCCACACCTAAATGGACAGAAATTGTACTCGCGCCCAAATACTGATTTATTTTAATCTTTGAAACAACTTAGCTTGCGGCACAAGCAGGAATGCTATGATATTCATCCAAAGGCTGGCATGTGTGAAGACTTAACCTGGAAACTACTTACTGTGTAATGCATTATGTAAGTTCGACTCGTACGTAAACTTTTGAACTCTCTATGTCCAATCAGAATCCACACTATTACATTACAGTATCCGCATGAGACATATCCTTCTGGCATTTCTTTCTGTTTGGTTGAAATTGCTCTTCCCGTTTGTGATAATTCCGATCATACTTGCCGAATACTTGATAAGAACGTAGTCCGGGTTTCCCCGAAGACAATAAAACACTAAAAGCCATGCCACTGACACATAGCCTAAAGTTCAGCATAAATAGAAATAATAAATGGATTCATAATTTACCTACACATTTCATTATCTTTATTCATATATTCATGTTCTTGATCCTTTCCTTAACGATGTATTTTCCATGCATTTCATATCAGAAATTACTAAAACATACAACGAAGTGATTGGAGTAAAATGTTAATCCCAGCAAAGACTTCTCCCCACAGTTAAGGTTGTAAAGGGATGCTAACGTTCACGTTGTCCATTGCCTTTGTTTTTACAAAATACAACAATATTTACGTGCAAAGAGTCTACTAAATGCGTACGAACATTCATGCTAACCTCTGGGTCTCTTTGACGGAGGTACAAAAACTGTTTACGTATTTTTTGTTTACTTAATCAATTCATTGTTTGTATGTTTTTACAAAAGTATCGACGAACGTTTACAGCAGGGGTGGCGATGTAGGACAAGGCATATGCCTTATCCATTAACCAACACCGGTAAATGTATTCAAAATTGGATCCACGCGACTTCAAAAGCAACTGCATGCTCCGATTGAACACGTCGCGTTTAAGCAGTTCGTGTCTGCTAAAATCAAACTATTTGTGGGCAGGGCCCAATTTTGATCTGTATAATACACATGATGGAGTTCGTATTTGCGAAGTGGAAACTATCAATTTGTATTAGGTAGCTGCTTTGTTTGAGGGATTTTGAACTGACAACGGCATATATTCCAGTAGAGCCAATAGATAATTAGTCCCTCTGCATGGAACTCATAAGTTACATTACGGGTCAAGATGAGCTCGAATGGCTTCATTAGTAATGAACAGAATGTGCAAAGGAAGTTCAATCGAAGGGATCTCGGCCCGATGAAGGATTTTATTTTTTTCCCAGTCCTAAAGGTGCTGAGTGGGCCAGCACTGTCTTCTACTTTACTAGTAAACATGTCACCTACTAGTACTTTACTAGTAAAACATATACAATTGTCAAAGTTTATTCCAGCTATTAGTCAAACTCTTTTGCTAACCCATCCACGCAGTATAAAAATATCTTTCAAAATTAAATATATCCCAGTTCACTGCCTTCCTTCTATTTTCAACATAT
>JAAAKM020000498.1:14977783-14996688 GCA_010016025.2 Alatinidae sp. Z8VKAUB7J3
CCATCCACGCAGTATAAAAATATCTTTCAAAATTAAATATATCCCAGTTCACTGCCTTCCTTCTATTTTCAACATATGGCCTCCTTTATCACCCGCGTTATCAAAATACGAAGACTTTAAAATGCAGGGGCATCTTACTCAGACGTAAAGGCGTCATATATGTAGCCTGGGTACTAGTAATTGCATCAAGAGATAAACCAATCATATAAACACTCGAAAATATGATGGAACCAACTTGATTCATAGTGTGCCAGACAGAGATCCCCTTGGTTAGACTCTGCTAATGGCTTTCCATGATCTTAATTAGAAAGTCGCTCGACTTTGCATTTGTAGTAGCGGTCTGATTTCGTGACTTAACATGCAAGAAGGCAACATTCTGTGGCTTTGGGGTTGCCAACACCTTGTTTGTTAATGAAAACGCTATCTCTATCTATTTGCGACTAGACAAAACTAAACATTTGAACGGTGACAATGAACCATCTGATAAGATTCATGGTCCACTAGTGGGTATTTATTAATAATGAGGAAAGTCATGCATGTTATGTTTTAAACCTATTTCATTCTTAGCGGAGGATTTACAGTATACTGTCAGAGCAATGTCTATAAATGCTCACTGTAGTCACAATAATAGATGTTTACACAACGTTTCAACTGTGCGGTTGATAAAATGCTTGTACAAGTATTGAGTAACTCTACTCAATGCATTCTTGATAATGAAACGTTACTGTCCCATCTAAGAATTGCAAATAACTTAAACAAGTAGTTAGTTAGTTAGTTAATTTAGTTAATCAGTAGATTATATAACTAGTTAGAAGTTAATTAGTCAGACAGGCAGTAAATCAGTCAATCAGTCACTCACCCCGTCCGTCTGACAGTTACTCGATCACTCGCTGAGTCAGAAAGTTAGTCAGTTTTGTTGTAAGATTGGCAGATAGTTATAACCATGGGTACACGTAACGTAACCTTCATACAAGTATTATTCACAACACCAGGCTTCATCATTCTGTGTGTAATCAAAGTATACTGATTCTACAAGTAATCTTCCATATTATTCTAAAGATAACGGTGAGTGAATGTTGTTAAAAGTATACTGTAATAAAAATGGTTTTGACAGTTTTGAGGGTCACAAAGGCTCAAATATTTTCAAAGTGCTTGGCAAATTTTGCATTATTGAATTACACAAACCTGCGCAAGTCTACTACATGTACAGAAATGAAGATATTTTGCAACAGCTGCACACTGTTTACAGGAAAAGGCAGGCCTTATTGTTTATGGAACTTTTTGACAAATACTAATTTACCAGCTTTCTAGTGCTTTGCATCTAAACCAAAACAGAAAGGGATTCTTTCACTATAATCCAAGCCTTGAAATTTCAATCTTGTTTCGACCTAGTTTCTCTGCCGAGTCCCAGAGTACCTTCCAAACACGTCTCACAACTTCCAGTGTGTACCTATTGTCTTTATAAATCGTTTATGAAAACCTTATTATATTAGAAGATGGTGATGGTTTTCCACTTAAGAAAATTAAGACCAAGTAAATAGAACTAGTACTTACGTAAAAATGTCATCCGATAATGTTCAGTCGATTGCATCAATTTCTGCAAACGATACTAACTTGTGTGGCCTCTGCTAAACTACACTCCTATATCTTGTATTGTAATACACTTACTATGAAAATAGGATTATAGAAAACTGTATCAAGTCATGGAAGGATGACACGTTAAACAGCGTTCTGACGTAATCTTCGCCTTGCACCATTCAGAATATTATAAAAACCGAACATACTCCTCATTCCTATCTCCTTCGCGACTCAAAAGCGTACGAAACATAGCGCACTTAACAATTTGCGCCGGGGGGATAATGTACCGACAAAAACAAGGAAGGAGCAAAGGCGACTTAAAGAGTAGATTTATCCCATACGGTGAAAAACCCTTGTATACTCACATGGGCTTTGATATGCATTAAACCGTTTTCCAGCATCGAATCGACAAATTAAACTGCAGCCGTCAATACAATTCTTGGAGTCAATTTTTTGCCATTTCATCTAGCCATTGTGTCCCTGGTATTAAACCTTTAATAAACCTTAAGACAGTCGTCTTCCACATCCGTTCCCAGACCCTCTCTCCCCAAACTATCTATTGGCGCCTCTTTCCTACTTTTACACCTCTTTTCCAGTTTCCTTGGCAATTACTAATTCCACAGTCTTTGTTCCCTAGCCGATTCAGGAGCGTGACCACTTCAAACTAGAAAGGGGGCGCAAAGTTGCCAACAAATACACCCGTTCTTCAAACTATTAGTATAATAATCAATGGTATATATTGCGGCAAATGTACATATAATGCCTTAACTTTGATTAAACGAGTAAAGTATAAAAAAAGCGAATAATTTTACAATTTACATTTCTATAGGCCTATGTAGGATAAGGACCTAAAAGCACAACATCATTTTATGGGAATGCCAAAATAATTACGACATCATACATTTACGACGACGTAATGATGGCAGAGGAGTGCCCCATATTATTCAAACCATAGAAATGGAGGCCTCCATTTCTATGGTTTAAACAGTACAGTCTATTGTCCTCTGTGACAACAAGCGGGAGAGATCTTGGAACCAGCAATGTTGTCGACGTCATAAATGTACGCTACTAAGCCACCGAAACGATTTAAACGGTAATCTTAGCAGACTTCTTGAGTATACGAGATCTGCAGCTGACCTGGTCTCCGTGCATCTTCTTTTATCGGGCTTCTGAATATGACCAAAGATCAATTTATAACTCTGGCAACGGCTGTGACAACAGAACCAAAGTCACAAAAAGAGGCTGTTGATCTAACCCTGGTAAAATCACAGATTCAAAATACAAGCAAGCAGACGGTATTGCCCTCAAAAGTGCGAAGGGTTGGTGTGGAATGCGCAGTTCAATCCCTTATTTAGCGCCATGGTATTAAACATCCAATATTGTCAATTGGAATGCAACAGCCAGAAAAATGTCGTGACCTCTGCCAAGCCTCACAGCGGCGGGGTAAATGACTGCATAGAAATTCATATACGCTCCCACTGGTTACTTCGCTGTTTCTGCAGAAATCCCTTAGAAACACTACTGTTACCGCGGAAATCTTGTACTATACGTTATTGTACTAAATGTTTTACCCCACGACGACAAACTTCGAACAAAGGCATCTAGACTACAAGTGACGATGTTAAATTCCTACCACGTTCGGGAGGTTGTACGATTATATAAGAACTGATGTTGAATTTTCGTTGAACTAAGTGCAATTTTAAGGTTATAAGAACTCGACCTTTCTATCCCATCTAGGTTTTAGATTATGTCATTCACATCTTATGTCACACTGCCAAGAATACAAGGGATTGGCTTTCAAAGTGGAGTGAGTTCGATTTCTTTACTCTATCATTTCAATGTCTGCAGGAAAGCGACAATAACGTAGTCTGGATTCAATGCAAGCAAAGAATGGTGTGCTTTTGAACGCCAGCTAAACAGAAACGAATAACTAAGAGTAATATTTCTAGCGCACAATTTTAAAAGGAAGCAAATCCTACCATATCGGAGATTTCATCAGTATCGTCTTCTCCTTCTTCTTCCAGGCATTGTGTTGATAGTAGTGAGGTAGCGGCAGGTTTACCAATACTTGCCATCGTCAATACCTAGATTTCAGTCACTATGAAAATGTAACATAATTCCCAAGAATGGTGATGCGAACGTCACATCAAGCCGCTGCTAATCCCAACGTATAACTTTGTATTGATAACGAGTTAGCTATCAAAGCAGCGCTAACGAAAGAAGGAGGCCTTATTTTGACAACTTAACACGTTCTTCACATGAAAGAATTCAGTTCTATGGGTCAGTAGGCACGAAAGAAGATTAAGATATTTCCTTGTTTTGTCAGATTACTCTCATCAGTGAATAGCGCAAACCGAGACACAAGGAATGGTTCAATCCTATGTTTTGACCAGCTACTGTAAGATAGTACAAATTCTATTGTCAATGGTCATATGTTCCGGCCTTGTTTACGACGTATTTATAGATCACAGGCAAGCGCAGGCGGGAGGGGACGCATAACACCTCCCCTCTTCTTCTCTTATTGGTAAACAAATTAGTGAGAACCCTACAGGAAATTCTGATACAGACAATTCTCCTCGAAAATAATTAATTTCGTTTTACTGATTCTGACAGGAAGATTTGAGGACGTTGAACAGCATTCCCTCTTCCTCTGTGGAAGGAATCGGTAATTTAGAGCTAGTTTCCAAAGTTCTCGATGCTAATGAGCTTTGAAAAGTAACATCGAAAAGTATCATCGAGAAGAGAGGATTTGAAATGTTAGTTTTGAATAGAACACTAGAGAAATAGAAAATATGCCACCATGACCCATGCCCCCATGCCCCACGCTTTCGCGGCGTGCGCTCTTCCAACTGAGCTAACATACTTTTATTTCTCTAGTCGCCACATTAGCTCCCAATCATCCACCGGTGGACATCTACATCGAGCTCAACGCAGTTGGAGATCAGCCTCTCTGCGCCATGCGACTTGACCAAGGAAGAACTGCCGTCCGGCCCGTAATCAATCCAAAGCCCATTAAAGTTAAAAAGTATCATCGAGAAGAGATGATTTGAAATATTAGTTTTGAAAAGAACACTAGAGAAATAGAAAATATGCCACCACCGGGGATCGAACCCGTGACCTACGCTTTCGCGGCGTGCGCTCTAACAACTGACCTAGGTTACCTCCTTTGTTAACATACTTTTATTTCTCTAGGAAGCTAATATGGGGACTTTGTGTACATTTGTGTACTATCTTTTTCTAGCTCTGTTACGCAGAAGCTGTTCCCCTCCCATTACTGCATGATGTTCCCTGAACAGAAAATATAGACAGCTTTGATTAAACACGTTGAAGGTGTGGATTGTAATTTTATTTAGGGCCTTAGATTAACCATTTATCGGACTCAAAGTTTCATACTATTATCGTGTTAAATACGAAGATATCAAAAATAACTCTACCGAATTTCTCGTTTATAATTTTCAAGATTTCGGGAAAATGTTATTTAGCGAGATATGTTTTACAGTCCATGCCTTGTAGATAGGCATACGTAAATTAGGAGGGGGCGGGCATAATCAAGCGAAAAGTCTACTTTAGAGAAGAGATCACCAAAGACCTATTGGCTTTAAATTTCAGGAAAGGTTTTGGTGGGGGAAGGGCAAAGAAAGATCGCACAACCAATCAGGGAGGCATAGCCTCTGTGTCCCCTACAGCTACGTATCGTGTACAGTGATAACAGTAACGTAAGGAACTACAGACTTCACATATGTTGCAAGTGAAGAACATAATGATCTTCATACATCCATTCTGGCTCTGACCACCCTTCATCGGTTATAACATATGTACCAATGAACAAAGAATCTCTAACCTTAGCTCTGATCAAGAATGGTCTAAAATGACTCACTTGTCTATGAAGTAGCACTTAAGGTCAACGGATTTTGACAACCGATTTCACTCCTAACCCAAATCCGTACCGCA
The DNA here is from genome assembly GCA_010016025.2 of Alatinidae sp. Z8VKAUB7J3. NCBI lineage: Eukaryota > Metazoa > Cnidaria > Cubozoa > Carybdeida > Alatinidae > Alatinidae sp. Z8VKAUB7J3. The sequence continues at coordinate 14,983,313 of JAAAKM020000498.1, forward strand.
AGCACGACACCAATGGAGTGTAAGACACGAGATCATTTGGTCAACCTAACCTTCACTGAGACAATAAACATAGCTAGGGTATTTCTGAAGTTAATTGATAAGTATTCAATTTATCTCTAAATATGATCTTCAATAAGTACATGCTCAAGGGAAGCTATTCTTTAATGCCAAACTTTAGAAGTAGGCTATTAATCAGCGCAACCTCCAAATTATGTATCATGACAGCAAATTTGGGGAAGGCACAATAATGTATCTGCAGCGCCAAAATTAACCGCTCTGGAGGGTAAATGTTTAAAGAAGTGAATAGTAGTTTAGTTTCAGAGGATACTAGAGAAATAAAAAATATATTACCACCGTTAGGCCTATAGTTTACAAAGCAGAGGTAACAGAGGTAGCCTCACTGAGACGAATGTATAAATTGCCTGATGTACTAGCCTATTGACTTGAAAGAGAGTTAAAGAAAGCACACTAAATCTTTTAATGATATAAAATACAGGCTAGAGACGGAACTGTTTTAGCAAATCTTGTACGTAAAGGAGCATGATACTAAATATAACAGAAGGTGGAGCGCTGTTAAATAAGCTAAAACGTACAAGGGGAGAAGGTAAGAACTTAATTTACAGGCAATTTTTACCGCAAACAAGAGCAATTTACTTAACGTTCTCAGCTTGATCTGAAATGTCGTCATAGAAATTCTTATATTGCTAATTATATATATATATATATATATATATATATATATATAAAGGTAAGTAATAAGGACCCGTAAATATATGGGAAGGACGCTCATAAATAACAAAATATGAAGAAATTAATGCATGTCATGAAATCACCATTTTTCTGAGACCAATAGTGTTGCGAGCTCAGACACAATTGCCACAACCGATACCAAGAGTCACTTTTTCTGCTGCCAGATTCATACTGATCATAACATATCCATTCACAAACATATCAAGAGAATAATATGTTATTGAGTAAATAACAATTGATTCGATTCCTTTTTTGTACAAACAAGTAATGAACTTACCATGACTTCAAAGAGAGCTCTTACTGTATAGTCATTTGATGTTCTCTAAACTTTTTCTTAAAAAGTATGGCAATCACATAATCCTGTCATGACTGTGGTTATTTTAAAATCCCCTTTTGAGAACGTACAATTTTGTATGGGTTTATGAGATAATCATTAGCGTGATGAAAGCATGCGTCATAGATGTCCGCCTACGTCATCTCGTATTTCACAGATAGGACTTTCACTCAGTCCAAACAGCTTGGCTCATAAGGAGCCATGGACTCTGGTACTCATACTTTCTACATATTTTAACTTTCTAAAACCTTTCTAAAACTGTTTCAGGTGTTAACAAAGGCTTAAGGGCAGACATTTCTCGGCGAGGGGCCTTGATCCCCCACAGGAGGAATCTAAAAAGATTAAAAGTAAACGCACTAAGACAAGAGTTAGATAAATAACCGCTTGTGTCTGTATTTGGATCGAATAGCGGACCCAACAAATATGATCTTCTTTGCAATTCAAACATGCAATTTGATGTCTAAGGGTTTCCCTATGATTTCATATTGATTGTCCTGTCCTGTCACTTCATACGAAGACGGAATTACCTCTAACGTAAGAACACAATCTATCATTAAATATGAAGGTGATACGGAAAGGCAAAGAGAAAAATGAGCCTAACAAGTTACGCCTTGGAAATAATATACCCGGAATTTTCAATGTTAAATCTACACTTTTGTCTGCCATTGGAAGACGAAAGCCCTCGGCTTTGAGTGTTTGGCTGTTGCGAAGAGACAACACGAGAACGCCAAGAAGAACAGAAGTATAGGAAATTCCCTTTTTACTTGTTTATTATACTAAATATTTAAGAACCAAATATGATAAATTGATAAGATTTGACTTTAGAATATACAAAAGTCGGCCGTTCCCTGCTACGACGCCACAACGTGCTGCTGAATCAAAAAACTGATGACTAACTACGCCTGAAAATTACGGACGTAATAACGTTGAACAGAGAGATCTGGGGCTAGCCCTTCTAACATTAACTTCTAGTAGTAATACAAGATCCCAATTTCCAGACATTTCCTTGATCTAGTGATGGAGCCTGCATTGAATACAAAAACAACTCTCTTGGTCCACAAAAATGCCTATATATTTTTGTTTTGATTCTTAGGAATTCTGTGAAAACATATACAATATTGTTTTGACAAAACTTTGACGTCGTAGAGAAAACGTTCAGCTCCTTAGCGATTCCATAGGTAAAACATGGTAGTACCATTCCAGCTTTCTTTAGAAGTTCCATGAAATATCTGCTTCGGTTTCAAAATTTTAGAGTTGTGAGAAACTGGTCCCCCTTTTGGCAAATTCTTAGGCAAAATACTGAAGTATTTGTTTACATCTTTTTGCACGTCGTAAGTTAGAGAGTGTACGTAGACCATGGATGTGTGTGTGTGTGTGGATGTGGATGTGTAGAACATGGATGTGTTTAATGAAGCAGCATTACATATTTAAGAGAAACAATATGTGATAAGATAGGCCTACTGCAGATAATCCACACAGTTGAGTCTTTAGATTGTAACAAAGTTTCAGATTTTCATATCCCAATCTGTGCGAAATAATATCTCTCGTGGTATTTCTCACGCAAACGTACTAAACACGTTTCCAATCATATTTATGAATCAATACACTTATCAACAAAAGTGGGGTTGCTTCTCTCGCATATGGAAGATCTTAAGTAGTTATGATTTGCTCACTTCTGCGGTTTTTGAAAAAATAATGTGCGACTAATAATGAAGCTGCAAACAATCTATTTTATTTAAGGCCTACATTGGCTTCAAAACCTACAAGCTGATAGACAGCAACTATCGAGGTTTGTAACGAGTTTTTTTGGTAACAGTACAAATACGCAAAGTAGGCTTTTGCGTAATTTAATGAAGTCCAAAAAATTTGAATATTTGACCCTGAGTTGTTTTCTCTCTACCACAATCATTTGGCGTCTCTGCAAATTTGCAGGAAGAGCTACTTCGACCTAACACTTGCGCTTGACGTACTAGAACCAAATGGATTTAGGCTGTCAAAAACAGATGGTTTCTTGACAGATCTGAAGATATTTTTCTGCTGTAGGCTGTATGTTAGTAATTACCTTTTTTGCATACGTGTCGATCAGCAACACATGGTATACATAACAGCATTTAGTTTTTCTAGCTTTTATGACCGACAGAAATTAAACAGCAGTCCTTGTTACTGATCTAAAACTTTTTTGCATCAATACATTTCTCAGGCTAGTCTAATAAGGTTTCTAACGACGTGAAAGAGCATTTGCAGCATCTATATGTCGTGTCACCATTGACTGCAAATTATATGTTGACAGGTTTTCACGTGGAACTGAATCACACTGACTACTTGTGATAATTTTTTCTGATTCATGCCTAGTGAGTGATAAAGAAAACAAACTTTTTAAAGGCCAGTAAATTTTTGGTTTTGTCTACTAAATTGTTCACTGTACGTTAATACTGATTTCCAGACAGTCGCAGCATACCTATGCTCCATAAGGGATCGGTAACCATGTTGTTGAACATCGCTAATTTTACATTGTGTGATATTTGATTGTAGCAAATTCAATTTGCAACAAATGGAGGTTTGCATGAAAGAGGGATCATGAAACGGTTGATCCCAAGAAATAGGACAGAACGGACTTGCAAAAATGCTCACTAGTATTAGTAACTTAGAAAAGTAGGAATTAAAGCCTGTAGATGATCATGATGATGATGATCATGATCATGATCATGATGGTGATGATGGTGATGATCATCATGATGATCATGATGATGATGCTGATGATCATGATGATGATCACGATAATGAAAATGATGATGATGGTAACAATGACGACGATGATGAAGTTGGTAGTGATGATAAACTCTGTATAAACCTTTCTTCAATTTCTGCCAGTATAATGGGTTTATATACTTCAAAACAGACTAATGCTTTAAAGTGCAGTAAACGTTAAGCAAAACAGGTAGGTAGACAAAGTGTTATTATATATGCTGTGTAATGCTACACTATGTCACTTAGCAACGATTTAGATTGTGTCATGTAGCAAGACTCCTTTAAAATTGAACTTTTTGCAATGCACAAGTAAACGTTACTAAAGCTAGTTTAAGATACGAAATTTTGATTCTGATAATTGATGCGTCTTAAATATTTTACTTGGTTTGAATTGTTAGAACTTTGCAGTAGTTACATCGTAAAGATGCATCCATCACTTACAAGATATTGTAAAGGCGATAGATGTAATGCACGCACTCTGAAGGAAAAGAATGAAAACAAGTGAGGGTGCTTCCCTTTGGGTCATTTCGGACGCCCATGGCTACACTACAGTTTTGTAGACATGTTATTATATCTGGTCTGCTATTATCAAAATATCGTTTTCTAGTGATCGATCATTTTCAATAGAATAAAGATTTCAGCTCCTAAAATTTAAAGGAATGAAATGACAAACAAAACTTTGTCGGAAAGCCCTTCACCGAGACAAATAGGTGTAATAGTTAAGCAAAGGGCAGTGGATGAGTTGCATTTGTCAAATGCAGAACGATTATTAAGATTAGGAAAGTGCCCATCAAGCCTTGAAGCTATAACATTATAACAGTGGAAAGAAGGCGACTGTTTCCACGTAGAGAAATTAGATAAGCTTAGGCTTTTGACAAACATAGCCTTTTCATACAGAGAAAACGATCTGGAAGACATGAAATCTTGACTTCTAAACATTGATTGATAAACACAATGTTACCAAATAGGATACCAAAAGTGACTATGAGATTTACACTGTAGATTTTCAGACTAGTACACCTTGACTCCATTTTACCCCTCTTAAAATCCCAAATATCACCCACGATGTTCCTGAATCTTGGGAAACACTGATCAAGCCTTACCCTCCTAAGTTATATATTTTTCTTTCTTAAATAATAAGTGACTACCTGTTTCCTTCCGGAATGAGGAAACTACTCGGTCAATTGCAGTCTACCACGTAGATAAAGTTTTGACATACGATATGGTTGACGTCAATGAAAGCAATACTTTGCTGATGAAATTTTGCTGCTCAAATATCTATTTGGTAAGACGCATGACATGCAATTAAATTTGAAACCTAACTGACCTTAACTTTACGGTTTCAAACGTGAACACAAATGGATACTATTACTAAAGCGTGACTATTGAATCGGCAAAACTTATATATGTAAACAAGCCACTTTCATCAAAATTAATTAAATTTAACTTCTGTAACTGATACACAAGTAGTACACTTCATGTTTTATTTACAAACACATTGTTACTAGTTTATGAAGAAGACATATTATATCAAAGTCACGGAAGACATTACCCCTATTTTCACCTGTCCATCTACTCGAGCTAAAGTGATTAAACCGATGGACGTAATTACTTTTGACAAGGGAAGAAAAGTAGGCTTGGTCAATATTGAGCAATCTATGACACATGTCAAAGCAGCTAGGTATTGACAGATCTATTAACTAAATCCAGAAGCATGACAACACGCTGATATTATATAGCAAAGGGCTTATCTGCAATAAATATGGATGGTATTAAATGTGACAAAAAAACTCAATCCCAATTAAAAGCTTTGGTAAAGTTTTAACCAGAAAGAGCTTACCTGGTAGATGTGGAAAGGAGTGTAACATGTAGCATTCTTAGTACCCAAAATGTAATAACCAATGTATGAGATATTTATGTAAACAGATGTGAATTTTTGTATTATAATAGAACATTACCTTGGCTACCTGGTTACTTGTGCATAATTTTTATAATCTTGTATAAATCGCTCAATGAATAAATAAATTACCTAATAATGTTTATGTTTAAAGTCCTTAAAAAATGTGAGGAATTCAGCAGCACTCTGCAGTCTGCAAATCATCTTGGAAGAATGGTCTTTTGTGAAATCCGAAGTACTGTAAGAATAAAACAATTTCTCTAATCCTGTTGCTAATGAAGATTAACTGAGGGATATATCAAACAGTGCTCACAAGATATGTTAAAGAAGATGTTTAAGGCCTAGACAATGAAGATATTTTAACAATAGCTGTGGTCACACACACCAGAGTGAAACGGATTTTCCGCCTCGGGATCCGAGGGGTCAGTTCTTTCTTGGCATTTCAGTTGTTCCAGGGCTTGGGATCACAGCAGGATCTAAAAACCCAGGTCAGATCAAATCTTTCTTGCACTGTTTTCCACGTGTGATGTCTCTGAACATGCTTGTATTTGGCAGGGGAATCTATTTTGAGTTTGAGTTTACCCAAAACCTTTCAACAATCTATCCAAGGCTACTACATGATTGGTTAATTGCATCTGGGGTTCTGAATGCACTATTCACTCGACACGGTAAATGTAATCCGAAACCCTTTTGTTCTTTTTGACGTAAGTATGGAGACACAACATCATTTGATCTGAAGTGGGATTTGCGGTCACACACAAAAAATCGTTTCCCTAATCAAAACACGCTGTTTCGCAGCGGTGAAAGGTGACAGTGTGACCGCAGCTAATATGTCATCTCTAAACGAGAACTGATCTCCTGCCAAAAACCTATAGATTCTCCTGTTATGCTTAGAACCTCTCCTGTCACGATGGTGAGGTCTATGAGTTGACCAGGTGACTAGACAATTACTACAGTAATGACGTGCGGAAATACGATATTAAAAAACCTTTAGGACAAGGTATTTTATCCACATCACCTGCTCCTCTCAAAATGAGAGTTTTTCCATACCGTAAATGACCGATTAAGCGCCCTGGGTGCTTATTTTTTAAAACAAACGTTTTTGGGTGGGCGCTTATTCGGACTGGGAGCTTATTCGGACCTGGGCGCTTGTGAGAAATACTTTTCCCAAACTGGGCACTTATTTGAGTCCTGGGCGCTTAATCGGTAATTTACGGTAAATATGTAAGAAATACACACCATGACCACACTCGATAGTAAGCTGAAGTAAACATTTGATAACCATTGGCATATTTATTCATCTTCTTTTCATGAAATTGTTTATTTTCATTAATCAGTTCTTATGTGGCCTACAAAGGATTTACGGAATCCTAAAATATAATGCTCTTTAAAAATATTGGAAGCACGTGACATGTAAATCATAACTAAAGACACCAACAATTTATTGTTACACCACTTTTATTTTTCATGAAAACACTAAAACTTTAACAATTTCGACTTTGATATATTTCTTTGTTAGTTGCTGTGATGGAATTTGTTTTACTGAATAAGACCAGCGTGGTGACAAAGATCACAACAAATATGCTATGCAATTTTAGTACTATTTCTTTATGGTCAATGCTAAGAAAACAATATGATTTTTACTCAAGTTGATTCAAATTTCACTTTAGATAAGCAGATAGATTACAAGCATTTATAATGAAGCGATTTCTATCAAACGCTGCTTTCAGTTTTTAAACGCGACTTCAGGAAAGCAAATGAAATCTTGTCAAAATAAGTGGATTACAGATTTCCGTCTGGCTGTAACGTAATATTTAATTTGTAAAAGAGTGCCCTTTTTAATCTTTTGATGCAATAAAGCGGAATTTATTGTCATGGTAGAAAACAAAATACACCGAGAATATGTATATCTGAGCTCAGTATTTAGATCAGGACCGGGCAATCATTTGTAACGCTAGAGTCAAATTTACGATGTATGGAACCCAATGGGACAGGACGCGTTTGAAGTGGCTGAACCACTTTAAAATCAGATACTAATAAACTGCCATTTCACTTTTAGGAACAAAGCTCGAAGTTTCTTAAAAATTGGAACTCAGGGTATGTGAGTGAGCTTTCTGGTGTTAGATGTGGCTGAAAAATCAGACAAAAAGCTACTGGTAATGCTGCGTAATTATACCTTCATAGGCTCATTTGTGAGATTTTAACCAAATATCTTTATTGTGAATTTCACCTTCAAGAACAGATTTTTACAAAAGTATGTATTGTACACTGGAGAAGGTTTAAGCCTAGCCCATAGTTAATCCAGTGAAACGAAACGTAGATCCGAGTGGTAAGTTACAAACACACTCTCTATTTCTTCTATTTTCGTACTGACTCACATATTTACAAGCTTCGGTATTTAACTACATAAATGGCATCATATCATGTAACATTAAGTTAAATTATACGTTTACAAATCATTGTTCTTGAACCTAGAATGTTCTTTGCATGATTGCTTAGTCATGGTCATGCAACAGTCAAAATTGCTTATTTAATACGTCACAGTATATGCTCCCGAATGCTGTGTTAAACGTATTCTCATGGGCTTGCAGAATAGGGAAGGCTTGCAGTGCTCTACATTAAAGTCTAGTCTTGAACTGGCAGTGCAAAACTCTGTTTTCAGAACAGAAGATTATTGAAGGTCAATCAGTTCCATTGGTGACTGTGACAGCACACTCTCAATATTGGTTTATAAAGAGAGGTGAGGAAAGAAAAATTCTGCCTTGAACCCTCTGAGGTCGACAAATCTTCTTAACTAGCTTCTCAATTCATTGATGAACTGTTCAGCAGTTTTTCCTGTTTCTGCGCACTTCTCGGCGTCTAAAATGGACGCACTCCTCTGCGTCTAAATGTGCGCACTTTTCTGCATCTAAAATGGACGAAGCCACCATACCAAAGTTAAGCCTCTCATACTTCATGTTTGCCTTCAGAGTTATCAACATTGGAATAATAGAGAATGAAGAAGCTGCCAACACCTTATAAATTTGTTTGTCAGTTGTTCAAATACTGCGAAATGTCTACAACTGCAAGCCTTGCCAATCAGATACTGTTACCAAGTTCCGGAAAGCTCTTGCCTTTCAGCCTTGGAACTTGAGTAATCTCCTCCAAAGTCGTAAACGTGAAGTAGTATCACACCCCAGTTTAACCAGCTGACATCTATGAAGTTTCCCAAGTCTCCATGAGCTGGATTCACTTCTACTAAGACGTTTTTAAACCGCTAATAAATCAAGACTCTTGTTCGGATACAGTTAAATGCCTTTTTAACAGGCAACGTGCCCTGGCAGGTTACAACTCTTGCAAACAAACCCTCCTGCAGCATTATTTAATGGAACGTATTAAACGACTGTCAATACCACTATCTGTTATCCATTTTTAAAGTGGAGCAGTAAAAGCCTTGATAATTCCTCTCGTTGCAGGAGATCCGTCTATCGAAACAAAACTCCACGTATTAGGCCTAACAATTTAAAATCGACAACATCTCGTGTAGATTTGAAAATATTTGCTGTGGAAAAATATCGCATCATTGGGTTTCAAAGCCAAATTTTATCCTTCCCACACTTATTTGGCTGATATTTCAGTGAAAGATTGTTGATAATAATAACATGTCCAAAATGCCCGAAAAAAGTAGCCCATCAATGCTTGCAGAATCGGTTTATCCTCCCCGCGCCTTTATCTTCGGAAACAATAGGTTTATGGCCTTCCTATTCTTCCTTACTCGCAGTAGCCTCTTGTAAATTCTTTGGTTAACATCAGCCCAATATTCTAAAGTGTAGTATAGTCTGCATTTTGGGCTCAGTCCTCTTGTGCAATTTGTTATTGGTCAGCGGTATTTGTTGGACTGTTCACTTTGTCTATATCAGTGGATCTTGCAGCCTGATCCCACTGATCCTACTGATCCTCCTTGCAGCCGGATCCCACTGATCCTACTTTCTGTGAAACCGCAATCAATTCCAATCATAAAAACCGCAAAGATCAAATCGCACATTAAATGTAATGTTTATCATTGACTCTCATTTTTCATTATTGCACTGATTACCTTAAGACTATAAGTTATAGGGAGATGAGTGATTACTCACACAAGCATACCCGATTTATCATTCCCTTTTTACAAACGACCTTCGAAGCGCTATTGTTTAGATGTATTTTTGGACAAGTTCACGACCTACTAAAACTCCTTAGACCCAAGCCTGGATCACGACAATGGAGTTTTTAACCACTGGTATGGACTTTGGTTCTAATTCGGATTATTATGATAAGGCGTGTGGACCGTGAGATCAGGGGTTCGTCCAATTTGTAGCCTCTTTCTCGTGTCAATAAAACGGATACAAAGTTTGACAAATTTTACTGGATGGTTCAACTTTCCTTAAAAGGTGATTTCTGTAAATAACTTGTGATTAAATAAACAATATAAAGAAAATCATTATATAGTTGCTCTCCTTGTCTTTAATATAAAACAAAATCGAGATATCTCTCAAACTCCAGAAGAGATCCCTGAATCTCGTTTTCATTTGTATACTTTGAGAAAGAGTTCATAAAGCTAAATGGTTCAAATAACCATACAGTCCTCAGCAAGGATTAGAGATTTCACTGTTAAAATTGTATACCACTTGGGTACAGCGTAGTGGTTAGTTAACTTCTTTATTGAGTACTGATCCGTCCATTTCCAACAAATAAACGGACATGGCACTAGCTAAAACCCGATAACTATCTCTATACACCAGATGAGGGCGTCTGCAATCTGTCAAATACGATTGATCTCGTTCTGAGAATGAGATAGAGCTGATCAATGGATAGATGAATATCTCTGTCATTCATAACTTCCATTTCCTAAAGAGCTCGAGCTTTAGACAAAAAATATCTCGTTTGTCCTTGAAAGAAGCTGTTTTACACTACAGAAATTATACGGGATTTCTTATGTCACTTTTTTAGCAAAAGAAAATAGGCCAACTACAAAAGATACGTAATATGATCGTTCAGCATGGTGCCATATAACTACGATTGCTATCTATTTTAAAAAGCTTGCAAACGTTTAATCTTTACTTGTAAGTGAAGACTTCCTGTGACGATCCCGAAAGAAGGCGATATCAAATGGAAACATAAAAAAGACAAAAAACTCGCAGACTAAAATTTTCTATGTATCTCTTGACAGTTGTTTGGTAATATCTCTAGTAAAATGCATTAATTCAATGGGAATATCGCTATTTTACCCTTTGCAATTGACTTGAAAATATAGTTTCATGTTATGCTACATTGCATGAATAGGCAACCAACTTTTACCAGTATAAGATAATAACAATCTATCATCGTTTGAAATGTATCCTACGATGAAATTGTGATATAATAACAGAAGACGATTGTAGAATTACGACAAAGAATACACATTAGAAGATTATGAATATTTTGATAATGATGGGAATGGTCGAGAGTCACAAGCTTCTTTGTTTGTAGTAGGTATTCTTATGTCTTTCCAATGCTACATGAATGAACCTAAACAACCAGCGTTGATAACTTCAAAGCAAACACTCTAAGAAAAATATCACACTCGTTGCCTTGCTCCTAACAAAATTCTACTCGGAACCGAGTTAAACTTTGGGATGGATCTGTAAAACAATCACACGCATCCTGCCTGCAATATTTATATGTTCCATTCACGACCTATTTAAATTTTTTAGAGAATATGTTTCCTCTCTTACATATAAGGTGAGACTATCGCCCCGCTTATATATGTGCTGCCACCTGATCTGTTATGTGCGCATAGGGAAAGAAAAAGTACCTACGCTGAATTTTACCAGGAAAAAGTTGTTGTCGACTTTAGCAGCTCATTAAGTGAGAATTTGATCTCGCTCGTCCTGTGAACACATATAAAGGGATATGCTATGTCTGAAGTCACACGATGGCCTACATTCCGCTGATATGCACAAGAATTCCATGGCCTCAGTTGGAGAACTCCTTATACGCTGCATAACTTGATTCATTACGAGTGGTAAAGTTATAATGTTAAAAATAGCTTTTTTAGACTTTTTGACATCACCATTTACATTTTAGAAATTTGAAAACAGTATAAGTCCCAAATGGGAGTGATAAAAGAACAGAGCTCGGACATAAAGCTCTATAATTTTGATAGGATTTATGCAGTGGGCATGGATAAAGATGTTGTACTAGGAAACGGGATGTGCAGTGACAAATGAATAAATATACATGAACTATATGCATTGCAAAGTATTGTTGAGCATCATGCGTTCCTCAGATAGGGTAATGCGCTCATAAGAGTGCCAGCAAATACTGATTTTTGTTGGTCTTTTAACACAAACCTAATTTAGTTTATCTTAAGCTTACAAACATTTATAACTTCATAGTATTAGAAGATGATAAAGCTAGGCAAGTTACTTATTCTATACAAAGCAAAAACTATTGTTTGTGGAAGTGGAGAGCATTTTCAAGAGAAAATAGTTGAAGCACTTAAAACACAGAAACCTGTGTACTAAGTATTTCGGAATCATTAACGTGCCTTTTATAATCGCCACGGCGTTTATTAAAAACACTAGCTTTGAGATGCGGTGTCCAAAAGAGGGTGGCGTTTATTACAAAATGAAACATGAATAAAAATTCATGCAAAAGTCTTCGTGACAAACTATTAAAGCAGAAAAAATAGAATATATGGATGGAAAACATGTAAAACTCGATTAAACTATTCGTAATTTCTTGTTTGCTCTGTTTTCTAATAAATGCCACTCTTCAAAGTGCGGCGCTTTTTTAGACGGCGGTCTGTATCAGGTGCGGCGTTTATGACAAATGTTCGGCTCGAAGTGCGCCGTTTAATAGAGCGCGGCGTTTATCAAAGGGTGGTGTTTATTGCAGGAAATACAGTAACGTGCTTTACGGCTTAACTTCTAACTTTCTACTACTCTAATGTGCTTCTTCATCAGTTCTTCCCTGCTTTGTTTAATCAATTATGGGAAAGTAAACAATTTGTAATCGGTACTATATTCCTGTCATTCTTTAAATTGTAAAAGACGAAATAGTAAACATTGCTTCTCGTGCACTCTTTAAAAAAGATTATAAAAATTAGTTGTTTTCAATGGCAGGAGAGAGTGGAGTTGGAAATTTTGATGAGTTACTAATTTTGATCTACTCAGTACGCCTACATTCTAAAGAGTAAAATGGAAGAAAGGCAGTCAGAATTATCTAGTCGATTTTCTTGTTGTTCGTGATAATAGGATGATCCTTTTAAGTTATCCGTGACTGAAATCATACAAATTCAATTGGAAACTTTAATACAGTAACTTACCTTGCTTTATCTTTCAAGAGGCAATCTGTTTCGCTATGGGATTAGAGCACGATTCTCTTATTGGAGTGAACTGATGATGCTTCCGCCTTAAATCGATCTTTTGTGAAATAAGGGACACTTCTAAGTCTAGCATTGGAGAGTCATGAACGGACGTATGATCCGGTAAATAATCGACGTCCACTATTCGAAAACCCCTTTCCTTCTTGCCAGAGGGTGTGGTATGTATGGTGTTTGGTTGCACTCGTATCCACACTGAAGAACCAATTGTGATACTGGATTCCCGAGGAACATTCTCATCTGGGACAGGAGAAATTTCCTTC
>JAAAKM020000498.1:14996788-15008222 GCA_010016025.2 Alatinidae sp. Z8VKAUB7J3
TCTGAAGAAATGACATTGGCTTCCCAAGGAACAATCTTATCCGAGACATGAGAAATATACTTCTCCTCTGAAGATATCACATGGGCTTCTCTTCTATCAACGGAAACAGAAGTATCATCTCTACCGATGTCAACTGTAGAGGAGCATGTCGATGAAGGGGAAGTTTGTTTTTTGTTACTTTCAAGTAACTTTTCTTTAGGCTTTGAAGTCGCATCTTGTACACGGTCATGAGATTTCTTTTCATGGTTTTTGACTTTCGTGTCTTCGTGCTTCTTATCACTAATCTCGTCCTCGTCTTTTGACCAAGAAGTACGCGCCTTTCGTCTTACACAGCTAGGGCAACCAGTAACATTATCAAAATCCAAAAAAGATATATGTGAAGAGTCCGGGGTGTGATCATTACCCTCCTGTCCTAATGAACCTTTTTCAGAAGTCACCTGACTGTAACTAGTCAATGGAGACCCGATTTTCGCATCACTAGCATCAGAAAACTTATAGTCGCTAGTATCTCTTTTTCCAGTGCCCAATGTCCACTTATCCACTTGTCGTTGTAAACTATCTACTTGTGTTGTATACAAGCCGTTGTTAAGCGTCGTGGCAGATGAAGTGGTCAAAACAGAAAACACTTTTGAAGGCGGCCTCGCAGTTGCTAATACGGGAGTAATGTCTTTGGAACTAGCGACGGCAGCATCAGTCCTAGGTATAAGCATAGGCGTTGTTATAATTGATGTCTCCTTTAGGTGTTTATGCCATGGCTGTGATCGGTTTGAAACATCTTCCATGTTTTTAATGCCATCAAATTTCGATATAACTGAATGTGAACCAGTGTGCAACCAAGGCCTATTTTCCATCGGAGACGGGACGCATAAGGTGTTAGCTATAACACTTGGTGGTTTCTCCTGGGATCGAGACTGAAATGGTAAGCCGGATAAACTACTCTGTTTCTGTCCACTTGAAAACGAGGTAGGATGGGAACGAAAAGATGATAAAATATCTCCTCTCAAATGCGTTACGTGGCACGGCGTGGTGCTACCATGAGATTGTGATATGGACGAAACCGCTGAGCTCGACGAGGCGGAGTGACTAAAAATTGCAGGAGATGCTGTGTATATTGGTTTTGTTGGAAAGCTTCGGGCAGTGGAAAGTGTATCACTGGCAGGTGCTATCTCTGATAGAGGCAGAGGTGATATGTGATCAAAGGAGAGCGGATCAATGCCACGCCTTCTAATCTCGTCGGCAGTAATCGGTGTAGTAATATTGGGCAGAGGTAGGATGCCACTTCGTACTGGTGTTGTATTTGAGATTGATGAGTGACTTGGTGCACAACCAGCTCGCAAAGATCTAATTGACGAAGTCAAGCTTTTCTGTGACGGTGTTGGAGTATTAGTGAATTCTAATGCTTTTCGAGCATGCGTGGTCTTGGCAAGAGCAGTGGTAATAGTTGAGTCGATACCAGAGTGAACCTATGAAAGAAGTGTTTATTACAATCAAGTAGAGTTTGCTCTTACTTTTTACACTATAAAACCGTACATATTACAGGGGAATAATATATTTTGGTACGAAGTTAAGCCCTTCCAAAAACTTGAGCCCAATTGGACATCCTCTAGAGATTAGGCGAATGACCTCCACCGTGAGAAGGTGAATGAACTCTGAAGAAAGTAAAATTGGCGAGTACATATATATATAATCGCAGATTGTGCTGGTCATTGTCAAGTTCTAAAAATTTGGGGCTTACAGCTGAAGAAATTAAAAGCTCTAGTAACGAGGGTGTGACAACCAGATTTTTCTAGTTGCTTTGACATTGGATACCCTAGATCTGGCCTCTGTGTCATAAATAACTAATACCCAACACGAAAGTTGCAACCTTCACAGAATCAAACTACGTATTAGTTATTTCAAATATTTTCAGTGCTTACGACATTAAAGACACTATGTGTACGGCGTAGCAAGTGCAAAACCCCTTTCCCCTACTTGGTGTCACGAAGATCAACAGAATTTCCTGACACAAATAGACCGCTTCGTAATGCGTCTCGCGATTGCCGAATGCACCAAAGATCTGCCTTCAAAAACCAAGCTGAACTCAAACCAAGAAACCATAAACACAACAAGAAAGACATCCCGTGAGAACAAGCTTTCATATATAACCTTTATGGACACTTTGAATCTCGGAACTCTTATTACATTGTCTAGTTTTAGTAATTTTATTGCATGATTGCAATAAATAATTGTGTTGACTACAGTGATGTTAGAGTTGTCTTTTGCCTGATAGTATCTCCAAAGAACACCAAAGATGCGTTACTAGGGGAGCTTGAGGCGGCTCCTGAATCGCTGGGTAACCTCTTGTGACACCTCGTCAGCCGCACCCATAAAGATAGTTTCATATCTTCTGAATACCTTACACTACGGTTCTGAAAATCTTTCATCTTTCCCTGAGTATGGCTTAAGTAATTAGTAAAGCTAATTTGGAGCAATTGGGGCTAAAAATACCCACCGTTACAAAGTTCAAATAAATCAAAATCTTTGCACTTAAAGAACAAACAAACTAATAACAGCCTCACAAATATATCTAAGGCCAAAAAGCATTTGAAATAGACACTACCATTTCTAATAGTTAACGAAGATTTCATTTCTTCAACTATTATGCACATATTTCTGTTAAATTTCGTTTTGGTGAGACCATTGAGGATTCTCGTTTCCACAAAGGGGCATTTGTCTTCTCTTTTCGGCAGCCACTCTCAACTTGCTGGATGAGTGTTACCGTTCCTCTGATTCAAATCCCCAAAATCATAAGGAAAAAGTGATCGCAAATTGGTTGTTGAGTAAATGCCTCAAATTCTCAAGGCACATGAATCCTTACCTGTGGTTCAACAGTTTCTGCAGCTAGAACGTCCGACCATTGCACAGATCGCTTCTTTTCTTCGGATTGTTTTACAACTGACTTCTTCAAGGCACTGCGGAGAGGTGCCGGATACTCCTCGCCACTCCGGTTTTCTCCCCCTGCAGGTTTTGGTGACATTCGGGGAGCTTTGACATTCGAACTTTCTATAAGGCCTAGAGAAACTGCAGGATAATATGAGGCTGGTAAATTACTGTCCACCGGTTTGGAATTTGATGTAAATTCAATCTCTCCTTCATCGCGTTGACCTACAAATGAATTTGGGTTCGAAAAATCCCCTTCAGCGGCAGAGCCAAATAACTGTGTATTTGCCTGTAAAATCGAATAAGCCAAAGGGGCATTTTGATTCTCCGGTTGCAAGCTGTTAATGCTACCGCCTTGAAACCCGACCAATGTCTTTACACCAGATGCAGGAAGGATGGGTGTCGGAAGTACCGTAGGTTGTATAGCAGCTTGTAAGCTGGTCGTTCGATCAGTGGTGTTCAAACTCCCTCGTGGCTCTACATCTCTTGTTCTATGTTGATAAGCGGATGTCCGTCTTTGACCTGTTAGAAGGGACTCTCTCTTCAAGTGATCCATAAACCCCTTTAGGTTCATATCATCTACTCTCCTCGAGGGACGCGAATAAATGGAAATCCTTTTTTCTGGCTGTAATATAAAAATACGTTACGTAAACATAAATTACTCTGGTATCTTTGTATGTCTTTGAGACTCTACAAAACTACAACTGGCTTCTTTCGCATAACAAAATTACAGGAACTTTACAGTGAAGGTCTGCTCAACAGTTTACTTTTGGCATACCTCGAGATCCATGTGGTAGCAAAAGAGATATTTCAAATGGGAAATGAATGGCAATCACGCTATATTATGTAAGTGCAGCGCTTCTTATTGATTTTATTGATTAAGTGTGAGCCACGGAATACGCAAGCAGCAGTCATATTAATTCCTTGAAAGTGGGGTAGCAAATGAATGCTGCTGTATAGACCTCACCAACTAAGTTGCTGTGATTTGTGACATAGGCTAGTATAGTCTCTTCTAATGGAGAGAATTTAAACGCTTTCAAAAAAGCAGAAAAGCAATCATGTTTCAACGAGAATTAGATTGCTGCTTGGCGATATCGACTGCCCAGGACTAGAGTTGCTTATAATTAGAGAGCCTAGTGGATCCAGAAGGCATATACGTAAGTTTCAGCGTCAAAATCGAGTAGTTTGGCTGGATAGTTAGGTCACTTTGCTGTCCAAGTAGTTAAAATGCACATTAACCAGTTCACAACCTTATCAACGCCAACACTAGAGCATTCAACAGAGCAGAGATTGTAAACTACAGGCTGTCAGGAATTTCGACATAACATTCTTCGGAGGCCTGGTAGATTAAAAGGTAACATTGCTTGCAGAGGACGGCGTGAAAAATCAAGCGATTGCATAACTAAATCATAGAGCCACATGTACTCGGCATCAATGCACAGGATAACCACTTACCTGAGATCTTACGTTTTCAAAATTAAAAGTTGAAGACCATTGCACCGAACGCTTCTTTTCTTCGCGATCTTTAGTTACGGACGACTTTAAGGCACTGCGTAGAGATTGTGAAGTCTCTTTGCCACTCTTTGTGCCTTCTGCTATAGGTTTTGGGGATATTTCAGATGAGAAAGCGCCTTTTGCAGTAGGAGTTTCTTCAGGACCAGAGGAAACCAATGGCTTGGAAATTGGTGTACATTCAATCTCCCCTAGATCACGAAGGACTCCAAATGACTCCGTGTCAGAAACATTCCCTTTTGCGGTAGAGCGAACCATCTGTGTGCTCATTTGAACATTCAAATTTGCCAACGGCGCAATCAGTCCTTTCGGTTGCCATCTGCTAACACTGTCCCCTTGGAACCCCACCAACGTATTTATTCCAGATGTGGGTAGAACAGGTTTCGGAAGCCCCGTGGCTGGTAAAGTTGGTGGTATAGTAGTAGTTGAACTGATGTCAGTAGAAATCCCTCGTGGCTCCGTAATTTTCGCGCTACTTATACTTTGATAAATGGAAGCCCGTCTTTGACGTGTTAATAAGGACTCTCTCTTCAAGTGATCCATAAACTCCTTGAGGTTCATATTATCCGTTTTCCTGCTCGGCCGGGCATAAATTGATAGTTTCTTTCCAGGCTAGAACGTAAAAGTAATAAATTAATCAAATCAGGTTTACATATTGCGTAGTGCAGTACTGGAGGATCAAAGACGTTCGTGTATACATAAACCTTGTCAATTATTAGGGTAGACATGTTACGATAGCTACGTTGTTTCCAAGGTACAAAGTAACTGAAATTAGGTAAGGGATAGATCACATTCATATGCTGTTCTTCGTCACATCGATTGTCCAGCGGACTAAAACTAAGCTCTACATCGTGACTAAATTCATCAAAGGAAATAGTCGAATTACGGGCACGTATGAGAAAAAGGGCAAGGCGTTGCAACAGGCCATGAGAATGTGGTAAAAATAAAAGAAGATATAGTCGGAACTGAAAAAAGGTTTAACCCACAGCCATCTCTGCCAGTCACACCTCAACTTGCGGAAGCAAAATAAAGTGGTCATGTGCCTTAGCAGAGTGAACCAAAGGGATAGAGATTCTAAACCAATGACTACCAAAGGCGGGCTTTGTGATATGCATCGTTCTGCTCTTAGCTTGTAAAAGTAACTTAAGTGTCAATGCGGGTACATTACGCAACTTGGTATCAAATGCAGATGAACATTCACGTGAGTTACAAAGGCATTACATGACTTGATAGGTGCTAAGGTCTTTCTGGATATTAGAGTCTTAAGTAATCCTTCGAATGAGCATCCTCTTCAGTTGATTAGTGTGAACTGTGAAGCAGTGGAGTGGTTTTAAAGAAGGTAAAGTAACTGAACTAACTGTACCTTATCAGCGAGTCAGTGAATGACGAGAGTACGGATTAAAACCTTCGGAACAGAGATACCTTCGCGTTTTCGGCATGGTAGAGATCGGGATGTCATCGTAAAACAGTTTCAGTCCTCTCTCTATGTTTTTCTACGCCTGAACCTTCATCCCTTTCTAAATACAAACAAACATTTTCTACGCCTATTCGCTTTTAAAAGTCCATTCAAGTTCATAAAGAATCCCCTCCGCCGGAAATTTACCCTGACTTTTAGTTTCTAAATACGTTAGATGCAACTCTATTTCAGACATGTTCAAGGACCAGTCCTCTACGCTGACTTAATGCACTATACGATGACAACGGCTTTGCAACGCAAATTTGTTGTTTTGGAGCGACCTGTAGTTCCAGACTCTAGAAAACATAAGCGCCTTGATTATGTTAACATGACAAAGTGATCCGTCCTTGAATAGTTTGAGTAATTGATTTATCCGTGTAGGTGTTTGCTATGCCTTGCCATTACTTCCTTTCGCCGCTTCTTTGCAAAATAGCCGCTCTCTCAATTAAATAGCAATACTAAGCGTTGTGTTACTGTCGACAACTAAAATTTTGATGTGATACCTGCTAAATTTGGCCTTATCATCTACTTATTTAAACGTATGCTTACATGAGACATAAAATAAAATAATGTGTTTCTAAGTAAAGAGACAAATCCCGAGGTTAGTAGAAAGTAACTCTTTGTTTGAGAGTTTTGGAAAATCTAATCAGATAAAGAAATTTAGTAACACAAATTTAATTAAATGATGACAAATTTGACTAAATTCAGGGCTTAATCCTATTTGGAATTCCATAAGGCACTTAAAAATAGTAACAGGTGAAAAAACCCTATAAATATCAAACAAAACTTGCAATGATTTCATTAGTAAACTATGTTATACCATATTTTGAGCAAAAAGGTTTGTTTTCATCTTTCCCGTGAATGTGTTCCGACGAAAAGGGGCCTGGCAATGACGGAGCGCCGAGGAGTCTGGTTCGAGGAATATACTCTTGCGTGCTTCGGCATCAGGTTTGAATTCCACATTTATCCCTACAAAGAATAAAGCACAAACGATCACAGATAGACTCAAAACACTACGATACTTTATAAATTCCTTTGCAAAAGATCGTCGAAATGCTAGTTCTTTTCAACCTGGTAGTGTTTCTGATCAATCTTGTTGGATTCATGCGTATTTTTCGGGCGCAATAATTGGTAGTAAGGCATTTCCAAATATCACTTCTACGAAACTGGCATTTTACTAATGATTCCGTTATTTAATATTATCTACAAACTCCACGAAACTATTCGTTATCACAGAGTCAAAAGTATAACTGTAACTTTGAGATGACAATGGTGTTTTGCAGCAGTTAATGAAGGAAAAGGCTGACCCCTTGACCGGAAACAAGGGACAGTCGGCTCAAAAGACTTCTAAGAAAGTGATGCAAATTAGCAAAACACGTATATTGTCAGCCGTAGATTGTAGAAGGCGGTAATCGCAGTTATTGTGCTCGTAGAGTTCGTTGCACGTAATCGATTGGAACATCACTTGCCATTAGGGCTCCTGAAACTTAGTGTCCTATATTCCCAAGACTCTCCCCGCATTTTTTCCTTCAAACTCCTAGCATTTCTATTTCAATACATCTGGTTACAGGACTGTCATGATGAGGAATTCAAGAGTCTAGTTTTATTGTGATGTTCGGTACGAAAACATATTAAATTAAAGAGAGTATCGTAATACACTGCAAGAATCCCAAATTGCCCAAAGAAAAACCCCAAGATCGTTTCCTGATGAAGAAAGATTTTATACTTTTCCTGACATTTAGCCGACAATTATAGAAAACGCATAAAAGTAGCAACAAATCATCACGACGTTACACCATGTTCATACCCATATGACTACTTCATTACGGTTAGGAAAGAACGAAGTCTTGACATACACAGGTGACTTTCTTACTTTGAAATCCTTTTGCTGAGGCCACACAACGAGGTTCTATTTTTTCCGCTTCCTTTCTCCATGCTTGGCGATAAATTGAAGGCGGTCCTGCATTCTCCTTATTGATGGAACCTGGTGTCTTTGCAGCTTTATTTCCCGCTAACAAGAAAGACTGGCGAGCAGGGATGTTTGATTTAGTGTGAAATGATGTAGACCTGATCCTCCCTTGATGCTGTTTACTGAGATGAATCGTCACAGAAGAGTATTAACACTGACGTAAAGGCGCGCGGGTACAAACACTGCAACACAATTTTTATTTCGTTTTACATTGGCATTTTTTTCCTAAATGTCTCATATCTCTAAAGGTTTCCTCGACCTTTCTCTAGGCGGGCTACCACGAAATTTTGTCCAATATACCATAGTTAATAAAACAAAACTGGTCAAATGGAAAAATATATTGGTTAAATGCATAAATACAATTTTGGACAGGTTATAACGATTTATAATGTGGACATGACTGAGCAACAACGCCACACCCTGTCCGAATCCCAAAGGAAAACACAGCTTTTTAAGATGTAACTGGAACCGTTGGTTGAAACTGTCAGCACAAACCCCATATTTTGTCAGGTAAGGAGTGGTAGGATAACTCCTGCTTTTAGCTCGTGTGTATCAAGCTTTCCGATGTTGATCAAAGAAAAAGATCTCTTTATACTCAATCAGCAGTCACTTTCTAGTGGAGACCATGATACATGGCCTTGTGCTTCACCATAGCCGTAGAAGCAGTACAATTTTTTTCTTCACAAATTTTACGAACGAGTTAGGGGTCGCAGTGCAAGTTTAACAATAAGCTGCTTTTATCAACAAGGCCAACGTTAACATGTTTTTATTTCCGAGTGAAACGCGGAATACCATTTCACAAACCTTTAATCGAATAGGAACGAGTCGAAAGTGAGGCCAACATTGTCAATGCCATTTAAATTGAAAGTAGTGAGTTCTTCATAGCTATAATATTTGTGCCCTCAATCCCAGCCTCAACGGCAGGTCTTTCTGACTATATCTAATACCTACTTGTTGCATGAAGGGTGAGCGATATTATTTGATTTAATGCAGAATTCGTATTGAGACACAAAAAGGTTTTATATGCGTACTTCACTTGCCTAGTTCTGAAGCTCGTCGATACAGTGTAAAACAAACTGACCACCTTTAAAGTACTCAAAACCAAAGAATGTGGGTTCGAATCCCTTAGTAAACCCTGGGCGTCATTGACGGGTGTCCACTTTTGTGTCTCAGACACAAGGGTCGGTCTTGACGGTATTCTCAAACAAGAAATGCCTTAACACATTATGTCATCTTAACTGTCATCCCTTGTGTTGCGACACTGGCCATGGTGAAAACCCCTGGACCAGAGTCCCGATGAAGACATCTACCTTTTTTCACGGATGTTTCTGAAGTGGCCTTAAATATTCTTTTTAAAACCTTCACGTCTTTATAAAAGTTAATAGCGGCGGAAAAGTAACGACTCGATCAAAGCAGTCATGCCATTCTCGTTTTTTCTTTGGTGAGACGTCAAGACTAGTCCAAAATAACAAAGACCTCCTAGGAAAGATGTTGCTAATAGTCTCATTTGTAGCACACTCTGGCCTTTTGCAAAGTTTGGACCGTTATAAAGAACTTCTATCAAAGATCTGGAGAGCAAAATTGACTCGAAAGTAATGGAATTTAGCTCTTCGGGGCACCATTTATATCCACTACAACCACTCATCAACAAGACGACTAACCAAGTACAGCAATGAGTGTCCAAATGGTATTAAAACATAAAATTGAAACAGAAAACCCCACGAACCAACCAGCTGAAAATCAAACGACTACGCACAAAAGTACAAATAGAGACAGGCGACCACAATCTTTACATATGAAGTTTGAGATGCAGTAAAAAATGATACATTTCAGTTCCTCTAAAGTGGCATACAGTTTTCTTGGTACAAGCAAATCTCGTATAGGTGCAAATGTGCTATACTATTTACCTGGAGGCTGGTCCTGAAAAGGTTGTGCGTTTGCTGACTGGAGCCTGAACAAGAACGAGAATGGAAAAGCATCAGAAAGCGTATAAAAGTTTATCACAACGGCTACTGAATTCTTACTTTATCAAGGTACGAACTGAGTATTGTTATCCACACCTAAATAAAATCTATAAAAATTAGGCCTTTCTGGTAAATAAGTCAGTGATTCTCGTCGACGAATAAGTACCTTTAGCAAATTTTGGTTATGGGACGAATCGTTACCATACATTTGTATGTTAGATAAAAAAGATCTATTGCATATATAAAAGACTGAGTCTGTTACAAAATGAATCTAAAATACTTAAGTTTGTCACGCAAAATATGTGCGCACAATTTAGAGAGAAGTGTATTCCATTCATTACATGGTAAACTCATACAAATTTTGGACAAAACCTCCAGTTTCATACAAACTAACCGAATACCCGAATATATAGAGAGATAGTCAACAATAACAGTGGTAGCAGAACTAAACTTTATGACGTTCTGAGCCAGTATATACAGGGTATTCCAAAACCTTCCAGGACCTTTATTGCGATCTGCTTCGTTTAAACCAAGCTTTTGTACGACTAAAAGAACCTATTGATGTATATGAGGACGCAGTTTCACTATTACTACAGTCTGTTAACAAGCTCAAAAGAGAACCAAACAAAAAGCCCTTACTAATGCAATTTAACAATATTGTATGAACTTCATTTTTAGTTAAAATCTATCAAAATAAGTACGAACCCAGCTCGATCTTTTTCTTTTCTGAAGAGAGAGAAATTTAAGATTTCGTACCTTAATTGACGGGTCAGTATCATCACTCAACAATCTTTCCTTCGCTGTTGGTGAAGTCACAAAATTTTCCTCTTCGCCATTATCCAAAGATGTTGAGTCCTGAATCTCTTTTTCGAAATCTATCTTTTGCTTCAGTTTGTAAGTAAGCGAAGCAGGATTGGAGAGGTCGAATGGTTGAATCTACAAATAAAACACGCCAGTTTTATTTCACTCACATAATGGTTGTAAAGTGTTTCAATGTTACGCCCGTAGCTCGCCTTTTGGAGGTGCTGGGGCGGTGGACATAGACGGGACATCTATGGTAACGTAGAGCACCTTAAGACCAGGTGCCTTTTCTGATGACGCTGATATCCTTTCAGTTAATCGAGCTCAGGTACAAAAGGCAAATAAAATATCAATTAAACCAGGGTGAATTAGTGACAGTTCTAGATTGACTATTTACGATGTATATAATATCTTGTATTCTAAACAATATTGACCCCTCAAAGGCTAATGCTAATATATCACACAGCTTCATGTCATTTCAGAGTAGCTGCAACACTTTTAATTTATACTCTTACATATATACTGGTAAATAAAACTACTTACACGACCTACAGTGTCTATGTTGCCTTTCTATGCTCAATATGCCCATTTAAATGCTTTTTTGTTCAATGTGACTCATTAATGTTCGGTCCGGGACAGTCAGACAGGGTCCACCCTAGGGAAAACTTGCGAGGGAGGTGTGCGGTATATATAGCTGAAATGTTCAGTAATCTTGTTGGGTTATCTATTGCTCAAATGTTTTTACCTTTTAAAGCAACTCTTCGCCCAGATGGGGTTGGCTCGGAGAGATGGGGTTGCAGGTGTCTCATGGGG
>JAAAKM020000498.1:15012979-15023505 GCA_010016025.2 Alatinidae sp. Z8VKAUB7J3
TACACTAAATTGTGTTCATTATTCCATGGAATATTTCCCAGTACTGAAAGCCCTTTGAACATTTGTCTTTGCCAAAAAATCCTTTTTATCCTGAATAACTCTTACAGTCCATAATTTATTGGTTCCATAAATGATGATACTTGCTTGCATATCTTTGGTGTAGTACTTTTAAGGCCCGGCAACTTCTTACTATAGAAGATTAAAAGTCAGGCAAGTGTCAACCGGTACAAATTACTTGAGTTGTCACTGTTATGACCTTTACAATTTTATATATACACATTATAAAGACTCTAAGTATATTTAAGTAAAATATTCATTAAAAATATGAAATTTTAAGGTTTCAAAGCTGATCTTTTTAAGGTCACTAGCACACAATATTGGCAAACTACATGGGGGAGGTACAATGGTTCTCGCGTGTACCTACCTCACTAGCCTTCAATCCTAAAATGTATACGCTTATAAATCTTATATATATAAATATATATATACATATGGTCTTGATATAGCCTACTCTCTGTACAAAATAACAGTTGGCAAATCTAGAGTTTTATGTCTTCCTCCTGTAACCTTGAAAATTCGAACATTAAGATGTGCAACTACTCTGATGCCAAGTACTGATACAGTTACAGCTGTATCAGTACTAGACAATAAGGTAGATTTTGCAACTGTGTATGAATGAACAGTTGTAGTGCATCTTCAGCGTGCGCACTTAGGCCAACCGGGTATACCGGGGTATAGCGGCCTATAAGCCTAAATATTGAAGTCCATTACCAAAATATTTTGATATTTTGCTTATACTGTGCTCTCGCATAATCAAAATACTTCGACTGTATCAACTTAGAGTCGCAATTCGTGATAGCACTGTCACAGCATGTTTGCGAGGACATGCTCTCACACATTCCAGACAGTTGTTACTGAAGCTAATGTAAAACAAACAGGAACTTGAAGACTGCATCATACAAAATTTAAAATGTAACTAACAAAGAAACATTTTTACAGAGGTGTTGGGAGCACAGGTGATCGTATCTTTTGGCAAACTAAAATACACAATTAAATTAGTAGTGCAGTTGTACTAACGAATCACCCGACAATGGGTGGATCGAAATCCTCCCATGTTACTTTCTACCTTTTAAGCCGGATTGTTATCTCAAAAGTTGTAATGTATACCAGGGAATCTAATGGAGAAAAATGCAAAGAACATTTTACTAACCTCGTGTGTTTATCGGAAATGAAAATGCTGAGTACGACGACATTTAGGATGCTATGGACAACAAAACGTAACTGACTGCTCATCTGAGAGCAAGCATTCGCTTTGGTATCGAGGCTGAACAAAACAAAGGAAATTCCATTTTAAATTTGGAGCGTTATTCATCTAAGCCAATCAGCGAGCTGAATCGTATCAACATCCTTAATAACACAAAAGCAATTGCAAACCAAAACATACTCAAGGATCGTTGAAAAAGCACTCATTTGTTCAAAGTTGATTGGTCTTTCTTCTGTATGCAAAGAGATAGTAACTATGCCCCCCCCCCCCCCTCTTTGGTTTTCAAGTATTTCATTCCTCCTCCTCCACAAGGCTGCATTATATCACTAGAGCTCCATCACAGCGTAAGAATTCGTAGGCTGTGCTACCACCACTTAAATACAGGGAGTGGGGAGTAGGAGTTTAATGCGATTGACTTCCCGTTGGCTGCTTGATCTTCAGCGAATGTTTAAAAATGGTCAACAAATTGACTGAAATTTGAAAAGGCCCTTGTTCGTTAACGGTATGACACGAATGATTGTGGACAAAAAGCCCCTACCAGCTATGAAGCAGGGATTAGTTACAGGCAAACTCACTAAAATTAATTATTGCCACCTCGTTAGTTTTTGTCTGTGCACAGGCTAAAGAGTAGTGTAAACAGACAGGTGATCTTATGGAGCTGTCGTGCCCCCTCTCTCTATTCAGAATATCCGACGAACGACACTGGCTGTTACCACAGAGTAAAAATTTAATATTTTTACTATTCTTTGCTACTGCCACAAACGCTGAAATTGCCTCCTCTATTAGAGAGTAATAGATCGTGAGTCTCCCACTTAAGGTGGTACCCTCTGCAATCAACACATCTGTGTTATTTTCAAAACTATGGTTTAATTTTGCAAATTAACTACCAGAAACAGAACAACCACTGTCGGATCTAAAAATTTGTTACAGTACACGTTGACTTTATAGATATATTCCTGCATATTTTCTACGTCTTCGTCAACTTTGTAATACTGTATATATACCTCATAAAAGTATTGTCGAAAAGTTGGTTAGTGGTACAAATTTTGACTATTGCGTCGAGTAACGGATTCGTTCTTCTTTATAAAGCTTTCTCACTTCACTCCATACGATTGCTATGATCAGTGTATGGTGAAAACATTTCGCAGAATAAATCCGCTTCTTCTTCTCCGTAGCCTGTCAAGGCCGTTGGTGCACCCACTGAGGGACGTTGCACCTCCATCTCTCTGTGTCCTCCGCTATTCTCTTGAGTTCTGCCAGTCCTTTTCCCGTCCGCTGTTTCAAGTCGTCTTTCCACTGTCTCCGCGGTCTGTTAACATACTTCTTCTCGATTATACTTTCCAACTTTAATGGGCTTCGGATTGGCGACCGGCCGGATAGCAGTCCTTCCTTGGTTAAGTCACATGGCGCAGAGAAGCTGGTCTCCAATTGCGTCTAGGAGTTATTAAACCCCTCTGTAGTTGTTAACATGGTTTTTGGGCCATTGTCACATCTAGGATAATACTCATGGTACATAGAAAAGAAACAGCTGCAGGAACGTAGGATTTGTAAGTTTAGTGCAATTAATAAACCACATCACAAGTAGGTAAGGATGATCAGTTTCAATATAAAGCCTACTTTATGTTAGGGGTCTTTGATCGAGAGACTTAAATTAAAAGTGCACCAGGGATAGCAAAGTTTTCAAAAGGGAGCACAAAAGCCTGAAATACAGAGAGACCATAACTGCCTCAAACAGTATGGAAAGTGAGTTATCGGATTAAGAATATGCCAACCGCAGCTCGCCCTCCCACTTGCTTCTTGACTGGGCTATTAATGAAATATCCCGCCTTTTCAAACATACACTATTTAAGTATATATATCATGTAATTATTGTTATTTTTAGAACTTGCGACTTCTTATGACTGTGTTTAAACAGAAGTTTGGCACATTCCCTTTCTATTTTGTGAGTGATCTACCCCGTCAAACTAATTTGATCACCATTAACAATCATAAAAGTGTGGAAATTTGATTACTAATTATTAATTGATGGTAAGTTGAATAAGGGGGGTAGGACATGTATTTTGTTACAGTCCTTACATTAAGTGCTCACAATAGAATAATTACTGCGGAATTACAAAATTATATTTTGAAACGGGGGTATTGAAAATTCTGAATTGATAAAAAATCTGGGTTAACTATGTATTTTCTAAATATATATTTTTTCTCATTGTTGCATGAGTTTGCATAAATAAAATCTTGTGTAGTTTCAAAGCTTTTGTTTCAAATTAAGACGTTTGGAATAGAAGGAGTCACGACACCATGTAAGTGCAATTGGGATAACACCATAGCTTCTATAAGAAGAGCTAGTGGTAGTTGAATGATATTTTGGCCTTTTTTTTGAATTTCTTAAATTAGGGGAGGGGGGAGGCCTTATAGTAACATGCTACAAGGGTGAAAGTTTTTATCAATAGAAATTTGAAGCCGTTTAATTTAGCTCTGCAGAGAACTGAAACTTGCACGTTGTCCAGGGTGCGTGCCCTAGTAGCCAAACTTTTGGGTTCAGTTGTATGGATTTATATTGTTGTACTTAATGTATTCACAACCGTAATTAAATTTAATTCGAGAAAATGGCCAAAAGCAGAAATTTTTGACTCGGTTAGAAATTCTCTTTAAAAAGCGACCTTCTTGATAAACTAGATTTTGATTAGCGTGTAACCCAATCCGTCATCTTTCGATACATTTGCACGCCTTTCCCGACTTAGATCAAAGTGAGAAATATATACTTACATATTAGAATCAGCGACATCTGCAGTTTTCCAAACTGTGAGACACCCATTGCTATCACCAGACACAAAGTCATTGGTATCTATGTCGTACTTAACGCAACTAACGCTGGTCTTGCTTGCCTACGAACCAGAAGCAATGTAAAGATATAAATTAAAAATTGAACACGTTCTTTGTGGTAAAATGTTTCAAAACGGCCTATAAAAGCGGACAAATAATCACACAAAAGTTTAAGATTAAAGCTTTCGTTTGCCTCTATTCACAATCGTACGCCAAATTAGAATGCGACGAGATTTTAATCCGTAAGTAATCTTTAATCCGTAACACTTTGAAACACCTATCAACGTATTTTATAATGCAAGAAAAGGATAACATGCTTAGTTGAATAAAAACAAGTAAAATAAATGTATGTCTATACCTAATGCTTGGTAGGAAGCATACCAAAGTAATAAAATAAGACATAATAGATAAAATTAAAATAGAAACTTTTAAAAAATATATTGTTCATGCCATCTAATACTAACTGCCTCCAGAACTGTAAAGGCCTAATGATTGAAACAAGGGAAATCAAGAAAAGATAAAATCGTGACTTTTCTCTTTGACATAGGCTAAGGTTCCTGGTTACTAACAGATGTAAATAATGGAGCATCAGAGTAATTGGGTCACTTTTCTAGGAAGTAGTTTCTTAGAAGCTCCCTTTGGTCTTGCAGCTTCCGTCAAAAACCTAACGATCACATACCTGGATTGATTTGATTTCAACAAACTCGAGTTTCTTGTGGTCCTGGTCATCGCGACGAATTTGGCGCACGACTATCTTCCCGTCTCTACAAACAGACAAAAGTAATAAATACAAATTGCCGCTTAAGTACTCAGACATAAGAACTAGGAGCCACGTAGATTGAACCTAATTTAGATAAAGATGAAAACCACACAGGAATTAATACCGGTGGTTTTCGATATCCATTCCTATCATTCAAGCCACAAGGTTCTAGAAACAAATCTCTTTTTTCGATACTTCTTTACAAACGTGTCTTTACAAAAATCATCATCAGACCTCTACTATCATTTTTGGAGTATTGGGTATCGAGTATTTCCGAATCAAATCAAGGTAGCATGCTAAAACGCTGACTCGACATGGTTCTGAAAAATACGTCTGGTACTATTTCCGGCTCCCTCTTCATTGTATGTCAACATGGAAGATGCTAATAAAGTAAACCAGTAGAAAATGAGGATCTCTGATGCAAGGAGGTACGGCCTGCACTTCGCAATACATAGACAGAGTTCCCTCTGCACTCTCCTTATTTTTTCACAGTGCATTCTGTGTAACATACGTTCATATCGTGATTACACAGACACCTTACCGTACTAATATTTAGCTCTAACTGAAAGTATCTACATGGGCTTTGCTTTTACTCCAATCACACAAATTACCGCTTGGTCTCACATCACGCTTTTCCCATCCTCCCATCAAACATATACGTAACTCATAAGTCCCAAGAGTAGTTTTAAAATCCCATCCATCTGGAGTTCTGACATGGGCTTCTAAATAATAGTATCTCAATGCATAACGATAAACTAGGTACTACACACTTATGCATTCAGTTTCTTCTATCTATAATATAATATTATAT
Source organism: Alatinidae sp. Z8VKAUB7J3 (assembly GCA_010016025.2). Classification (NCBI taxonomy): domain Eukaryota; kingdom Metazoa; phylum Cnidaria; class Cubozoa; order Carybdeida; family Alatinidae; species Alatinidae sp. Z8VKAUB7J3. The sequence goes on from JAAAKM020000498.1 coordinate 15,018,638, forward strand.
ATATATAATGATTGTTTCTCGATCATTGCCCCTACCAAACCAGAACATGGGACACATTGATAACAGTGTACTTTACTAACAGCTAATCTTCTTTATAACTTGTGTATCACTAATTGAAATAGTTATAGTAGAAGAAACGAATGAAATGGTTCGGTAACATCATCCGTTTGCCAAACTCTAGCCACGTAAAAGCTGCATATAAGGTTACTCCACTTGCAAGCGCCCAAAAGGAAGGGTCCCAAAGCGTTGGTCTAACCAACTAAGGTGGGACACCAAGCTGCCAATACTGACACCTGAAAGGATATGTCAAGACAGAGAGAAATGGCGGGATTGCATCAAGAAGAATGTGGCGAGGCTCTCTGGGGTACGCAATTAAGTCAAGTCAGTAAGTCATAATACAAGAAATGGTACGAATAATTGTGACTTGACTGACACAAAACTGGCTTTATCTTGTACACCTTCAAATTTGGTTTCCAGTTAATATTATTTAGCAGTCCATTAGTTCTGCTTACCTTCCAGAGGACAATACAATGCCTAAAGCCAAGCGCACTGCAACAGAAGTCACCTCCCCGTTATGACTTGGCTGTACGATGTTGGACTGTGGAAAGGAGAAGAAAGCCATGTATTAATCAGTCCTAAAATTAGATTATCGGCCTACTACGGTCTGCGCTGTACCATTATAACACTAACGATTGTTTCCAATCGTTCATTACAAAATACGAACTCTCTATCCATGACGGTGGTCTTTGAAAGTGGCGGGGAGCATTTTTTGCGGGATGCGCGGATCATAAATCGTGAGGAGGTAAATTTTATTTGAAAGACTGGAGGCAATTTCATGTATAAATACTACTGTGTTGTCAATTTAATCACTTCTCGGAGAAATACATCAAACTTACATCTGCATATTCAATCTTTCTATCAAATATTACCAAGCTACGGAAAATTTTAGAATGCACAGGTGTTAACATCCTAATCTGTTGTAACTAAATGGCCGACTACAATCTTTTACAATCAATGAAATGCAGATCACCATGGGCGTGCAGTACACGTGAACCGGCGGGGCGGGGCGTTTGTAGGCTAGATTACAGACGTGGTACGGCGATCAAAAAACATGGAAGCCTAGTTAAATTATTGTTTAGAATCTCGTAATACCTACCTGTTTGTTATTCCAAAACTGGACAGATTTGTCGTAACTAGTTGTTACAATGTTGTCTCCACTTTTGAAAATATCGACATCCGTTATTACATCTCCATGCCCTGAGAAAACTCGTATCTTATGCGGCTAGTGCAATGAAAGAAATGAAATAAAGTGAACACGAGGACGCTCATGTAAACACCTGGTAGCATACGAATAATATCTATCTACATGTAAATAACTGATTTAAACGCGGGTGATTGGTTGGGAGGGTGATTTTTTTTTGAGAGTCCCTCGGGTATTAGACTGTCAGAATAGGGGCTTCAACAAAGGAGAAATATTACTGTCTTACCTTTCCTAAATTAGTATTACAAGAAATGGGCACAATTAGTGCCTTTTGCTTTTCTCAGAATTTAGTATGAATACATACGTTTCTAGTAGGATAAACCTAATATGACATAACACAGTATAACCTAAAAACATGTTGACTCTTCATACTACGAAATATATGCTCATAATGAAGACGTTAAAAGTGTCCATGCTTACGCTTAGGAAATATAGTAGCAAGTAAAGCCGTTTTTATACTTTTCCATCAAAATATGCAACTTTCTGATATTAATGGAATGTTTATTAAATTTCCACACTTTATCAACATTTGTCAACAAAACAGCATTCCAAACCAATTTTTACACAAATGGATATTTCTGGCATTTATGGATCAATCTCCAAAATAAGAAAATTTTCTCCCATAAATTTATACATTTGTCAATCGGTTTGAGAGGTTCAGAGGGATATCTTAAATCTGAGGTTGGGAAAGGGGTTAAAAATGTATCGAAAGATAGCGGATTGGGTTACATACGTATCCTCAAATAGTACATATCACCATCCGCTCGGTTTTATTGTATACAACCTAAAAGTCTCAGTTGAGCTGAATATAGAGTGTCCTCGATCGCTTCACTTGCCTGGACAGTACACTCAATGAGTGTAACCTAATTTGAGGCGGAGAGACAATTTCAAACATACCATGAATGGTTTCCACAACTTGACAAAGCCATCGTCACCAGCCGTCAGCAATAGCACATCCTCTAATTTAGGTCGTCGGAGCTCTTCTAACTTCGTCCTGGACAAGCCTTCTGTTTCGTCTTCGTCCCACATCTGCTCATCAAGTGCCTCGTCCAATAACTAAAGGAAATTTTAAGAATATTGATAGTTGATGTTCATATGGCAATTCCCAAACTAGATGACACTGTGGCATGTAAATGTGTATGCATAATTTGAAATAACTCAAAAACTGCAAGGGAAGTAAATAATTTGTAGAGTTTCAAGAATAAGATTGGATCTACTTTCGAACTTCCTTCGTTATGTGAAAACCTACTAAAGTGGACCAGTGCCAAAGTTGGTTCTATATAAAGAATCTTGTAATAACAATGCACATGACCCAAAAACAGACCTAAATAAAATTGTAATGGCGTTTCGAGGATTTCGTCTAAGGGCAGAATATACTCCCAGACTTTTATTCACTATTCTCCGTACCACATCAATGAACAACTTACGTAATAAGCAATCTGTTATTGATTCTGAGATTAACCTTTGATAGAGGGAGCGTTGGAATAACTAAAACAATAGTAAAGGAAATAGTATAACAACTGTTTGATTCTTGAAATGACTTACACTTGGTGCCCATATTTGACAGCAATTTACTCTGTCTTGATGAGCCTTGATCACAGTGATCTCTGCACCACGTTGCGTCCAAACTCTGGCCTTACCATCAAATGCTACCGAAGAAATGCATCCAAACTAAAAGCAAGTAGAGAAACAGAGGGTTTTCATGTTGACTACATGTGTGCAAACATTACAGTTTGGTGGAACTCACTCCCCCGTATTTTTCGCGCGTCAATAGAATGTACGTGTTTAAGATCACTTGAATAAAAAGAATGGTCTCTCAATCAAGACATATTCGTGCCATATTAGTTGAAGGGTTAGTGTTGGACCATTACGTTTAATCAACAATGGAACGGAAATAACGTTGCTAAAAACTTATAGCCCAGAATACGCGAGGCATTAAAACATTCATAACGTCATTAAGGCGTAGACGAGGGTTGGGTCAGTACATCAGTGTTTCATACCAGTCTCCCTGATAAGCAGCGGAGACTCCGCGGTTTGCGGGTTAATCATTAACATCTGGGGCTACGGTATAGAGGAAAACTTTTATTAGGAATAACAAAAGACATACATTTATTATGGATTTAGGGTTAGTTGGTGTTTGTGAACAATTACTGAAATAGATGGTGTATGACGAGGAGATTTTGGCATTTTGTAACAGTTATAGAGGTGATGATGATCGTAAGGGATTGTTAGGGTTAAGTGTACAGCGGTAAAAACAGAACGTTTTACTTGCGCTTGACTCCTTTCGCTTATCGAAGGTCATCAGGAGTCCGTTGAGTCAGTACACCAATGATTTTTAAGTTTCGTCGATTTTATAAATATTTGATCCCTTAGCAAAGTCATGGGCCAAAAGCCAAACCTCAGAGAGGTGTGTTTTATATTCAAAGACTTCTTCTTATGGGTAAGACGCCAAGAAGGAAACTACAGTTTTCACAACGTTTCGTCTTATTTCAAGACTTCATCAGCTCTTTGTACACTAGAGGATACATTGCTAATGCTAAGTAGATTCATTCTGAGCGTCTTACCCATAGGTTGTCGGGGTAGTTGTCACCATGATGATTACAACTCCCTTTATATAGCATATTAAACTCCTCTCTGTTGCATTTGCTGTGAAGTCACAAATTTATACAAGCAAAGCTCCTTTATAAATGAAATAGCTACACTTCAGTCAAGTTATAAGATAAAAACAAGTTCACGATAATTGGGAGCTCGTTTCTTTTGACATTACAAGCAAAGACAACGTATGTAAAATAATGTCGCCTTTCATTGGTATAAACACAGATGAGAAAGTAATTTCAACAAATAACCTTGTAATCCACACTGTTAATTGCACTCTCGTTTCCTTTGATTGTATATTTCTCAGTTCCTGAATTGGTATCCCAAACTTTCAGGTTGAAATCATTCGCACCAGTTACCTACAAATAAAAAATTGTATTCTAAATATAAAGTCAGACCATTATTAACGGTGTTAAGGTAAGTTTCTGAATACAGTACTTGTTGTAACGTATACAATTATTTCTCGTCTGGTAGATGCAATAGAGTACTGATGTGTGATGTGATGACATCACAATAACTTTTTGCGAGGAATCTCAATTATAACTACATCAAAGTGTCACCCTGCCACCACATATACAACTACAAAATATAACTTTCTAATCTCTTACCAACTGCGAATGACGACCACTTGAATTTTTAGAAGGCCTTAAGAAACACTACTAATTTTGTTCCTTTCATAAAATTATGAAGTGGGTTCAAATAGAGATTTTGATAGCCACGGTTCAAAGTTTAAAAGGGCGTATCTCAACGATTGATCACAATATCGTTCTCAAGCTTGACCAGGTTGTCTACATCATTAAGTTAAATGTAATGAATGCTAAATATTATCAAACTTCTGATATTCATTAAATTATGACGTCACACTGAAGTAATTTTTGGTACCCCTTGATACTGAGTCAGTAAACGAAATACGCGAGCCTTTATTAATAAATTTACATTAATTTACGCTATATTTATTTATTTATACGAAATTTATATAAGTGACCTTAATATTTACCCGCACCACCCCTAA
>JAAAKM020000498.1:15023605-15037773 GCA_010016025.2 Alatinidae sp. Z8VKAUB7J3
CATTAATTTACGCTATATTTATTTATTTATACGAAATTTATATAAGTGACCTTAATATTTACCCGCACCACCCCTAATAAATAAATCAGTCACTTACTTTTTCATCACCTGTTTAACACATAGACTAATAAATGAATGAATGAATGATTAAATCAATCAATCAATCAATGAATCAATCAATCGATAAACCGATAAATCAATAAATCAATTTATCAGTCATTCAGTCAATAAACCAATCAAATCAATCAATCAATCAATCAAGCAGCAACTAAATAAATCATCTAGTTACGGATAGGAATAATGGAAGCGATAATTAACTCATCAGTCACAACACTTAAAAGCAATGGTCAACTCACATCGTACATTCGCTGCCTGCAAAACACAACGAAATCAAAATTTAATATTACATTTATATTGGGTAGTGCACTGCCACACATAGTAGACAAAGAAACCTACCACATAATCACCAATATCAGAAAAGGAACAGCACGTGATCCAATCTTTGTGTGCTTCGTGAATTATGTGCTCAGGATCAAATGTCACAATATCCCAAACGATGAGAGTCTAGCTCGAAAAGAAGGAAAAAGAAACAAGCATTAAACGCCTGATAATAAACCCCTCTTTGGCACTAAGGGCCTTTTCCCCTTTCGCAGAATGAGCTGACACATGTTTGTAATAGAAAAATGAAAAACAAACAAGAATATTTGGAAATATAATGCCAAGTTTTTGCTGTCATTGCCGCCTTTCTCCTCTGTATCGTCAAGATCGTGATTGTCGTCAATCATCATTATCATTATCATACTACCACCATCACCACCATTACCACAGCAACCACCACCACAAACATCATTCTCATCTTCCAGATTCTTAAGCAATTTTTTACAGTTTTCATCAAACCCCTTTTTCTAATCACCATACCTTTATAAAGGATGCGTGGCTATCTATACCGTGCTATCAATTGGAACAGAAATGCAGGTTCACGTCCATTTACATATCATTTTAAAATCAAATGAAAGGTTTGACCGGCAATTACGAGCGACAAACTGAAGACTAAATGAGACATAAATAATGATTTACAGCTCGATAGAGAAACAAATTTAGAGGTATATGATCACCTTGTCGTATCCACCAGAAACGAGTTTAGAGCCACAAGAAGAGAAATCGCAGCACGTAACAGGTCCGCTGTGACCAGTCAAGACCTGCACAGGACTCGACCTGCAAAAAGGAACGAAAAGATAGTATCAGTTACGACGTTTGAACTGTAAGTAAATAACCCGATAAGTAGCATACCTTGACTAGTATGGCCTTGAGAAGGAGCCGTTTTGTAGATGAAGAAAGATATATGGTGTCTACCGAGTTTTATTTTCCGCTCGTACGTTTATATCACCTGAGAGACTAAATTTAAACACTTGACCTTTCAGACATCTGCTGAGTTTTATTTTCAGCTTTTAAGTTTGTATATCACCCGTGCGACTAAAATTACAACTTGATCTTTCAGAAATCGCAACAAAAATACAACATGACAGCCTAGAAAAATATTACCAATTATTTTAATTTAGTGAACGATCTCTTATAAAAAAAACTAAGCTTGTTTTCTATTCACAATGTAACTCAAAGATTCCAAGCTCAACAGCTCGGATAACTATAGACACTCCCTTACTGCATCTTTGATCAGTCCATACCTTTATATTCCTCAAAGTCAATACAAAGGGCTTCGTTGTGCACAAAAGACAGCTCGAAGTTGATAAGCTAGAAGAAGCCTAACAGTTAACGATAAAAATTATATTGTTGAAATGCCTTGTTAAGTATATTTGCATATTTTTATTCACATTTCCAATGTGAGAAAGAGCAACTTACCTCTCATTCTGTTTCAGGAACAAAAACGACCAAAGCATTAGAGTGTAGTCTTCCGACGCTGTGCAAACGTACGCAGTACTAAAGCGTACGCAACGGACTGGCCCAGTGTGCGCCTCAAAAGACGCTAATAATTTTCCTTCCTTGTAGAGCTGCCACAGAAATGAGAGGGTTTGGTTTAATACACTTACTTATTTAATTAAATTAAAGATTTTAAAATAAATGGAGAAATTAAAAATGTCACTAGTGGTGGTATTCAAATCAAGGACCTTCACGTGGCAAGCTGCAATACTAAATGCGCAATAGCGACAAGGAGAACGACGATTCGACTCGAGTCTTTGTCACCATTACCACTCCAAATCCTTCGTCGACATCCAGTTTCACCCAATCTAAAAATCAGCTTCTCTGTGGTACATGAATCTAAAAACTTAGTCCTTTAAATGGATGAAAAGGCCATTGTTTAGCCAAACTCGCGCTCAATCAAGCGATACGTCACAAAGCAGTGCGTCGCGATGCGTCAAGAGCTTACTTGTTCAGACCTGGTGTGTATTTTGTGAAATATGCCGTCTACAAAACGATCCCAAATGGGCAGCCCATGCGGGAAAGGACTTGTTAAGAGAAGATATATGTCCAGCACAAGGCGCGTCGATGAAGCATAATGAACCCAAATATTCATTCTTTTAGCTGCAGTCTACCACCGCAAGCGGATAACTAAGAGCAAACCATGAAACACATTCGGTCAGAATGTTAACATAAACAGTAGGATACTTGGACACCTAACAGGGTGGCGTAATAAAAAAGGGAGAGTAATAGAATGTTAGATAAGGAAAAGGGATATGTTACGATAAAATAAATCTTTGTTTCTACAAAGACTCAAATTCTGAAAGTCAAGACAAGAAAACTGAAACTAGAGGCTGCGAATAGATACAAGTAGTTGTTAGCATGTACACAAATAGTGCAAATTGGAGTTTATGAAAGCGGTTTTCTAGTCGACAAACGTTTGAGGAACTGACGTATCGCGAGTTAAAGCAGAGGCGTGGACTAAAGTATGCTAGCCAAACAAGAAATGTTTTGGCGAAGGTGTAGTACAGTGGCCCAGTGCAAGACTTAAGTACGCAGGCAGCCTAAAGAGCAGTAACGCAAGGATAACAAGCAAGTTTTGGAGGAGGTGTGACGCAGTTGACCAAAGTGAGACTAAAGTAGGCGGGGCTAAAGCAAAGGTGTATATTTAAGAAAAGAAAAGGCCAACCAATTAGCTTTTGCAGGAAGGGTGCAGGAGAGGCCGCGTCCTTGACTAGGAAACTGTTTGCAAGCCTAAACAATGAGGTTCGAATCCACTGACAGGATCCACTGTAATTTTGTAAAAGTAAAGATAAAAGTAGCTCTAAAACTTGTAGTAGCTTTGGATGACTAATGTGGGGTAAACACACGTAAAACCATTTTACCTTCGCAGTCTTATCCTCTGACCCAGTTACAAGCAGTTCTCCATGTTTCGACCAATCAGCACTATGTATTCTCGACGCATGGATCTTTTCTGATTGAATGCACTTTCCATTTCGCATGTCAAATATTTTCATTACACCACTGTGGTAACAAACAGCAACTTCCTCTTTTGATGGATTCACAGCCACCACGACTGCCCCAGCTCTTGTGCTGTCCTCATCGTTGTCATCCATAATATTTGGAATCGTTCCTGGCTGCCCAAGTGTTCCTGACCACACCTGGGGAGTAGGGAAATACCTTAGTAAGAAAGTCCTGTATCGAATGCATTTGCCAAATTGTAGACATAAGGTAAAAAGAGGTGCAGAGAAAGGATTTTTTATGTACTGTCGGGAATCGTTTCTAAGTGCGCAAATGTCATTTGCTGGACGATTCAAGAGCGCTGGAGAAAATGTTTCCACACTGTAATCTAGATTCACCGTACGAAGTATTTTCTTAAAAATGCACAAGGCAGCACCAAAGCCTTAATTAATTTCGTTATTGGAGGGAATGTTTGTGTCATAGAAGGAGGGCCATAGGCTTCCTAATAAAGCATTACAGGGGGTTAGGGGTAGTGACTAAATTTACCGTTACATAATTAGAAGATGGTCCCATAAAATTGGTTCTGACCATTATGACTATATTTACTGCACGGTGATTTACTGTGCCCAGCATAGAAAAGAATTAGGGTTTTGTTTCTTTGATGTGGTCAAACGCATGCTGGCACAAAGCGAATATAAAATATCACAAATGGGTTGTTCTCATAAGATGGAAATGGAATAAGAATTTTATCTTTAGCTTTAAAAATACTGACAATGATTTAATGCAGAGGCTCTTAAAACAAATTTAACTGCTTCCTCAGAACTACATTAGGGTCGCTGTTGTTCAATGGATTTACCCCCTACGCCTTCAATGCCAGAGGATACATGTTCGATTTCTCGAAGAGCCATTGGTAAAATCAGGAAGAGCATCCAGTTTAAAGTGTCCTGCACTACAATAATAGTCCAACGTATGTGAGCACTGCCCTAGTTCCTATAAGAGGGGCGTGCAAGGCGTAAAACGGCATCATCATCCTCTGAACTACATTAAGGTCGGCTCCGTCACCCCTTTAATACCAGAGGAAACGGGTACGAATTCCAAGAAAAGTCATTGGTAACGTCAGAGAAGGCATCTGGTTCTAAGGTCCCCTGGACTTCAATAAAAGTCCAAAGTCTCTGAACATCGCCCTAGTTCCTATCAGAGGGGAGTGTAAAACCGCATTATCATCATATGAACTTGGTTTTTAATGAACGTAATGGTCACTATGCTGAGTGGCCAAGGCCCTACTGCAAAGATTCTCTACACATCTTTATTTTCAGTCACCCTGGACATCTTAATAATACCGGCTTTTGGTTTTTCCTAATAATTTTCCATTCAACAATACAATGTCAATGACTGATGAAGTAATTCTTTGTAGAAAACTCAGTAATCTGACATTCACTTTAGAACAAATAAGAACCATACAGCCTCTTAAGGTGGCACTTTCTGGTCAACTTTACGCAATTTCTTCGTGATGTTGTTCAAATTTGAGCAACCTGGCTAGTAGCTTAATATTGATAAAATCAGGTGTGGCCAAAAATGTTTTGCCCCTTGGGCCATATTTTCATTGTTGGAAGAAGGGCTGCAACCAATCTTTTTATTATAATAAAAATCCATTCTGTTAGTAGGCCTACTTAACGAAGTTTTAAAGATGACAAAAATGCTGCAGAGGTTATCCGATTTTATATTTGAGCTTAGAATAATGAATTTTGAAATGTTAAGTGGGCCACACGAAAAAAACATTAATGATATAGACTAGCTCGATTGAAGATCTTAATATGTAGAAGTGATACATGGAATATACACATACCTTGATGATAGGTTCATCTCCTGCTGTCACCATTTCGTCACCGTTCGGTGAAAATGTAAGTTGTGTCAGAGCCTGTCTGCTCGCCCTAAACTGTCCAACCTTGACAAAGTATAAAAAGACAATGCCATAGAATGCAACCATACATTAATTTAATGCACTTATCAAATTGAGATCAAGACATGTCGATTACGAACTACGCTCATTTTGAAGGAAAATCTTGACTTACATAAGTACCACTAGGCGTCTCTTTCCCATTTGTAACTATATGAAAAAAACTTCTTTACAGGTAACAATCCGACTCCAATCCAACGAAAAATCAGATCAACCACTAATCACAGGCGTCTCCACACGTCGGGACAAACTTAGTAGTGATTTCATTAGCAGGTTTATGTAATTTATGAAAGATACTAGTGTTTACCTTCACTCCTGCCTTAATCGACCACAAATACACCTCGCCATTGATTGATGCCGACACCAATTGACTCGAGTCCTTCGAAAATGCAACTGCACGAATTGAGCTTTGGTGTCCTTTCAAAACCTGTAAAAAAAGAAATGGACGGACGTGTTTCTAATATAGGTACGACCGAAGAGTTCAAGATTTCAAGCTACTATCTTTGGAATATGAAGGGTGGGAAGCATCCGTATAACCTATATCAAGCGAGTAACTCTTCCGCATTCCACATTAGTTCCTATTAACCTCAAAACATTGCAAATAGCCTCTGCATTTTGGCACCTGAAGCATTATCATGTTCACAACTAGCAATTTTAAGAATTAAAAATTTAATAAAACTCCCTTACCAAAAATAAAAATCTCCAGGATACCTCTTTGTCTCTCTTGGGGTTAACGTTTACTTCTACGTTTAAATAAAGACAAATTGCTGTTCCTATTCCGTAATCAAGTAACACAAGTTTGACCTATATAAGCTCCCAGAAAATAACTGAAACGGACTAAACATACCGAGAATGGCTAGAAAGGGGAATAGGTGGAAGGTCATAATCGCCAATGTTGCAACGCACGGTACTTAGCAGATGAAACTCGTGGGAAGCCACCATACCGGTTAATAATATAACAGAAACCAACGGGTACAACCAAGGAAGATCTAAAATACGAAATCTGTTTAGTGGATATCTCGCGTACCCTTGGGTGCCTAACAGACGCCCCCCCCCCCCTCGCTAATTAAATTTTCAAAAAATTTCCACCCAGGACATTCTTATTCCAGCCCCCCTGCCTATTAATTTTGAAGTGATCTCTCACCCATCGCATGTTTTTGGGGAGGTACTTCGGTGGGCAGGTAGAAAATAACTTATTAAAATATGAAAATCACAAAATAAAAAGATGAAGGTTGTATTTTCCTACGTTTAGGAAGTTGCAGTTGATTCCAAACATTGACTCTTAACTTTATTTTGACCCCATTTTTCAAACTTTCTGTCCACACACCCCTATTACATTTTTGTCATTTTCCAGCCCCCCGTCTATTCCAACCCCCTCGTTTATTAAGTTCTTGGGAGTTTTCCAACCCTCCCGTTTATTCCAACCCCCCTTCTATTAGGCACCAAAGAGTACTGTTAAAAGACTGATATAATTTAGGTAATCAATAGGCTTATACAACAGAGCAATCCGGTCCCAAAGTGGCGTTGGGCGTAGACACAACGATCCAGTATGTAGGTGATAATACTTACTTTTAGTCTCTTGTTATTGACAATATCCCACAGCACCACTAAATGATTCCATCCGCCAAGCGCAGCCATGTGACCATTCCCACTACATACTGTACAGTTAATTGGCTTCCCACTATAATCAAATGAAAACGTAAAATAAATGACAACTGCTCTTATTCTAACGAAGCCGTGATTTATCTATAACCAAACCACACGAAAACCAAAGAAACTCTGATGAAATACCAATACCAACTACCCGCATCATGTTTATCCTTCGCTGTGGTACTATGATTAAATGAAAATAAAATGGGTGTGTCGCAAGATATTTTATGTCAGTGTTTCCCAACCTATGGGTCGTGATCCAAAATGGGGTCACACATACATGAGGGGGGGGGGCGCCTAATGTGTGTAAAATATTAATACTTATATATTTATGTGTAAGATTATGAGATTAAAAGTATCGTACTACTTTATAAATCACAACAAATTAATAACAACAGATAACTTTCAGTGACGTAGTTTCGAGCCAGTGGTGTGACTTGTCAGCAGCAGACAGCTAAAGCACAGAGGTGTGAAAAATCAATGTACAACACAGACGTGTCGGCTGCGTGAATTTTGGGGGGTCGTAAACTACTTTGGAATCCAATATCTTTAAAATTTGGGGTCGCTTGAAAAAATGGTTGGGTTAACACTGATTAACGTCGTGTCCTTGGGCTGTCACGAGCATTTCAAAGCTTTGAGGCGTGCAACATGGTAAGTCGCATCCATTGTTTAAAGTCTGCATTTTTTGGAGTAAAACTACATATTGGATATTTAAGTTAACGTGTGCATGCAAACTAAATTATACAGGTGCACGGGGTATCAGTACATATGATCAACCGTCTGTCCATATATTGGTATAGGAAACTTTTAAAAGCATTAGGAAGACGTTACTGGAAGATGTAGCGCTGCCATAAGCATTGTCCAATTTCCGCTCATTACATATGTATTACGAATTCTCTCTTTTCCATCACAATTTCACAAAGATACGTCTCTTAGAAAGAGATTAGGAACTAGCGTCCTGGGCTTCACTCTGATACAATGGTCGTCATCGATTCATTGATTCACGTGTGAACAACTGACAGTAACTCCTCAGAAATGACTCCAAAGCCGATAAGCTACTTAAACCGCCAGGGGAAAAGGTTTTTCTTATGATTTTTCTTAAGTATAATCTATGACGCCTGCAATGGACCATTTAGGCCGAAAACGAATTCTTAATGTAAAGATAAAGGCACAGCCCAATGAGCGAGAATGCAACGTAGTGATAAAAGATTATTTGATGAGCTTTCAGTGCATTCTATCGCCATCCTCAGACCATTCACTGACATTTTACGCCACACTATTGCTTAAGACCGTAACATAAACAATAGGGTGCATTAACAACTAACAGGAGATATACTAAAAGAGGGAGAGGGGAGCAGAGCTTTAGGTTACACGAAGTGAACAGGTATGTTGAGACAAAAGAAGTCTTTCTTTGAGTAGAAGGTCGAATTCTGAAGAGGCTGAGTCGAGAAAAGCAAAGTCAGAGGGCGGATGAGAACAGTTTTCAACATGTAGACGAGTTCTAAAAAATGGTGGGTTGGAAAGCGTTTTTCCAGCTAAAGGTGACACTCCCGTATGAAAGTTTTATCTAGTGAACATAACAGCTGACGTCCAACGTGAATTCCGAAATGCTAGGCCGCAAATGAGGAAACATTTTAGCATGTCACGAATGAGCTTGATTGCTCGGCACTGTTAGCCCAATGGCAGGCGCTCTGAAGGGAAACGCACTGCCGTAAAAATTGGCAATCTCTCAATCAAAGATCCCTGATGAGCAGTGGGCCCGACATTGAAACTACCCTAAATAAACAGAAAAACCACCAAACAGGCTAACTAACAAATAAAGGGCAGCTGGGGCGTCCAAGGGCGACGCCCTTAATCTGTGCTACCTGGTAGAGAAGCAAGCCAGGAAGCAGGCTCAACAGCCTAGTAGGACCGCCTCTCGCGGATTATGAAAAGCATCTGTCATCAATGAGAACAGATACTACATTCATTCCTTGCCAAAATGCTGTAAAAATTGGCTCCACATTATAAGAGAAAGTTAATAGTATCTATATGCTCTTACCTCATTCCTTTAAAGTTCATTACTTCCTTTCCATTCTCGCAATTCCAGAGACGAGCTGTAGAGTCCCAAGATGCTGATATCAGTTTCTTTGACATTGGTACGGCTACACAGGACACTACCCTCCTTCTATGACCTTTAAGAAGATGTATCCTAGAACCGAAACAGATGTGAAAACTTGGTAAAGAGAAATAGTAGAACTGTTGAAGACATAGCATTATGTGAAAAAGATCTTTCTGCCCAAGACTAATTGCCTTCAACATATTTTTCAGATAACATGGGATAATTTCACACATTTCCCCTCGCTACAAAAAGCGAGCTTGTGAGATTATTTGAGTACGTCCTCTGAGTTAAACTGAAATACTGACATTATACAATGCAAAAACGTAAAAATGGAAACTTTCCTGGAGTTCCCCCCCACCCCCCCCTCTTTGTACCCCTTAGGATCATGCAGCACACACGTCACACTTTAGGATCACATAAATCCTAGCCCACCAAACTCGCGGGTCGCACTTTACAAACTATTCATCTCAAACAAGACGATTTGCATCTAATGTCCTATTTCGAAACCTCTTACTCTCATGTTCCTTCAGTTTTTACAGAAGAAAAGAATCATGTCACTTTATTCCTTACGATATCCCGAGCCATTATAAGGCACTGGCGTACTTTTGATCGACTACTTCTCTTCTCCAACGTACCTGTGGCCTCCGTTGACATCCCAGACTGAGAGGTTGTGATCCCAGGACGCACTGCATAACATGTTCGTACCGACAAAACTGACAGAACTGACAGCATTAGAATGGCCAAGAAAAGTTTTCAGCTCCTGTATAGGCAAACAAAAAAGCAACTACGGCATAAAAAAGTTGCAATCGGGATAACAAAGAAGTTACTTAATAAATCTCTTACTTTATTATCCTTTTCCAAAAAGAACACGGCCTCTAAATAGTAAAGTCCTACATACTAGTTTCCTATAGTTCCGGTAATTTACATCCTTCAGTACTTAACCTAAAAATTAGTTGCCTCTTGAAAAAACAGCATTTGGCTCGATTAACGACCTTGTGGCAATCCTTACAGATTATGAAGCATTCTGGTCAAAGTGGGCGCCACAAAGAGTAAATTGTACGTTATCCTTAAATAGGTATGCAAGTTAATAATTAATTGGGTAACTGTATGAGCACGAACGTACGTAAACATGCAAGGCAGCAGCGTAAGTAAAAGCTTAAGTTATATCAAACTGCTTTTTAATCTTTCAATATGTTTAAATAAGCGGCATCACTCATATATGATCATTAACACTTTCCACCTTGATGCGTCCAATGAAGGGCAAAGTTTCCTCTCTTGCCTCCATCCTTTAATTTTACCAATTTTAGAAAACATTGGAAACAAATTAAAAATCGTTGACCGTTTCGTCCGATCTGATATGCCTATATTGAAAATCGTCAATGTAAACCAACGAAATGAAATGAAGAATTAATTGAAGTCATTGCACAAGAAGCATCTTATATAGGAAGGGCAAGGCCGTTGTGAAATGAAACTGGCGGAAGCACAAAGAGGCAAACATGAAAATGGGGCTTACATAGCTCATACAACAAAAAGGAGGGCAAAAGGAGGGCAAAAAGGGGGGCAAAAAGGAGGGAAAAAAGGGGCAAAAGGAGGGCAAAAAGGAGGGTAAAAAGGAGGACAAAGAAGGAGGACAAAAAAGGAGGACAAAAAAGGAGGACAAAAAAAGAGGACAAAAAGGACAAAAAGGGGACAAAAAAGGAGATAAAAAGGAGAGAAACAAAGAGCACACATTTGAGCACGAAACTGTAGCATAAAGGAATGTATGGGAGTAGTGCGTTAAGAACACGGCATATCATCAGATGTTATGAGGCATACGGTAATCAGAAGCGAACAAGAGCAGAGAGGTAACATGGAACATAAATTGTAAGTAGTATATGCAACATTGAAAGACTTTATACCAAGTAGTACAGTCTATGAATACCAGAACAACATCGGAATAAACAAACCTTCGCTGTGGCCACATCAAATAGTCGTACTTCGCCGTTCTCTGCTCCGCATGCCACTGTCTTGTTGTCGAGGGATAGGGCAATGCAAAGCAAGCTCTATGGGGAAACAAAAGTTATACCATATCTTATCTAATACCATAACATTTAATGACCAGAAACGTTACAAATACAGGAAAATGGGGAAAACCTATCGTGATACGACTTCTGTCTATGGAAGGACGTACAGAGCATCCACAAGGTTAAAAATCTGAATACCCGTTTCCCTAGTCAATTCAAATCTTCGAACTTGGCACCTAGTAGTACAGTGTGAATGAAAAAGGTAGCTACAAGGGCCAATGGCGGCAAAGAAGCTAATTTGAACTTAACCCCTTAGTGTCTGTCTGGTACTGCCTGGGTGCAAAGTGGCACAGGTCCGTGGTGGTAAAATCAAGGAGGATATGAGGAGGATATGAGGGTCAGAAAAACATAATTTAAATGTTAGCCAACATAATTATACTGTTGCATGGAGCAAGTAACGTTCATCCATAACACACACGCTAAATATTGGAGCAGAGAACATTTATTCGTACCATCTTCAGTTATAACAGTAATTACTATATTTGTAAGAAACGATGAAAACAAGACTGTCATAAAGGATACTTCTCCAGCAATTTGTTATGACAACATTTGATTACATAATACGCCACTATAAAATAATTAAATATTGCGTTAAGAAACGGATTCCTTTTGCTAAATGTTTTCGCCATACACTGATCACAGCAATCGTATGGAGTGAAATTAGAAAGCTTTTACGATGAATTTATAGGAACGACCAAAACACGTCGTTAGAAAGTAACAGTCAGGCAAGCGACACCATTTCTGCCACTCGTGTTATTGAAAAAGGCGTAAATTGTAAACAAATTCTTTTTGTCGACAGAGTTCCGGCTTCTTCGAATCCCAGTGGCAATATTCTCTATTTATCTAGGAGTGTATCAAAAGTGATTGCTTTAGATGGTCTTTCCTCGGTATGAATTGTAAAGCAATGGTGCAAAGAGTGTGACCAATTTTACATGTGCTTGATTAAGAATCGCAAATGCTTTCCGTGATTCATACGAAGTTAAGGAAAGTATCTTGGAGGGAGGGGGTGTCACATGACGTGATTGGATGTGATTGGACATCACAGCGGGTAATTAAGAAACTCTCAGGTATAAGTTGAACATGCTATACTTTTCATAACCGAACTAAGAAAGAGTGTCTACCCTATTGTCAGTGAGATCTCAGGTGCAGGCAAAGTATGTGAGATTCAGCTCCAAAATATTATTGGAATATAAGAATTTGGTAGATTAGTTGGTTTTATGAAGCTCATTTTCTTGTTTAAGAATAATAACAATACACAGTTTAACACTCCCTTACGATAGTCATAGAAAAGATGTTGATAACATATATCGATCAATTCTTTCATAAGCAAAATTGATAGCAACAGTTTCAATACGAGTTATTTCAAGAACAGTGAATAATGTAACAAAGATATTCTATCTATTTTAAAAAAATGAACAACTAACAAAGTATCCAGTCCTTTTACAAAATATCGGTAGTGTGTATTACACAACTTTATTTTAAATTCCTAACCAGTTGATAAAAAAATTGTTATCTATGAAAAATAAGCTCATACTCAAGATATTATTTCCCATTTAGTTCTCAGCACAAACACGTTTCTGGAGAAATAAGAGCATCCGTGACACGCAAAGCTAATTGACAGTTCTACAGTGCATGTTAAATTGTTCTATTTAATGGTCAAGTCGGGTTGGCAAACATTTCTAGATATTTGCGAAGACGAGAGAAATCCGCAAGGTCAACAAAAGCAAATAGATCTTTACTTGCAGAAAAAAAGTAGCTGGCGTATCTAGTACTGAGTCACGATGCCGTTTCAACGTCCCTGGTTTAGATCAACTTCCCTTAAAACTCCTCCTGCATACTTGATTAGGTATTACAAAGAGCAAGATAATGATATTAATAATTGTAGCAATAATAACAATCTTGAGACTCGATTAAATATTAATGCTTACTTTCAGGTTCTTTATAAGCTACTCTTGTTTTCGTGTGAATCTGAACAATTGTAAAAGTTCACTTGCTTTAAATATGTCCGTCTTACGAATATTTTATACGATCGTCTTTACACGTAGTGTCTTAAACCTTATTGATCTTCACAAAAGCATCAAATAAAAGTTCAACGTCTAGAAAGAACCTATTTTCTTTTAATGAAAGTAATCGCGGCTAAATAGAAGTGCAGCTTATGTTGTAGCCTCACTTCGGTTGTGTTGTTACTTGTGATCCGCTTTATAGTAGTTGTATTTCACAACCATTGTCTTTCTGCATCTTTTCCCTCACAACCTTGACACTTTTCACAGTTCTTTTTTATTTAAAACATGTCTGATATTATGTGAACTATCAGATCTTTAATTTCCAGGACCACCTTGGTCAGGAATGCACCAACCCAGAAAGCATGGGAAATAACAGGTCTCCTCACATCCAAGTGGTGGGCATGGCATCAGCGGGCAGCTCCGTTTTTGTTTCATATGATCCCAATAATTATGTGTTCTTTGAAGAATCATCTACAAAGAAAAAAACAATGATATTCTTCTTTTAGATCATCACATCAGTTTGATATAAATATTAGCAGAAAACGAAAATATTTTACACTTTATAATGAAATAATATAGAATATATAACGTCCTCTACTATTACCTACAGGTAATAGAATAAACTATCACATAACAAAGCTAATTAAGGTAGTTAATATTACCACCGTCGATTTCTATTCCCTGCATTTTATGCTTTAGCCAGTTTTATATAATTTTTCTGATGGAAACGCGAGGGTACAATTAGAAGGTACTGATTGTGTGACACAGAACACGTACCCTGCTCCATTTATTGTCCTTCCATTAAACAGACACTTAAAACACGAAATAAATAGGGATAAATATATTGCCTTTAATCTTTCAAGTTAGATCTAAAAATTTTGAGGCAAGGTCACTTTGAAGTTTTCTAAATTTAGCCTTCACCAGTTCTTGGCTGAATTACGGTTTTATTTATCCGAAAAGTAAAAAATAATGGAAACCAATAATTCTACCCCCTTACATGTCACATGGCTTGAGTTTCG
>JAAAKM020000498.1:15046601-15082979 GCA_010016025.2 Alatinidae sp. Z8VKAUB7J3
TACACCTGCTGGATTATTGTCTTTTAAGTGTCAACACAAGGCTTTACTTTGCTTCTGCATCTCCGCTCCTCTCAGCTATTATCCTTGATACGTTAACCCGAAATGTTAAAAAGAAACTGCGAAAAACAGTCTACACTCTTTCCATTTGCGTCATCAGAAAAAAGTGAAATTTTACTGGCGAACATTTCATGGGCCCCTTCAAATAGAGGAACTGGTATGATTTCACAGTTTACATTATCTTCACTTTAAAATACTTGAAGGTAACAAAAATTTCCGTAGTGTTCAGAGTTAAAACATGATGGTAAAAGTAGTGAAAACATCAAAACCTGAGAAAAATATATGGACCATATCATGCATGTATTGAAAATTATTGCCAATATCAAAATACCTCTTTCCTACTCCATGAATTCCTATGTATCGTCTTTGGTCTTCCTCTGACGTTTAAAGTAAAACTCAATATTAAAAGTAAAATGATGCATGTCATAATTGTAAACCGTCTCTCCATTTTCAGTGACATATAGCGTACCTTTTACGAGAGGTACCGGACACGTCTTGTGCTTTATCACAAAAATGTGTTCACTTCGAATTTGATCTAGCTAATGTACACATACATTCACAATGTGACAATGCATAGTTTAGAATTTCCTACCTTTGAGGGTTGATAATACCATTTCCTTTTATGTAAACACGTTTCCTTTCAGCATGGTTACATGGTCGTTCATAAAAACAACTGTAATAAAAGATTTGTTTCTCGATTCATAAAAACCGTCTCAAATAAAAAGCATTAGATAAATGCAGCATCTTATGACGTATGAAGGGCCACCACGAGGCTCTATTTATGAATGGAAATCATAGAATTTCCACTATACCTTTGTCGGGAATCGTGATAACTAAATCAGGTTATTTCTATTCTTGTGATGGTTTGTAGTCATAGATATGGTTGCAACGCCGCATTTTTCGGTAACAAAGAAATCCATTTTTTAGTTGATGGTTGGTAAATATATTCTCATTTGAAATAATTGCGATATTTTAAGATACGTATCGGCAGCATAGACCAACAATGGCAATTACGGAAGTGATAATACAATGTTTATTGCTTACGGTAGGAAACCAATCAAGTGAGCGCTGGTTGAAAGGCAAGCCATTTGCTACGGGTTCGCATGCGGCAACAAATGTCTCAAGTAGAGGATAGCAGCATTTTGCCACTCCTGAGAATTTATCGATTTATCTCTTTAACTGAGAAAAGTTATTCTAAATGTTAATCCTACTCTTCCCCGAACACGTTTTGCCACTGATGAGTGGCGCTTTTTCCTTTTTGGAATTGATTCCTCTTCACGGCGTTTGAAGACAATCTTTCACACGTGTAGTTGGAGAATACGGTACTAACAGAGATCGGAAGAGAATACACTTATTTTTTGTATAAGGAACGACCTCAGCGTTCAGCCCTCGAAGTTTCTTAAAATGTCGACCTTTTAAGCCCTCAAACTTTCTTAGCAGTTGCTTATTCTCTGGTATCAAATTGATTGACACACCCATTAACCGTGCATGTGCAAAGACAAGGCCAAATATTTCAAACAAATGAGTGCCAATTAGTCAGACAGCTGTTAGTAAATTCACACTTCATTTAGGGTACCCTCTGTTCCAGGTTACTATTCATGGTATAACCCGTTATCAAACTGTCGAAACCGCTTTTAGAGAATTTTTAGACTTAGCCCCATCCACACCTCGAGTTTCTTAAATTTTGGAGAGATTGAGCCCTGGTTTCTTATAAACTGATTTCTTATAAAAAAATAATGGTAAGCTGTCTAATATTTGAAAAAAGTTTGGAATAAGCACTCGTTTTAATTATACTTAAAATATACGTAAGTAAAAATGTGATACACTAAAAATGATGTAATAAAGTATTCAAGCAATTTGTCTCAGTTTTGGATTTATGTATCTACTCGCCATAAAAGGTTTTTTATGTTGTTAGCAAATCATTACGTTTGATACTGAAATTTCAAGAAAGAAAATATTACCTTTGCTAGCATTAATTGGACAAAGTAAGGCTACAATCAAGAATGCCTAGTGACAATTCATCCAATCAGCTTGACAACATTGTTAATTTTTCTGTGAAGATACCTTTACTTTGCTCACGAAGTTCGTACATTTGCTTCTTTCATAGAGCCTTTCTGGTCAAGTCTTGAAAATTTTTTACAATTTTGACTTCAGTAACCCTTTGCACTTAGATATCGAGTCTGTTTTGGTACTTGTGTTGAACTGGATGATTTTTTACCACAACTTTCATTCCAGTGAATAAAGGCTTATTTACAGTTAGGATTTGCTTCTGTATTTATTCATCTTTTTCTCACTTCGTTGCTTTAAAAGAAAAGAAAAATTGTACGATGATCATGATGAAAGTAAATTTGGAATTATTGCAGAAGTTGTAATTATTATCACAATTGAAACATATTAAAACCATTCCATAGCTTCAGAAATAGGGATGAGTAAATTCTAAATCCATTCATACGAAACAATTTAAAACATATGACACATCAATCTCAAGTTTGTTTATTGAATACCAAAGTCAGTTCATTCTATGGCCACTGAACAAGAGATAAATGACTTTTGCAACAAAATCCAACAGAAATTTTTTAAAAATTAACAGTGGTAAATCTTTTTTGACCTTGTGTTCAATCATCGTGTGAACGAAGTCTTTGTGACGTCAGAGCGTGAACTGCTGCTCTCTTTGCTTACAAAAATAGTACATGTGGCAAGTGTGGAGATATATCACTGTTGCTTGTCTTGCATATTGGCAAACAGTGAATTAGAGTCCTTTGGTTCTAAACCACAGTCGCAGCATCAGGGGTCATCAAGATGTTAAACTTTACATGTTTGATGCCGGGAGAGTAGTGCAAGAGGTTCAGAATAGAGATACAAGGATCAGAAAGGGTCCTTTAGATACTCATTTTGGTGAGCCTGCCTCGTATTTTTTCTTTGTATAAAGTACTTTTAAGGGTAAGAATTGTAGGAAGGGGTAGACACTTTGGGAAGATTCTTAGTTTGAAGGTAGAAGTTAATTAAAATCGAGGACATTTCTCCCAAAAACAGCGATTTGCCACCCCTACAATAATATAAAAGAGAAGACAACGGTTGATTTATTCCTGACGTGTAACCTCGCAACATGAACGACCTTTGCTAATGAATATCGGCTCACGCTCAATAGCAACAACATTGAAAATACGTTTCCTGCTTAGTTTATCAGCAGCAATCTAATATTTTTAGCATTTTTTGAGGAATTGAAAAGCAAATGCTTTATTTCTCACACTTATAAATTAGTGATTCAATAATTTAAGTGAAATGCATCTTACAGCCAATATTTGAAATTCAGTTCTGCCGACTCAAGAAGCAAGTGTTAACCTACCTATAAAGAGACAAATGGAGTGCAATTTTTCTTACTTACAAAATATTTCTTTTAAAGCCCAAGGGCTAAGAAAACGGGCCTTGAACATTCCGTGATTTCATTTAACTTTTCCTTGAAATCAAATACGTACGTTTTATGCATTGCATGGAATATTTGCACTTTGGTACTGCACTTAAAATAGGACTTATGGCATTCCATAGCTTCTTATATTTGTTTCAAGAAAACGACCGTTGATCTTCTACTTTAGAACAGAGTAAAATTAATATATTCAGGCATTCGTAAATGTTACCTTGCTCCTCACCATATTTCCACCAGCGTCATCTTTGCGTGATTAAGCAAGATTGAAAGAATTACAGAAAGAGATAATTGTATTGCTGTAAAAGATCTTGCTTTAGCTATACAGATTTTTATGAGTAAGGGGTAAGCCCTAAATTCAAAGGTTCTGGTATATAATGCACTTTCAATATCACAACAATTTGTCCAATCTGCTTACATTTCCAATTGATTTAATTCGAAGAAGTGTTTTACAATTCAGTTCATGCAATGCAAATAGCATTTAGCGAGTACTTTTACATGCTTACTTGTAGTCTTAAACTGGAAGTGATCAACAGGTGAAGTAAAGAAAGCAATTTTTTATCTTAAAAAGTGCATCGAAAAAATGATACGGGAAGTCAAATTTAAGGTTAACGTGTAAGAATCGGAGAACACTAGAGAAATAGAAAATATATCACCACCGGAGATCGAACCCGTGACCAATTCTTTCGCGTCGTGCGCTCCACCAGCTGAGCTAATTTATAATGATGATAATTTATGCTTTGCAAAGTGGTTTTTCTAAGAAATGGGTACAACTCTAAAATTAAACAGATGCAAATACTTAAGCTGTCTTTGTTCCAAAACAAACTGTAATATATGATCGTACATTCAGACATATGATTTTAATTATTTATATTTCGTTTACCATGAGTAATATAAGTGTAATCCTTTTTATTACGTACATATGCATGATACACTAGCAGACCCTGCGCATGAGCAGATCCTGCGAATGTGCAGACCCTGCGCATGAGTTTCTATTTGTGGTTCTTACTGTCAAAAGTCGTTTTGATAGTTAGATATAAATGAATTAAACGTCACATTACGCAAGTTAAGTGAATCCAAAGATTTAAACGATAAGGTACTCTTCGAAACTAAAATCTTAGCTATATGTTGACTATTTCTTTTAATCTTTGACAATCTTAGTAGAATGCTATTATCAGCCAATGTGCTCTTTGCTTGTTTCCTTATTGGCTACCATTACATGACCGACAGCTCCATCATCTGCACTAGGTGAGAGTGAATTGCCCAAAAGTTCTCTAAGTATCATGCAAGGCTCTGTCTCACCATATATTCTGTTGGTATTGTTTCAACATCATATCAATTTTATATGTAATTTCATTTTATTGATTGCATCATTCATCCAGCTGGTGGTCCTTGATCTGGAACGCAAATATTATTTTGACATTCCTCCTCGTAACACCCTTCAGGCATTGTGCACTCTATAGCCGTATTGCAACCTTTATGCGGGCAGGATGTCCGTCTGTGTCTCGATAACTTCCAGTGTTGAAATGCTCTTTGCAGTACTTTCTAAAAATATGAAGAGGTATACAATGAGAAATGAATGTAAATGTCACAGTATCAACAGAGTGGCGGATCCAGCAATTGTTTGTAGTGGGAAGAGGGCAAATTCGAATGAAGTGGATTTCAAGACTCGACAAGGGAGATTGCATGGGGTTTTTTAATGTTAGAAGTTAATTTGTCGTCCCTTGACTACGCAGTATGAGACGAGGTTGTAACTGACATTTGAAATATGCAGGCCATTGTATCTTATTTCCATCCTTAGCTTTACAGTAGTTCAAAAACTGTGTGTGTCGTTAATGCGATTGATAAGAAGAATTAGTAAAACATTTAATTCTATTTAATTTGCATTTCAATGATTAGGTCTTCTAAATGTAATTTGGAAAGCTCCTGTATATCGTTGTTATTATTATTATTATTGAATCGTTATTGTTACAAATGATATGGATATGAATAATGAATATTCATTGATCATGAATATGATGAATCTTATTTCAACCCAAGCTCACAATTATAAAGAGGAAGAAGGTTTTTAAATCTATGCATATCAAAAGCATACCATAAATAAACACTGTTGCACAAGTCTTATTCTTCCCTTTTACAGACTCGTCAAAAAACTTAACGTCATGGATTTGCAACGACGCATTTACAAACTACCCAAACGGTTCCTCGAGAAAAGTTTTTTAAAGAGGTGTTTTGATGAGACGATAAATTGCATAAATAAATTAGTTGAATTGTTTCATTTCTGTCTCCAAAAGACCTGCTATCTTAAAAGAATTGTTGATGTTTGTATCAGTCATTATTTGGAACAAGAAATTTGGTTAATTATTTGTATAACTCACCATTCCTTTGCATATTTTTATATCTGCTAACCTTCTACGGGGACCCATTCCTTTCCAATTCATACCCACCTTTTAAACTCTTAAATGAGGCCATCGCACAATTAAAAGTTAGCTTTGACTTACACTTAACAAATCGGCTTGAGATCTTCTTCTTTCTTATGGATTAATAAGATACTCGGGCAGTGCCGGTTATAGGGGGGTACCGACTGTGCCGTGGCACAAGGCCCCACACCTAAGATAGCAATTGGGGGGCCCACAAAGCTCATTGAAGCAAAATAAATGTTGACGTATTTCTGTAAGAACTAAAAGAGGGCCCCAAAATCACTTTATGGTACAGGGGCCCCTCTTGCCAAATACCGGCACTGTACTCGGGTCGAGTATCTTAGAAATCTGTGAAATCTGTAATGCTTTTTGATTTGGGCAGACTTATCGCCATCTACATTCTCTTACCTGTCATCATTTGGGAATCTCTGATTTAACAGGAAAACCTCTTAGTAGCCCTTCGAACTCGGCTATTTCAGAGCAAAGTAAGACTACCGGACATTCTGTTTCTCTGGCTGAGTTCGACATCCTGTTCCATTGTTGGTCTAATTTTGAACTTTCTATTTACGATGTCTCCTCAGTTCCAAATTTTGTCCTCGCACTTTTATTGTAAGTTTGTTCTCTTTGTTTCGTAAATTTTTCTCATTAGACCCATTATCTATCGCTGTTTAATTTCTACAATTTTAAGGAAATTGTTGCCGTATGATCGTTAGATATTCTCAAACACGACAGCATCGATAGCATCAAGCTAAGATATATACATATGACATGTCTCTTAATTTCATGTTATTTCCTGGCTTTTTATATTCTTCAATTGTATTCGGCTTTCACATATCAATTGCAAAATCAATAAGTTAACAGGAACGTACATATTTTGTTGACGTGATATATAGACTAAACGACAACAGATCTTACAAACAACGGTCAAAACAAGTTACTTAACGGTAATTTCCGTGATATTCCTATACATCTACTTAAACTCATGAAGTGCCTGCTGTCACCACAATTACTCTTCTGTAATAGTTTTGGTTTTGACCTCGATGTAAGTGTACAGGCATCTATTTATCGCGTTTAAACATGAATGACAGTCGAATAAAACTATCTTTTTATCTACACAAGGCATTTGAACCCCGCCAATTCTGATTAAACTAAAAGTGTCATTGATATACCCTGGTTTCTCTTTCTCTATTACATATCTACTGTGATTTCCTCGTCACCGTTCATATAATGTATAAAGCACTCAATGGATAAAGTGGTTATTATATGGTGGAGAGATCCCATAAGAACCAGCTCATTTTACCATTCTCTTCCTATTGTGACTCTTGTATAAAGCCTGACTCTTGACTCCGTTACGTAAATGCACACTTTGTAATATCACAGTATGTAAGATATGTTATAAACAAATTATTTTCATAAATTAATAAACTCCACTCTTAGGTATTAAAGAAACATTCTCCTGCATTTCAATCTTTTAAAGACGAAAATCAAATCCAGTATTATGATATTAAGGTTTATTTGATGATAAAATTGAATAGCTAAATAGCTCTCAAATATTTTTGGCAGACATCTCGATAAAGGATAAACAGCTAACAAAGTGTATTTTGTTAAATCTGTGTCGACAATTTGCTTTTAAAAGAGAGCAAAGAGAATCAGAAAAAGGTAGTCCAAAGGTCAAGGCTGAAATATGGATAAGGGTGGCAAATCCATACAATTGTAGAAAGTCATGGGAGCCATAAATCAAGTTCTTGCGTTAATGTTGTAATTACCATCATGGTGAAAAGATACAATTATTATCCCCTTAAGCTAACAAAAATGTGCACAAAGGTTATAATATCTGTTTATCGCGTTTCTCGGTTTGAATTCCTATCTTTAATGACTTCGGTGGATAAACGAAGAAATGTTTCAGAAAAATATTCAGAAACTTTATATCTAAATAAAAAACGTTTGATATAAATGAGTAGATCACCTTTCATGATCATGTATGCCATATTGTGAATAGATATAAAAATATTCATCAGAATATCATTAATATATCAAATCATGTTGAGAATTAAAAGCATGATGTAAAGCTAAAGGAACAGCGTAGAATGACATAACAACAATACGAGGTCAAGGATTTGATCTGAAACGTCATTTGGATATCAAAGAATGAAAATAAATATCAAGTATAGGATATCTAAAAATAACAAGGGTAGAAGAAGTGGAGAAAATAATGACAGCAATTAAATAAATGGCTCAGATGCCAGACAAGGTAAAGTAAGTGAAACGTCACGCAGAAATCAAGGAATTTGTAGTATGCAGTTTCTTTAACGAAAATAAATTACATGACAAAAGATATGCCTATTACAGGATTAGAGAAATACAACATAATACATATAGAAAGCTATACAAGATCTGGAATAAATGAAACGAATTCAAATGAGATAGTATCTATATTGATATTTGTATATTATAAATATTCACAATTTACACAGAAATCAAATTTTAATGATCTTGTCAATACAGGAGAAGGAAACTAGATGCCTTTAAGTAGATAAAATGAGAGGATCGAATTATGTGAATCAAATTACGATGTTAACACAAGTGTGAGAGCCTTCATGCTTTGAAGTAAATAACGATGAAAGGGAAAGGCTTATTTCCACAAATGAAATGACTTGAAACGAGTCTTTGAACAAATCGTGAAAGGACAAAGAGAATCACTATTGATCACTTCATTATGACATATCTTATCGTGATCATGAAATTTCAAATGTTTGCTCTTCTAGTAAACATAAAGTATTCTAAACGTGAAGCGAAATTGCTAATGGCGAAGAGAAGCATCGACGAATATTTTTCCTAATTATTTGCTGCTCAACGACGTCCGATTGTCAACAATGAAGCATTTTCAAAAGTAAAAGTTACATAGCCTTTAACATCACTACATAATGCACCTTTTAATAATTAAATTTGTTAATGGAGACTCAATGTTACTTAAATTAAAACATGATGCATTTTAAGTCAAAGTGTATAAACTGCAACGTATGTATTGAAGAAAATACCTCTTGAGAAGGGACTTCATCCTTTGAAATCGTCCTTGGTAGTCCTTCAATCAGACTTGAAGTTAGTATTAACAGCAACGTTATGTATGCCACGATAAAGAACTTTTCCTTCATGTTCATGTTTCAAGGATCTCTAATACCCTCGATTCCTATCGCAGTTATTCCGTTATCGACCGTAGAAACATACAACGATTATCAATACGTGTACTAAAAATACTTCTGTATTCGATATCATTTACGTTCAACTGTTGTCCTACTGTTGTATTTAGCTCTGGGGGGCTCGGTCGTCGCGCTCGGCGCCGGGTGGTTCGCCGGGGCCTGCGTCGTCTGGGTCGGTTGCGGGGGCTGTGGAGCGGCCGGCTGCACCTCGGGCGTCGGGGTAGACGGGGAGTGAGGTGCAGCCGGCCTCACCGGCGCTGCGCTCTGCGCGGGTGGTTGGGGGGTGGGGGACGCCGGGGCGGGGGAAGTCGGCACGGCCAGGCGATCGAGCGCCGACGTAGCAGCGCTGTCCACCTGAGCCGGGGGAACCACTTCGGGACCCGCACCGAGGTCTGCGTCGAGCGCGGCGCCGGCATGGGGGTAGAGGTCGTCGGGTGTGTCGTCGGGCGCGTCGATCAGAGCGAGGGCCGAGCCCCCGGAGGCGATCGCCTTGCGCCGCAGTGCGGCGAGCTGCTGCATCGTGTGCGGGACGACGAGCTCCAGGACGTAGACGGTCTTGGCCCGGCCGTCGACCTGGGCCTGATGCTCGACGAGCCGGAGGTTGAGCGGGATGCCAGCGACGACGCCGCCCGTCACCGCGGCGAGCGACTGCAGGGCCGACTCGATGTTCCGGATCGAGTTGAAGCTCGACGTGCGCACGCACCAGACGCCGAAACCTGGTACGTGCGGGAGCATGAACGACAGGACGCCGAGGTCCTTGCACATCTGGAACTGGCCCTGTCGGAAAGGACAGTCGTTGCCGAGACAGGGCAGCGGGAACATGTCCCCAACCTCGACGTCGAGGTTGTGCTGCAGGATGTAGTTGTGGCCCTGCACGTCCATCGGTTGGCCCGCATTCGGGCCCTCGGTGATCATGCCCTTGCGGGTCCGGATCGCGGTCTCCCCGTCGACGCTCCGGCAGAACAGTCCCGAGCTCCGGCCGTACGCCGAGCGCGACGTCTGCCAGTACTGCGAGAAGTCGAACCCCTGCGCCATCGGCGTCGGGTTGCCCGGCAGGACCACGCCCTGGATCTCGTTCGTCCTGTCGCCGAAGTGCTCGGCGAGCTTCGGCGCGTCGACGAAGTTGAAGTGCGGGAGCGCGACGGGGTGCTCGCGACCGTTCGCGTTCGTCCGCTTCTCGCCGAGGCGCACGATGCCGAGGCGGGTGAACCGGAGGACGTTCGATGTCGTGACGTTCGGGATCATGATCTCTCCAGTCGAAGGGAGCGCACGCCGTTCTTGTTGGCGCGCCAGGAATACCGCTTGCCGCCCGGGAGCAGGCCGCCCGCGTAGGGGCCGATGGCGGCTTGGATGTGGTTGGTCGCTTCGCGCTCCTGCTCGCGCAGGTCGGCGAGCTGCTCCGCGTTCCGCTGCTCGATCTCGCGAATCTCGGCGTACGCGCGCATCCGCTTGCGGTGCCACTCGACCGCGTCGTCCGGGAGCGTGATGTCCTCGTGGTGCTCGGGGCGGGGGAAGTAGCGGCGCAGAAACTCGCCGTCCTTGCCGGTGACGCCGAGGGTCAGCGGGTCGAACTCGCCGGCGCGAGTCTGCTCGACGTAACCCCAGACCTTCGCAGCGCCCGCCTGCAGCACCTCGATCGCACCGGCGTGCGGCTCGAAGTCGGCGTGGAACAGGTCGTCACCGAGGCCGCGCCAGACGACGATCGAGTAGAACTCGATGCCTGGAAACTGCGTGTACCACTGGCCCTGCAGCGTGTACGCCATCATCCACGAGCGCGGCTCCGGCTCGGCCTGGAACTCCGCGCGCGTGAGCACCGAGGTCGTCTTCACTTCGAGCACGCCGGTGCGCCCTTGCTCGTCGACGACGAGTGCGTCGAAGTGCCCGATGCGGTGCGGCACGTCGGGGCAGCGCACGAGCCCGGGAGCGGGGCGCACCTCGCGTCCGGTCTCGAGGACGTACTCCGCGATCGCCAGCCCTTCGAGCCTCAGGCCGCGCCGCATCGCGGGCGTGACCTTGCCGGGGCTGAGCAGCTCCGCCTTCTCGCCGATGACGTACAGCGGCGTCCGGTTCGGGTGCTGCCGGATGCAGGCCGAGGAGTCGGTACCGCCGATACCGCTACGGCGCTCGGCGAGGAACTTGTCCTCGTCGCGCAACACGGCCGGGACGATGGAGGGGGCCGTCACTGCGTCGCCTCGCGCGCGGGCTCGATGTACGCTCGGCCGGTGAACGCGGGGCGGCCGCACCACTTGTAGATCCCGCCGGAACATGCCTCGACGTTCTCTCCCTCGACGATGGTGACGTCGAGGCTGGCCGGTGCGTCGGCCAAGGCCCGCTCGATCTGCTCCCGGTGCTCCTCGTTCGTGACGTCGCCGTAGACCCGTGCGAGTACCTGCAGCGAGCCCATCCACTTGAGGGCAAGGTCGACCTTCGGCATGTCTTCCCACGGCTTGCCGCTGTTCACTTCGTCTCTCCTCCCTTGTATCCCCGGTCGAGGTCGCGCCGTAGGCAGACCCACGGCGACCTCGGAGCCCCGGTCTTTCTGCGCGCCGGGATGTGCCCGGCACCGATCCGCAAGCGCACCTGCCGAGGTGTGAGCCCGAGCACGCGACCGATGCCGTTGACGTCGAGCTCGACGAGCCCGGGGTCCGGGCGCGGCGCGCTGTCCGTCGGCTCCGTCTCCATGCCTGCGTTCGTGGCGGCACGGTAGGCGCGGAACCCGTCGGCGATTCGCTCATCTCGGGTCGGCTGGCGCATTCGCGGAACCCATGGGGACCGGGGACCGTACGTCCCTCGCCGGTGGCACTGCCCCCGGCCCCCTCCTCTTGCAAGTTCAGGAAGCTCGACGGCTACGACGTGGACGTTTCCGGTAGAGGTCGCTCACCGACAACCTCAGCCTCTTCGCGAGCTTGCCTAGCTGCGCCGCGTCGGGGTAGCTTCGGCCGAGCTCCCAGTTGCGGATTGTCTGGACGCTCACGCCAACGGCGCGAGACACGTCAAGGAGGCGAAGCTCCATGCCTGCTCGAGCGTCGGCTAGCTGGCGATAGTCGAAGTACATAACTGTCTTGACCTCCATACCAGACAGTTATACCTATCAAATCCGCTGGTGTCAACTGGTTTGAATCAGACTGGGCGGCGAGGGGTGTAAGTGGTAGGTTCTATGATTGTTATGTCTAATGAAAAGGGCGCTTCCACAAAGGCAGAATTGACCGCTACGCGGCTTCAGGAAGCGGAGGAGAGGTCCGGAAAGTCGATCCGGCAGGTCTGGCTAGGCGCGGAAATGGACCCGGGGCAGTACTACCGGTATAGGCGGGGGCAGGCGAGAATAGGCCCCAAGGTCGCCGAACGGCTCGCGCCCGTGCTGGGGGTTTCCGCCGCTTGGTTGGCGGGGCTTGACGACAGCGATGCAGCACCCCAGGCAGTGACCCTGAACGACCTTACAGAGGATCAGCGGGCTGCGCTGGAGCTATGGAGAATTCTCGGCGAGCTCGATCGGTCTCTCCGGGATGCATTTCTGGCTCTGATCGCATCAGCGCCGAAGACCCCTGCACTGCTTCCCGCCCTGGTCGGACTTGCCGATGCTGCGGTTGCCCTTGATCCCGACGGAGACGTTCGGAAGCGGCCGAAGCGTCGAGCAAGACCTCGACGCAAGAGCGCAGCTTCCTGAGCAGCCACTCGTTTCGGTCCGGTGTCTCAGAGTGTCGCATGAGGGCCTCCGGCACGTTTCCGGCGCAGGCGGGACCGCTGTACTTGCAGTCTGAAGCCGCGGCAGTTGGTACCGAGAAGCCCGATGCGGACTGGATTCTGGGTGTGGGTGCAGTTGCTATCGAACATGGCTCGCCGACTCCCTGTTGTCCCCGTACGACTTCTGCGCGCCGGCCCCGGGGTGAGGCCGCGAGTCGTCGCGTGGGCTGGGTCTGTGCGAGCCAGAGAATCCGCGTGCAGGGGCCGGTCAGGCGGTGCCGCTGTCTCCCTCGTTGGCCTCCCCTCCCCTGTCCAGGGGCCCAGCCAACACGCGCCGAGCTTCGACGCGCTTTGCTCCTCCAACGTCCCCGATGATACCATGGCCGCCCGGCAAGATGCAAGAACAGCACTTTTCCACTGTATAGTGGTGCGATTACTCCCGTCGAAAACTAGGCACGGGTGTCGGTTTTTCGACGGTGTGAGAGGAGCAAACGGATGCGCAAGCGGATCGTAGCGGCCGCGTTCGCCGTGGCGCTCGGGGCATCAGCGGGCTGTTTGGCGCTAGAGACGACCTGGTCTATAGGAGAATGGGCCACCCGTGGAGGGATGGTTGAGTTCAGCGTCACCGAGGAGTACTTCGAGCGAAGGGCTGCGCTCTATGCCCTAACCCCCAACGGCGTAGACTCGGTCTATGTCTCCGTCCAGGCCGCAGATCTTGACCGTCTCCGTTCTCTCGTTGATGCCGCACAAGAGCAACTCACCCGGCACGTTCCGAGAGGTTCCGAGGTGAAGCTCGGAGCGTGGAAGAGCAGGCTTGGCGCTCGGGTGGCGTTCAGCGTGTCCGACATAGAGGGACGGCCTTCAGCGATCGTGTTCGTTTCGGACGCCCACATCGTGAATACTGTATATCTCATTGCGGATGCTGCCGGTTTAGCTCGGCTCGGCACCCTCATTGACAAGACTCGAACAGAGCTAAACCGACCGACCCGAGAGACGGTCCATGACCTCGGCAAATGGAGTGACGCCACCGGCGACGAGCTGCGCCTCGGATACGTCGAGCGCGACGGCGAGCGATCGCTGTTCATCGATGTCTGGGAGCGCAGTGTCGTGAACGACGAATTGCGTCAACGCACGAAGGCGTGGATCAAAGACCGGGAACTGCGCCAGTTGCAGTCAGTCGTTGCCGGGGCCCTTTCAAAATTGTCCGCGGGTGTGACGAAGTCGGAGTTCGCGGGAGAGCTCGAGACGCTGAGGGAGGATAAGTTCCAGTTCTTCGTTGGGCCCGAGCTGGACTACTTCTACGTGAGTATCAACGTCTACGACAGAGCCGCCGGGGTTGTGTCACTCCGCACCGACGCTGCCGGGTTGAACGAGCTCGCGGAACTGCTCTCAGCGATGACTCCTAAGCCTACCAACTGACGACCTCTAAAGCCGCGCGACGATGATCCGACGCGGTGCGACGAGCGACGACGGAGTCGTCCCGGGGTGACAACGGTAAGTCGCTGTCCCCGAGCGAGATGCCCGGAATCCGGGGGCTCCAGGCCGTGGCCTCGGCCCGCTTTGGGAGCAGGGGGTCCGGGGTTCAAATCCCCGCGCCCCGACACTCGAAATTCTCCGTTGCCACCGCCACTTACCTGGCATTCGACCCATCTACCTTTGTTGGAACTTCGGCGACTCTAGTCGGAACGAAGTAGGAATCTTGACACGGCCGAGCGCGCTACGTTTTCGTAGCCTCGAGCCCCGCGAAGCTCGTGTCCTTTCCTGGATTCCCGAGCGGCGGCCGAGCTCCGAGGTAGCTCATCCCGACCCCTCGGCTCGGCGGCCGCCCGAGGACGCCGAGGAGAGAACGAACCGCAGCTCGACTCGACATGCAACGCTCGAACCGAGTTCCCGGGTCACCTGGCGGCAGAGCTGTACCGGACGCGATCGGCACACCGACGGCCTGAGATTCCATCGACGGATGGCACGGACGCGGGTGACGTGGCGAGGCAGCCCGGGCAGACGGGCACCCCCAGCGCTCCCCACGGGGTAGGGCCGGCCGGGGGGACGCGCCGGAGCTAGGCCGTGGGGGTTCAACTCCCCCGGGTAGCTTCGACGTGCTCCGAGCCGATCTCTCGTTCCCCCGGAGCAACGAAGACCGGAATGAGCGAGCCCCGCAACCTCGGTCAGTCTGTTCGAGCGGTCAGGGTAGCCGTCGACCTGACGATAGGCGAGCTGTTCGACCTCACCGGCATCGGCGTAACGAGGATCTTCGACCTTGAGCTAGGGCGGCTCGAGCCTACGCCGGAGACGCTCAGCGAGGTCCGCGGCCGGCTACTCGACGGCGTCGCGATGGCGCTACAGGCGGACCGGTGGAGAGACCCCGGCAGCGAGTACGCTCGGGAGTCGACGCCCGGGGGGGGGGGCCGGTACATGCCGCCCGAGGACGGCTTCGGGATCTGCACGGGCCGTTTCGAGCCGACCCCGGACGACGAGTTCGTGTCGGTCGAGGACCGACACGAACTCGTGTCGCGGAACGGAAGTCATGATAGTCTGGTCATGCGTCCCTTTACTGGAGGAGCACATGGCCAGGCGCGCACGTCCCGTTGTGTTGTCGCCCGCCAACGCGGCGAGCGGAAGAAATAGTGGCGGGCGGTGAAGGGGCCGGCTGGGTTGACCCGGAGAGCTCACGCAGTTCTCTGACGTCCGAGGGAATAGCCGGGGCCGAGATTGCTCGTCGCATCGGGTACACGCCCGTGCAGATGAGCCGGCTCCGTCAGCGATTTCTGGAGGAGGGCGTTGGGGGGCTGCGTGACCGCCCTCGCTCGGGGCGCCCTCGTGAGATCGACGGTACGCGGCTCGCACAAGGTTGCTCTGCCCGATCGTCGAAGGCACCTCTAGCGCGGCACGGTACGCACGCTTCCGTGGTCGCCATCCTCAGCGATCGACTCCGCGAATCCGGCCGTGCCTCCGCCGACGTCGACGGTCCCCGACAGGGACCAGCCCGTGGCGTAAAGTGCCACGCGTCCGCCGCCACCGCCGCCACCGGCGTCGCAAGGGAGCGCCACATTCTGGGCGTCGCCACCATCGCCGCCGCGCGCGCTCAGGGTCCCCGCCACGTCGACTAACTCACCGACGAGGAGGACCGAGCCTCCACTGCCGCCGCCGCCGCCGTGGCAGTCGGAGCTATCCGCGCCGCTGCCGCCGCCGACGTCCAGCTTTCCGGACGGTCCGATGGCGACTGAGCCGGCGGCCGACAGCTGGATGGCGCCACCTCCAGCGCCTCCGCCGGTGTCCCCCTCCACGGTGCCGCCCCCCCCACCGCTCCCCGGGAACATGTTCCGAAGGTTCGGGGTGCCGTAGGAAGGACCACCCGGGTTGGCGTCCGCTCCGTCTCCTCCGCGCCCTCCGTAGCCCCCGCCACCACCAGCATCCTGTGCACGGGCTGCACCGCCGCCTGGTCCGTGACCAGCTTCGCCAGGCCCCCCGCCGGCCCAGCCACCCGCTCGGCCCGCTCCACCGGAACCCGACACGCCGTCTCGTCCTACCAGATCGATCTGCACGTCGATCTCGATGTCGGACTGGCTGAGCAGGGCGATCGGGCGGCTTCCGACGACCTCGATGGTCGCACCTCCTCCGATGACGATTCGATCGAACGTGAACACGGCCATGACCACCCCGCGGTTGCGTGAGACCGCCAGGGTCCCGTCGGGGAACCCGGTGACCGTCGCGTTGTCCGTATCGAATGTCACGACGCCCGACGTCAACTCCAGCGTCCCGAGAGACTCGAACTGGTCGGGATCGAGGAAGGCCCCCTGCTCGCTCGACGCCTCGACGAGGCACCCCGATCCGCACCCGTCGCCTTCGACCCGGTTCCCGTCGTCGCACTCCTCCTCGGGGTCGAGCTCGGCGTTGCCGCATTCCAGGCACATGTTCTGGAACCAGGAGACGGGGCTGTCGATCCCAGAGGCCGAGACGATGTCCAGGTCACCGTCCTGATCGAGATCGGCGGCATGCACGCCGTAGCCGGAGTTTGGATCCTCGGACACGACCTGCGTCCGGAACCGTGGCGGCGCGCCGCCGTCGCTCTGATGGTAAAGTACGAGGTCCCCTCCCGCGGACACGATGTCGGGATCGGCGTCGCCGTCTAGATCGACGACGTGGAGGTAGGCGACGTCAGCCGCCTGATCCGACAGGACACGCCGGGTGAATCTCGGCGGCTCGCCGCCGAGGTTGTCGTACCAGACGATCGCATTGGCGTCGGAGGCAGCTGCGATCAGATCGATGTCCAGATCGCCGTCGAGGTCCGCCGCGAACGTCGACGAGGAGCCGGCGGCCGGGGCCGTAAGCCTAGCTCGGAACTCGGGCGGCGAGCCGCCTGCGTTCTCGAGGACCATGAACGAGCCCGCACCGTTGGCCGCGACGAGCACGTCACCGTCGACGTCGCCGTCAATGTCAGCCGCAAAGGCGGAACGGGCTCCGTCCGCTCGGCCGGTGACGACGTGCTCAGAAAAGGCGGGCGGCGAGCCGCCGTCGTGCTCGAGCCAGAGGATGACGTCCTCCGCGTCGTCCGCGGCGAGCACGTCCAGGTCGCCGTCGCCGTCGACGTCGACCGCCTGCACCGAAAGCACGCGCCCTCCATCGGTCAAGAGGCGACGCTCGACGAACACAGGGGGAGTGCCGCCGTCGTTCTCGTACCAGAAGATCTCGCCCCGAAACGCCGTGTGATCGGTGCCGACGATGATGTCCTGGTCGCCGTCGCCGTCGAGATCCGCCGCCGTGACTGCTCGGTAGCGTCGGGGCTCCACGACGACGTCGCGCTGCACGAAGGCGGGCGGCGAACCCGAGTCGTTCTCCAGCCAGACCAGGCGGCCATCGTCCGAGCCTCCCCGCGAAGATACCACGATGTCCGCGTCGCCGTCGCCGTCGAGGTCCGCCGTGTGTACGTCGAACGTGGAGAGCGACAGCTCGGTCGCGATGGGCTGCCGGATGAAGTTGGGGTCCGGGCAGTCTGCGGCCAGTGCGACTGCGGTAGCGACGATCGCGGCGACGCCATCGAAGACCATATTACGCCGTATCTTGCGGATGGCGACACAACGACGAGGCACGGCTCACTCCTTCGTACTGCGGTGCGCCATGACACCGCCGACCACGTCCCACGTAGTTGCGAACAGCATCCGGGGGCCTCTGAAAGGTATTGTCACACCACACCATCCCGACCGCCGCATCGGCGACCGAGCGCTCGGCTGGGACTCGGTGGCACTGCGACGCTTCGATCCAGCGCGAGTGACCACATCAGTCCTCGAGTGCACAGGCTTCGCTGCAGCCGCTCCTGGCTCACGATTTCGATCGTCACACTTTTCGTCCGCATCGAAGGATGCCGTCTCCGCAGAGCGCTGACACGAGGGTGGAGCCCTCGCCGCCGACGTCCCTCCCCGGCATCAACTCCCGGCCCCCGGGGCAGCCCGCCGCATCCCCATGCAGGAGGGGACGGGCTCGGGTCGGCTCCGGTGCGTACTTCCTTCCCCACAGGCCTTCAGTGCACGATGGAGCTCCGGACGGCGTTCGAAACGGTCGATTCCGAGCCGTCAACGCCGCGAACGCTGGTTGCCTGGTGGTAGTATTGCCTGAGCTCTTCGTCATCCGGAACTCGAATCACCAGCTCCGCCGTCCCGGAGCTGTCCGCCACGGCGCGGCCGACTACCAGCGGCTCGCCCTCTAGGAGGAGACATCGCCCACCCAGAGGCGGCAGCGGCGCTCCCAGAGCCACGCCCTCGCTCCCGAGCAGCACCACTTCCTCGCCGGGCTCCGCACTTGTGACGGTGAACGTAGCAGTCTCGCCCCCGACCAGCAGATCGGGCTGACGGGACAGCGTCAGGGTCGGGGTCGACAGACGGTTGAGGAAGAGGCCGATGCGATTGTCGGAGCTCGACGCGGCCAGCACGTCGGGACGACCATCGCCGTCCACGTCGGCGGTGAACACCGACTGCGGGCTGGCGAGCTCGTCGGCCAGGAGGATGCCCTCGTCGCGCGAGTCAGGGCCGTCGCCTGCGTTCACGAACCAAGCGACCCGAGCCGGATCCTCCTCGGCAGTAAGCACATCGATGTTGCCGTCAAGATCGAGGTCGACGGCGTGGAGGTCGGTCGTGTTATCAGCGGAGACGCTAGCTCGGAGCTCGAACCGAGGAACCGCACCGTCTCCCAGGTTGGCGAACCAGCGGAAGCGGCTAGGCTCACCATACAGGAGGTCGAGCGCTCCGTCTCCGTCGAGATCGGCGATCTCGGGGGCTCGAACGAAAGTGACGAAAGTCTCCACTCGTTCCTGGACGAACATCGGGATCGGTTGGCCATCGTTGGCGAACCAGTCCACTCCGGTGTTTCCGAGATTCGGAAGGCTCGTGGCGAAGTCGACGTCCCCGTCCCCATCGAGGTCGGCAGCCTCGATCTCGTCCGGCCCTCCTCTATCGTGAGGAATCGCCATTCGCTCGAAGGAGGGCGGAGCCATACCGTCGTTGGCGAACCAGTAGAACTCGTCGCCGCCTGGTACCTGGGCCGCCGACACGACGTCGAGATCCCCGTCGCCATCGACGTCGGCAGTCGTGGCTTCGGTGGGACTCACCGTCAAGGGCAGCTCGAGGAGCAACTCGGTAAACGCCGGCTCCGAGGAACCGTCGTTCAGTAGCACGAGGACCGGTCGGGTCGAGAGTGACCCGACAACCAGGTCCAGGTCGCCGTCGGCGTCGATATCGGCCGGTTCGATCGAGGTACTCTGCCGGAGCTCCGTGACGATTGGGTGTGGCTCGAATCCGGGGGGAGAGGCACCGTCGTTCTCGAACCAGGCGACGTTCGGCTGGCCCCGCCCGGCGGCGACCACATCGATGTCTCCGTCGCCGTCCATGTCGCCGGCACGGACGCTCATGGGCTCCCCCATCTGAAGCGTAACGGGCTGGCTGGGCAGGCAACTAGGCTGCGCGTACGCGGTGGAGGTAAGAGCGAGGGCCGCGAGCGCGCCGGCGCCCGAGAACTGAGTCATCGGCTGTCCTCCAACCGCCCCCGGCGCCCAGTGTACCACATGCCGTCAACAGTAGGCTGGACCATGCTGCTGGAGTTGCCCCGGTTTTCGTGGACGATCGACAGCTTGCGGTTTGAAGTGCTGCCATGTGCCTCCGTTCGAAGTCGAGCGGGGAGGGTTGGCCGAGGGAGGGGTGGCGCCGCAGAGGGTTGTACCAGCCCTCGATGAACTCGAAGACGGCCATCCGGGCCTCGGCCTGGCTACGGAAACGGCGCCGGTCGAGTAGCTCGCACTCGAGGGTGGCGAAGAAGCTCTCGCACATGGCGTTGTCGTCGCAGTCCCCGACCGATCCGGTGAACGGGTGGACTCCAGCTTCACGACAGCGACGACCGAACGCGAACGACGTGTACTGGCAGCCCTGGTCAGATTGGTGGATGACCGAGTCGGGTCGGCGCTGCTCGAGGGCCATGTCGAGCGCCTCGAGCACGAGCTCGGTGCGCAGGTCCATCTTCATCGACCCTCCCACGATACGGCGACTCCAGACGTCCAGGACGACGGCCAGATAGAGAAAGCCCGTCAAGGTGGGGACATAGGTGATGTCCGCGACCCATGGCCGGTTCGGCCGCTCGGCGGTGAAGTTGCGCTCGACCAGATCGTGTGCGGGCCGTGCCTGGTCATCGCGAACTGTCGTGCGACGCTCACGGCGTCGGCTGACGCCCTGCAAGCCCGCACTGCGCATCAGTCGTGCCGCCCGCTTGCGTCCCACATGGACTCCCTGTTCCGACAGCTCGGCGTGGATGCGCGGGACTCCGTAGGTTCCGCGAGACTGAGTGTGTATCGAACGGATTCGCTCCAGCAGAACTGCATCCTGGCAGCTACGAGCGCTCACCGGGCGTCTCAGCCACGCGTAGTAGCCGCTCGACGAGACCTCCAGCACTCGGCACATCATCGTGACGGAGAACGCGGCCTGGTTCGTCTTCATGAATCGGAAGACTTCGACGGGACCGTGCCGGTCTCCCGTGCGAACCAGGCCGCGGCCTTTTCTCAAAATCTCCCGCTCCTGCCGTAGCCGCTCGTTCTCTCGACGGAGTCTGCGTAGCTCGTCGCTCTCAGAGCTCGTCGAGCCGTCGGCCCGGAGCCCCCTCATCCAGGTCGGCTTGCTTGGCCCAGGTGCGTGTAGCCTGCGACGACGGCTCGAACTCCTCGGCCAAAGATCCCGGGCTCCGACCCGTACGCACCAGCTCGACCATCTGGCGGCGGAACTCGGCAGGATACGGACGGTGTGACTTTGGCATCGCGGGCTCCTCCCTAATACAGGGTTACCTGTCCACGATACCGGGTCGAGTTCACGTAGACGACAAGCGCCTCAGAGCTTGATCCGACAGACACCTCGCTCGGAGAGTGACCTGTCCGATCGAATTCTAGCTATGACATCCTTGCGTAGCGCGACCTGGTAGGACTCCTGGAGTACGGTGCGATGGAAGCTCTCACGTGTGCCGTTAGTCTGCTGACTCTTGGTCTTCGTCCTGGTGTACTCGACGTCATCAAGGCCGAACGGAGCTCGCAAGTCCGGCAGCCGAGGCGATTACTGGAGAAGGAACCGACTGACTGCCCAGACCATGGCGAAGGGAATCCAGAGCTCGAAGAACCGCTGGATGAGCCCGAGCTCGTGATGGAAGCCGAGTATGGGTCGCAAGTCGAGGGCGTTCCGGGAACCGAGGTCGGTCGGCATCGGAGCGGAGCCGATGATCACCGGGCAAACGAGTTTCTCGAGGTGTAGGCCGAGGTGATACTCGCGTTCGACTTCGTTCGAATCGTACGCATGGGAACACCAGAATACCAGCATCCGGTCGCATCTCCGGATGGCTGAATCCACGGCTGCCTTCCAGTCGACACCGTATGGAATTCTAGTGGAGTCCCTCCAAGTCCGGATACCGCCGGCTTCGAGCACTTGTTGTACAACCTTGACGAATGCGAGATCCTGCCGACTGTGGGATAGGAAGACCGGAGGCCTGAGGTCTCGTGCTGACGGTCTCATCGTTCCGTTCCGGGTTTCGGGTCATGGCTCAGGTGCTGCTGGATGCGCTCCGCAGCACGAAGGCTTCGGTGCCGGCGGAAGCTGCGCAGTCGCAGGACTGCCAACGAGGACGTGGCCACGGACAGGAGGAGAGGAGCTCGGAGGTCGAGCTGAGCTACCCAGGCGATGGCGATACCCACCACGCTCCCACCCGCTAGGAGTACCGAACCCACGACGTCGGCAGGAAGTAGTGCAGCGTCCGGTCTGCCTGCCTCAGGACGGTCTTCGGGAGTGTCGGGCGTACTTTGCGGACGGTCGGAAGAGGAGCGAGGGCTCCCGGGGGCCTCCTGTTCAGGCGCTTCGACATGACGGGGGACGGCAGTCAATCGCTCCAAG
The DNA here is from genome assembly GCA_010016025.2 of Alatinidae sp. Z8VKAUB7J3. NCBI lineage: Eukaryota > Metazoa > Cnidaria > Cubozoa > Carybdeida > Alatinidae > Alatinidae sp. Z8VKAUB7J3. The sequence continues at coordinate 15,068,782 of JAAAKM020000498.1, forward strand.
AGGGTCAGGACGGCTTCGGCATGGGCTTCGGCGCCCTCTGGGTCGGTTTCGGAGAGAGTCTCCAGGGCGTGCGCTCGCCAATGCTCCACCGGATGGTCGTGGTCGTCGTAGGTGAGACGCGGCATGCCGTGCTGGACGTAGTGGGTCCAGCGCGTCTGCAACGAGTGGACTCCCGACTCGAACGTGCTCCAGTCCACGCCGGTCCAGCTCTTGCCCGTCAGGTGGGCTCCGTTCGGGATGTGGGCGCCCGGCTCGATGTCGGCCCCCGCACCGACCACGACACCGTTGCCCAGCCAGGTGTTGCGGCCGATCACCACGCCCTCTTCGAGACATACCTGGTCGCCGATGGAGGCGCCGGGCTCGAGCAGGACGTCGTCCTCGAGGCACGCCTGAAAGCCCACCACCGTGCCGCCCTCCAGATGCGCGTCGTCGTCCACCCGACTCCGACCGGCCACCGTGGCCGTCGGAGCGAGCGTGGTCCTCGCTCCGATCCGGGCCTGCTCGCCGATCCGCGCGTCCGCTCCGATGTCGGCACCTTGCCCGATCTCGGCGCTGCGCTGGACGACCGCGCCGCGGCCGATCCGGGCCGTCGCTCCGACCACGACGTGCTCCCGGATCTCGGCCTCCGGGCCGATCCGAGCGCTCGGATCCACCCGGCAGTGGTCCCCCACATGGGCCCGCTCGCCCACCTGCACACCAGTACCCAGCCGTACGTGGTCGCCGACCTCCGCCTCGCCGGCGACCCGCACGCGGTCGTCGAGCTCGCTGTACTCTCCTATCCGGGCGTTCCGGGCGACCCAGACCCCTTTTCCTCTCCTACCGTAGGGCGCGCCGTCTTGGGGGCGGGACATCCAGGGCCTCCTTTCGCGCGGGATCTCCTGGCCGTGACCACGAATCCGGTCGAACATTGTTCGATAATAACAAAACTAAGATGTTTTAGTGCTAAACAGCTTTCTTTCGAGGTGTGACCGGCTTGGGAGACAGATGGCCCGTCGGAGGTGACCGTCGACGTCGATCTGCCGATCTCTCTGTCAAAGGGGCACTTCTGGAGCGGAGTCCGAATTTCCTCAGTCGTTCGGATTTTCAGGCGGTGGCGGCTGCTTCACGCCCGATCTTCGGCGTGGCGCCTCAACTCCCTCGTTGTCCGAATTATACGGATTGTGCGTTGGCGACAAAGGGCTGATTTGTCGCTGGCGCGAAACCCGAAAGACGGTGAGCCAACATGGAGGCGCACCATCAGCGCTCGTCCGACGTAACCGGGGGCTGACCGCCCATCGGTCGGCCGGACTGGCCGGGGCGGGGAAGCGGCGCGGAGGCGTAAGCTCTCCGGTGGGACGGACGGGCGAGGGCAGCCGCTCAGGCGGCCGGGTCGTCGGCGCCGGGACGACGGAGCGGATGGGCCGTGGTGAGGGCGGGCGGGCGCGACGTGCCCTCCAGCACGAAGGCGAGCCCGCACGAGCCGATCGCCGCCAGCGCGGCACCGAGCAGGAGGTTGAGGCGGGTGTCGGGGCTGTAGGGGAACTCGGGGGCGAAGGCGCGGTCGACCAGGACGACCGTCTCGGTGCGACTGTAGACGTTCAGGTTGGAGCGCTCCGACAGGCCGTGGACCTGACTGCGACTCGCCTCGGCCAGGCTGAGATCACGCTCCAGCCGGGCTCCCTCCAGGTCGAGCTGGGACTTGCGCGATTCCAACTCCTGGAGTCGCTCCTGCTGCGATGCGATGGTCTCGCGGAGGTTCTCGCGTTTCGCCAGCAGGCCCTCCAGGCGGGTGCTCTCCGACACCCACTGGCTCTCGGCCGCCTGGAAGACCGGATCGAGGATCTCGGTGCGGAGCTGGAGGGCGTCCGAGCGCCCCTCGGCCACCTGACCGAACGCCGGGTCGTCGACCACCGAGCGCTCGAGCTGCAGCAGCCGCTCCCGCCCTTCCATCTGGCTCTCCAGGGAGGCCAGGCGAGCCCGGATCTCGACCAGTGCGGTCTCGACCTCCACCAGGTGCTGCTCCTGCGACCTCTGGGTCGACATCAGGCCCGATAGCCGACTCTCCAGGTCGCGGACGCCACTGCGGGTCTTGAACTCGAGGAGCTCCTCGCGCAGACGGCCGACCTCCGCCTCGGCGTGCTTCAGCTCGGCCACCAGCACAGAACGAGCCTCCTCGGCCTCCGCCTCCCGGATCTCGCGGGTCCAGCTCACGGCCTCCGAGGCGACCGCGTCGGCGAGCTCGCGCGCCACCTCCGGGTCCGGGTTGCGCACCCAGATTCGGAGCAGCTTGATGTCGCTCTGAAGGTCGACGAACGACTGAGCTCCCGTGTCGGTGGCCGACTCGACGTCGACCATGCCGGCCAGGGCCGGGACGGTCAGGCCGTCGTCGCCGTCACCGAGCCCGGTGGAGGCGAGCGCGCGCGCGTAGAGGGTCTGGCTCATGAGCAGCTCCTCCAGGATGCGCGACGACACCCACATCCGGCCTCCCTCGAGGCGCGGGCGTCGCACCAGGACCGACGAGCTGGTCTTGTACATCGGCGTGGCGAGGTAGGAGACCAGCGCGCCGAGTCCCATCCCCAGCAGCGTGATCCCGATGATGAGCCAGCGACGGCGCCACAGCGGCATCAACAGGTCGGTCAGCTGGATCCTATCGTCCACGGTCGCTCTCCTCGTCGACGGTCAGGGTGCGCTCGACCAGCGGGTCGCGCTCCAGGATCGGAAGCCACCAGGACTCGTTCGCCGTGTACCACTCCCAGGTGGCGGCGAGGCCGGCGGCGAAGTCGTAGCGCGGCTCCCAGCCCAGCTCCCGGTGCAGGCGGCCCGCGTCGATCGAGTAGCGGCGGTCGTGCCCCGGGCGATCGGCGACGTGGTCGATCGCGTCGTCGGCCCGACCGGCGAGGCGCAGCAGGCCGCGAGCGATGTCGAGGTTCACCTGCTCGGCGTCGGCACCGACGTTGTAGATCGCCCCGGAGGTGCCGGCGCGCAGCACCCGGTCGATGGCGCGGCAGTGGTCTTCGACGTGGATCCAGTCGCGCGTGTAGAGCCCGTCGCCGTAGATCGGCAGGCGCTCACCCCGCAGCGTCCGGAGCATCATCAGCGGCAGGAACTTCTCGGGGAACTGGTACGGGCCGTAGTTGTTGCTGCACCGGGTGATGACGACGTCCATCCCGTAGGTCCGGTGCGCCGCCTCGACCAGCAGGTCGGCGCCCGCCTTGCTCGCCGCGTAGGGAGAGCTCGGGACGATCGGATAGGTCTCGGTCGCCGAGCGGCCCGGCTCCAGGCTGCCGTAGACCTCGTCGGTCGACACCTGCAGGAAGCGGGCCACCCCCTGGGCGCGAGCGGCGTCGAGCAACACCTGTGTACCGAGCACGTTGGTGTCGACGAACGGGGCTCCCGATTCGATGCTGCGGTCGACGTGCGACTCGGCCGCCAGGTGGAGCACCGCGTCGGGCGACTCCTCCGCCATCACCCTCGCCACCAGGGCGCCGTCGCGCACGTCACCGTGGACGAAGCGATAACGGGGCTCGTCGAGCAGGTCGGCGTGGTTCGCCGGGTTGCCGGCGTAGGTGAGCGCGTCGAGGTTCACCACCCGACAGTCGGCGTGGCTCGCCAGCAGGTGGCGGACCAGGTTGGTGCCGATGAAGCCGCAGCCTCCGGTCACCAGCAGCGTGCGCGGGTCGCGTGCGATCGTCATCGTCCGCCTCACCGAGCGCGCCGGCTCGCCGCGAGCTGGTTGGCGGCGAGCAGGCCGTCGATCGAAGCTCCGGCGTCGGCCCACCAGCCCGACAGGATGCCGTGGGTCAGCTCGCCGCGCTCCAGGTAGGCGCGGTTGACGTCGGTGATCTCGAGCTCGTCGCGCTCCGACGGGGTGAGGGTGCGGATGATGTCGAACACCGTCGAGTCGAACATGTAGACACCGATCACCGCCAGTCGGCTGACCGGCTGCTCGGGCTTCTCGATCAGGCTGGTGATGCGGCCGTCGACGATCTCGGCGACACCGTAGTCCTGGGGGCGATCGACCTCCTTCAGCAGGATGCGGGCGCCCGAGGGCTGGGTGCGGAACGCTTCCACCTCGGGGGTGAGATCGTCCTCGATCAGGTTGTCGCCGAGGATGACGACGACGCGGTCGTCCTCGACGAAGTGCTCGGCCAGCGACAGGGCGTCGGCGATGCCGCGCTCGCCCTCCTGGTAGGCGAACTGGAGCATCTTCAGCCCGAAGTCCCGGCCATTGCCGAGCAGGCGCATGAAATCGCCTGCGTTGTTGCCGCCGGTGACCAGCAGGACGTCGCGGATCCCGGCGCGCACGAGGGTCTCGAGCGGGTAGTAGATCATCGGCTTGTCGTACACCGGCAGCAGGTGCTTGTTGGTGATCTTCGTCAGCGGATGGAGGCGGGTGCCCTTGCCGCCGGCCAGGATGACGCCCTTCACGGCTTTCCTTGAACCCGCGCCGAGCCGCGGTGGGGAGGGGTCGGGAGGCCAGCTCCGCCGGTCGGCGGGCCGCCCCTGGGAATCGTGGATCTCCTTTCCGGGCGCGAGTATAGCGGCCGAGGCAGGGGGCTTCCAATCGAGCCGGTGCCGGTCCGAACGTTCAGGACGGCCCCGCCAGCGCCTCGACGCTCTCCGTCAGGCCCCGCATGGTGAACGGCTTCTGGCGCGCGCAGTCGGCTCCGCGGTCGAGTGCCTCGGCCGCCACCGACGGGTCGGCCGTCGCCACCAGGACCCGGGCGGCCGGGTAGGCCGACTGCAGCACCTCCAGGTAGGCGAGGCCGGAGGTGTCCCGGAATCGATCGTCGAGGATGATGACGTGCGGGTCCGGTAGCGGCACCGGGCCGTGGCCGTCCGGCAGGGCATCGCGCGGGTCCTGGTAGGTGCCGACGATCTCGTGGCCGGCGTCTTCCAGGCTGAGCGCGTAGAGCTCCGACAGGTCGATGTCGTCCTCGATGATCAGGATGCGCGCCACGCTTCGCTCCTCGGCAGGGAGATGGTCACCGCGAACTGTTCCTCGCCGCCCTCGGAGAGGGTGGTCGCGCGAAGCTGGCCGCCCGAGCGCTCGGCCACCTCGCGCACCAGCGCCAGGCTCAGCTCCGCGGGCTCCACGCCCTGGTCGCCGTCGTGGCTCTGGAACAGCTCGTCGAGCGACGGCACGTGGCTCGGCAGGTTGCCGAGGAACGACAGCCGGACGTCGTCGTCCGGACCCTCCGTGCTCACCCGTACCCGGATCACCGGGGTCGAGCTCGGCGGGCTGTGGCGGACGGCGTAATCGAGCAGGTTGGTCAGGATGTACTCCAGGAACGGAAGCCCGGGGACGCTCAGCTCGTCGGCGCACTCGGTCGACACGAAGAACGTCGCGTCGTAGTGCGTGGAGCGGATGAGCTGGACCGAGTCGCGCAGCACGTCGACCAGCCGCACTGGCAGGGTCGCCTTCGGCAGCCCCTTGTCGGTGAGCGCCACCAGCATCTTGGCGTTGGCGGCCAGACGGGTCAGCTCGCAGGCCTGGCGACGCACCTTCAGCAGCAGCTTCCGGTCGCGCTCGGCGAGATCTCCGTCGGCCCGATCGAGCACTCGCTCGACCAGGCCGAGGCTCGTCATGGCGTGGTTGGACAGGTGATGGGTGACCAGGTCGTGGCAGGCGTTGAGCGCCGAATAGGCGGTCTGCACCCGCTCCTCCAGCTCGTCGCGTGCCCTCGCCAGCGAGCGGTTCGACTCCGCCAGCATGCGCTCGATGTCCCGTCGCTCGGTGATGTCGCGGAAGATGCAGAGCACCGCCTCGACCTCGCCGTCGGAGTCGCGCATGGCCTCCAGCGCGTACTCGTAGGAGCGAGCGCCGTCGGTGGTGGTGATCTCGACCTCGTCGGTCACCGTCCGGCCGGTGGCGAACACGACCTCGCGCTGGGCGTCGAAGCGACCTCCCACGCGGGCGGGCAGTCCGAGCTCGGCCCAGGTCCGACCCACCATGTGCTCGCGCGGCAGGCCGAGCGCCCGGGCGCCCGAGCGGCTGACGTAGGTGTACTTGCCGGCTCGGTCGTGGATGTAGAAGTGGTCGGGGCTGGCGGAGATGATCGCGTCGAGCGTCCGTGCCTGCTGCTGCACCTGGTCGGCCAGCTCCGACAGCTCGCGCTCGGTGCCCTTGCGGGCGGCGACCTCGCGCTGAAGCTTCATGTTGTACCGGACGAGCTGTCCGGTGCGCTCGCTCACGTGCCGCTCGACCAGGGTGGCGGCCTGCCGGCGGGCGTCCTCGGCCACGGCCCGCTCGGTGACGTCGAGCGCGATGCCGATGGTGCCGACGATGCGGCCGTCGGAGCCGGTCAGCGGCTCGACGTAGACCTCGAAGTGGCGCGCCCGGTGGTCGACGGTGTCGCCGACCGACTCGCCGTCGAGCGCGTGGCGGTGGGCCGCGATCATCGGGTGAGCCGGGTCGGTGGTCTCGAAGTACTCGTACAGGTCCATGCCGACCACCGCGTGCGGGTACGAGCCGATGTGGGCGAGGCCGGAGCCGAACGAGGCGGTGAACCGCAATCGACGGTCGGTGGTCCACAGCACCGCCGGAAGCCGCTCGCTGAGCAGCCGCAGCCAGTCGACGTCCGGGGAGGTGTCGGCGGCCGCGGCGACGCGCGGCGGAGTCTCGAGCCGACGGAGGCGCTCGCGCAGGACGTCGAGCTCCTCGATCAGCTCTTCGCGGCTTTTCTCGTTGTCGTCCATCGGCGCCCCGCCGGGGTGGCTCGTGCCCCGAAGCTCGCGCCGATTGTATCGGAACCTTCGGGGACCACAAAGGAATATCTCGGACTCGGAAGCGCCCGTCGGCGCGGTCCCGTCCCGACGGCCTTCACCGCCGCGGCAGAGCGGCCGAAGAGACCACGGAGGCACGCCACGAGGAGGAGCCGTATGTTCTCACGCTGGTGGGGTCGTTCGGAGTCTGGAGGTACGGCTCTGGAGGAGCCGCCCGAGGCGACGGAGTCGACGGACGACGGCTCGGCCGTCGATGCGCTCGGAGGAGTCCTGGTCGCGCTCGGCCGCGACGCCTTCGCGGTCGACGAACTCGACGCCGAGGCGATCCGCGCCCGCTTCGATGGCTGGGCGCGGCACGTCCGGGTAGGGGCTGCTCCGCCGGGCGCACGCGCAGGTGCAGGTGCAGGTGCAGGTGCAGGTGCAGGTGCAGGTGCAGGTGCAGGTGCAGGTGCAGGTGCAGGTGCAGGTGCAGGCGCAGGCGCAGGAGCAGGAGCTGGTGCGGGAGCAGGAGCTTGAGCTTGAGCAGCAGAAGGCGCGGCAGCAACAGACGGTGCTAAAGATGGTGCAGGAGCTGGAGCAGAAGCAGGGGCAGGGGCTGGAGCAGGAGCAGGAGCAGGGGCAGAAGCAGATGAAGGCGCATACTCGGAGGCAGATACAGGTGAAGGAGGGATAGCTTGCGATGGAGGTGTTGCTGGGGAGGCGGCAGGAGCAAAGGCAGGAACAGAAGCAGCCGCGCCGGCGCCGTTACTATCTGCCAAAGAGGGTGGAGGAGCTGAAGTACCTATACTTGAAGGAGCAGGAGCAGGAGCAGCAGGGGGTTGCAAGGAGGAAGGCCTAGCAGCATAGAGTGGCAGTGACTGCCCATAGCCGTAGGTTTGTTCCTCTTCTTGGGGATATTGTGAAGCCGGTAAGTTAGAATAATTGGGTACAGAACTTTGTCCTTGTGTTTCAGCAGTGGATTCACTAGCCACTTGAGAAGGAGTTTGTTGTAATGATGGTGAGACCGGAGGAGCTGCATTTGCAGAATTGCTAGCCGCTGAAGCAAACGGATTAGAGGCATTTAGTGTAGCGGGAGCTGGTACGCCTGATGGCAAAGTTTGAACAGGAGGGTAGGCTGAAGACGCATTAGTACTCAAAGGAATTGTAGCAGGAGGGCTTGGCTGAAAGGGGTAAAGATTGGGAGGGGAAGGTGGCGAGGAGAGGCTATGGTTAGCGGAGGTTGGTAGGGGTTGATTTGGAGCTGATGTATCAGAAGCATTTGTCGGTAAAGATGCATTTGAGGACTGATTCATAGATAAGAAAGAAGGAAGAGTTTCAGAAGAAGAAGGAAGAGGAGAGGGTAAAGTGGTTACTCCTGAGGAAGATGGGAGTACTGAAGAAGGACTTGACTGGGAGGGACCTAGAGCAACAGGGGCTGAAGCAGGCGGCGTTTGAACAAAAGGACTTAAACTGGAGACATCACTAGAAGAAATATTTGTAGTTGTTGCGTTTGTAGAGTATGGTGCTGGTTGCTGTTTAGTTATTGTTTCAGACTGTTTTAATTGTGTTTGTTGAGCTGGAGCTGTTTCAGGAGCCAAGGGAAGAACTGGATTATATGAAGTATTGAATGATGGATTCTGTGGATTGGACTGACTACTGGGCACATTGGGCGTCTCCTCTTGTGCAGATGAAGTACCGTTTCCTATCAAAGTGGGTACAGGTGAGGCTGTCCCTGAAGGGTTTACTTGATAATGGCTTTGATAAGACTCTTCAGTTCCATTTGGTGATGCATAATCAACTGTTACTTCTGCTGATGATTCTACTATCGGTGAATGCACAGGTATTGTAGCTCCAACTTGTGGTTGTGAATTATTGGTTGCATCGGCTGAAATTGCCTCTATTTCTGCATCATTTGGGCCCATGAGGCCATACCCCTCCGAGGCCGTTGTTTCATTAACAGGCAACTGCGTTGTTGTGTTTGTTAAAACACTTGGAGCATTAGCAGAAGAAGCCCCTTGTGCTCCAACGGCAATCTCGCTTTCATTGCCAATCTCAATTTTGCTAGCGTTAAGGCCCTCTCTGGTATCATTAAAACCTTTAGGTTTAATGTCCAACAATGCAGAGAGAACTTCTAAACCTTGCTTCAAAACTTCATGTAGAGGGTGGCTCTCGTTTCTAGCTTGTTGCCCTGGTTGTTCTGCACTTAAATCATCTAATTTGGGTCCTACCGGCCTTGTCTCATTTTCAAAATGAGCTTCCTCGCTCTCAGGTGTCCACGGTAATGTATTATTGGATTCTACTGGCTCTTTAATTGCTCCTGATTCCCCTGTGTTAGTCTCTTGTAAGTTTGCATTTGGTGATGACTCCTGATCAGATTTGTTTACTTTAAGGTAGTCCTCTAACGGCTTTCCTGGATGTTTGGGTAACCCAGTTGGAGGTGGCGTCTCTTCAGTTTGCTGGCTGTCTTTAGTAACATCGTTTTCAGCTGAGAAATAAAGAAGGCAAGAAATTAAGTAACACTACATATACTGCGAAGGGGAAGGATAAATTATCTTTGCGTCATTAATCCAACAGATGATAGGAGGCATCTGTAAACTTGCTATATTGCAAGCATCTTAATTAGCAACAACCAGAAAGGTCATCAAAACGTTGCTCGAAATAAATATCTGCAGAAATCAGAGACTATTAAGAAATCCTGTGAAATCCACCAATTGTTACCAGAGTGCTGCCAAATGATGTCACTGTCTCTTCGCTCCCTTCGATACTCAACAAAGCAATTCTAATACTTAACCCAAAAGTATTCTTAAATTGCAACCAGGAAGGGATGTTATGATCAATGGTATTTTGACTTGTTTTGAAGTGTGTTGGCTTCGTAGTGAAAAAACAGGAAAATTTACTAACTAATGATTTTCAGAAAACCAATATACAGTCTACCTTGACTAGATAACTCCACTTTAGCTACTATGGTAGATTTGACTTATTGTGGATTAAACAATGAAACTTTAGCTTAAACAGTAACCATGCCAACTAGGCTCGTCACCCGTTGCCCATCTTCTATAGTCGTTTAAATTAGAGAGGATATACACCCTACATTGCACATGGGACATACATATTTTTCAGTTATATTATTCAGTTTCCTGTTTTGAATTTTTATATGCTGGCATTCAGGACACGATACATTGTACAGCCAACAATAATTAATAGCATCAAAGTTTGTAACAATATGCAATAAACAGCAAAAAGGGATTAATGATATTTGTCCTTCAACTTTTGCTTTGATAATATTTGTGACAACACGGCGCACCTAAACTCACGCTGTCTAGCTTACAAGGTTCTCTAGTTATTCCCCGTATAATCATAATAGAATTTAGTGAAAAATGTGTGCTTAATGTGCTGTTAGCACGATTAGACATTGAAATGCCAATAAAATATGTTCTCATGTTGAGTTGTATTGGTGTACCAATAATGCAGTAGGGAAGTTGAGGCTGAAACTCCGATGCACTTCCTCCTGCCTCAAGTGGTAGTATGTCATAACCTAGAACGCATAGTTTGATGTAGCACATAAGCTGTTATCTGTCATTGAAATAAATAAGTACGAATAAAGCTACATAAGAATACTTATATATGATCATATCATTTCCACTTACCAAGAACAACAAAATAAGACGTATGCACTGGCATTCCACTGAGTGTGCCTGTTCGAATAAGTTTCCTTAATCTCTCCACAGGATGCTTCTCTTGATCCTTAAAACGTACCGCAATATAAACAACCACGTGATGCTCAGAACTTTCACTAGAAAAATAAAAAGGATGGACATGATTGATCTATTTACTACACAAGACTGCTGTATTACCTGTGCGGAGAGCAGCCAAACGTCTCCGAATTCGGGTGCAAATAAAAACTGTCAAATTTCACTCAAGATAAGCGTTTTTTAAACTTTTAATGGCACTGCTCTCCTGGCACGTTATTAGCACCTCTCAGATATTCATATTAAAAACGAAACATCTTAAACCTGGTGTTGGTGAGCTGCCAATTAAGGATAGTCTATGATGTAATAATGGAGGCAAGTGTATATTTCACAAACAAAATTGAAATATTAAGTCAATAATAAATGGCTCATTTCTATAAATAGGCTAACACCTATTTCCTATCTACTTTCCATTCAAATGTTTTCAGTGACCCTGGGGCAGGGAATGGGGTGGTGCACTATTGCCCACTTTGGAAACCATTGTTCATTGTTCAAGATGTACATTGTTCAAGATGAACATTGTTAAAGATGAACAGTTAACTGTGTAATCTTGTAGAGAAAGGTTTTCAGGAGTTGTTTACACTCAACATTATTGTGCAAGGGAGGCTTTCTGTTCATAAATATAATCCGAAAGGGTCCATGTACAAATGCTAGTGACATTATGGAAGTAATAGTGTGGAAGATACTAACAACTATCATCAAAACTAATTGGGTTCATGTATCTAGATATGGAGAGATCATACTATTATACAAATTGGAATTAAAAATTTCTTTCTGTATTTACCTGAATCCAAGCGTAGTCGTATCGATATAATTTTGATATTCCACAAATGCTCTGTCGACCTTTAGAAAGGAATAACAATTTATTAAACAGAAAAAAGGGATTCTGGATAACTCACATTTGTCAGAGAAATAATGAGTAAATACTACATTGTTTTAAAAACAAGAAGGACAGAGATTCGTAAAACGGAACTGAATTACGTTTCTTATTTACAATACGGTATTTAAACATCTGATTATTTCTCTATTTCTTAAAACAGGACTGGCTTCTTATGTGTCACTCTGACGCTCTTTTCCCAAGTTACAGTTGTTACAATTCCTAAATGGTTGTTCTAATGCCAAAATAATTTCTTTCGAAGTTTTTATCAGTAATATCTAGCTTTCTTGATGTCTCGTAAACAAAATTGAATTTTTTATTAGTTTTTTTAATCTCTTTGATTAGTATTTTTTCAAAATAAAAATTCCTCTCATAGACTTGACCTCCATAGACATCGCTTTGTCAGCAGCAAGGTTGTGTGTTAAGACAAATCAGCAAAAAATCAATAATAGTTTCGTTTATATTAGAATACAATAATGTAAGACAAAGCAATTTTTCTTCCAATAATTTGTAGTTGGAAAGTATTTGCTGACCGTAGCTACGTTGAAAGAGCTTTATCCTTATTTACCATGAGCAACATAATTATGTTATCAACACACCTTAATATCTATTAAAAGATGCTATGGACTTATAATATTAAAGAAATGTTTCTTGGTAAGATTAATATTGCAACATCAAGCACTTCCCATCACTTTTACTTTAAATTAGCTTACAACAGTGTCAATCATAGCATTCTTATACAATTTGTGAACTGAGCTGTTTACTTAAGATGACGTACATTCCATTTTAATTGTACTTCAATGCAAATAAATATGTTTATTTATTCTACTTACAGCTTGCTCTATGTTTCCACTTAGTACAACGTACGACGTTGCTGATTTGTCATTGAGAAATGGACGCCATACTTGACGTAGCTTGAAAGCAATTTTTACTTCTTTGTCTGTAAATAGAAACAGAATGAAGAATCAACAGAAAAGACAAACATCAAAAAAACATCAACACTAAAACAACTTATGACTTAAATAAATAAATTGCATAAGAGATAGTGTTTTTATTGCTTCATAAATCTACTCACTACTATCAGGTGTAAAGTCTTGCCTTAATAGGTGTAGCCAATAATCCCTTAAAAACCGTTGTATTATCAGGTTTGGCAGAAGACAAATGTTTATAGGAACGCAATGCAGACGGGATACCTAGTTACAGTAAATAACATATTTGCGATACACACTTATAGATTAATAATTTAGTTTAATTTGGTTGCCTGTACAGGGATAGCGGAAGATAGGTTGGATCAGATAAGAGGGGCTCAAACATTCTGTAGGGTTGTTTGACCACTAAGTCCTGCCTCTTTTTTACTGGCAAATCTTGTTAGATATGTTTCTATTGCCACAATTTTGATACTTGTGTGCTGCTACACTTCTTACGAACAAGTAGTAATTTTTATATCTCACATTGTATAAACCCATTGTTTTCCAAGTTATTGGGGGCTTTAGTCCCCTTAGCCACCCCTCTCCATGGTCCCAGTTGTATTAAAAGTATTACTGTGTTGCTTGTATTCAGCTATTCAATAACCAGGTTTACGATGACAATTAGTGACTTATTGTCATAACAAAGGTAAGATTTGTACACCTGAATTCCAGCAAGAATAAAGATTGAATAAAGATTGGCATGCTATTGCCATTTTCACCCCGTAATCTACCTCCTGTACCATGCATTCAAATACCGCTGCTTCATCCGCAACTGTTGTAAAATTTTAGTAGACTACATCAACTGTAATGCTATTTAAAAGTGTCTACTTCTCATTCTCTTTAGACTGGATACTTACATTTGAGTGGCATTGGTTTTGGTTTCTTCTGAGGCTCTGCTGGTGGTGGTTTAGTGGGTGGTGTTTCTTGAGCTGGAAGTAAATGAAGGTTTCCTCTCCCTGGTAAGACCCAACCTTGGTTCTTTCCATTACCATTCCTGATTTCTAAAAGAGTAAAGTTCAAAGAGAGAGAGAGAGAGTTATAGATGATCTGTTAGTATCACATTTCTAATTTAAACAAATATACTTATATCTATATTTGCATATGCAAAAAGTATGATATCATAGTAATTTTTCATTTGTTTACTTGATTAGGTAATAATTTAATAATCCAATTCTTTACTACTATGCCACTTTAACGAAGTAAGATTTCGTAACACGATTTATCGTTTTATTTCAACTTTTGGTGGAAATTAGCTATATAATATCCTCTTTGTATAATACATTTTTCCAACTAGAGAAAAAACAAAGGCCAGAAAATTTATGTTAAGGTTGCAATTTCTTTCCAACGTTTGGGGGTCATCTTCACACCATTCTCAAGGAAATTATTTGACAAAATGCAAGGTCTGTATATATACACTACGTAGAAAATGAAAAAGTTGAAACAATTACATGAATACCTTTATGCGTATCGAGTCCGTTGGTACATTGAGGACCGGCTTGCGTTTGTGAAGTTGCAGCATATCTTTATCTGAACAATCGAATTTGCAAACACTTTTGGTGAGCACGTGAAATCTTTCAACTAGATTTCTGGTAGCCTCTCCATTGTGTTTCTTTTCATAACTTTTGAAAGTAGAGGACGCTTTTCCTTTTGGACTTTCTACTCTTTGAATTTTTTTTTGAGAACGTTTTCAAGATAACTCCGAAACGTCGCAAAGAAGTTGTAACCGTAATATCTGCTTGGTTGTGTTTCAGTAAATCTCTATAGAAGATTTATAATTATATATTTTAGATTGATGCCAATTCCTGCAGTTAATACCCTTAAACAAGTACATGCTTAACACATCTTATAGATAGATAAGGTGACATGATATTATACACCAAAAGCGATTAAGCCACTAACTATCTCTGCTCAAGAGAATTT